>OX155902.1:13801396-14401396 GCA_944588485.1 Phosphuga atrata
CGCACCCCGGCTCCGCTCGGACGAGTCGGGCTGTGCCTAGTCGGGAGCCTGTAATTTTCCCGTCGTTTATAAATTACCCGCCAGCAATAACTCCGTCTCAGTTTTGAAAACTAATTTAGTCTAATCTGTCCGTCTAGTCTTATCCGTTTAGTCTCGTCTGTTTAGTCTTGTCTGTCTAGTCTTGTCTGTCTAGTCTTGTCTGTCTAGTCTTGTCTGTCTAGTCTTGTCTGTCTAGTCTTGTCTGTCTAGTCTTGTCTGTCTAGTCTTGTCTGTCTAGTCTTGTCTGTCTAGTCTTGTCTGTCTAGTCTTGTCTGTCTATCTTGTCTGTCTAGTCTTGTCTGTCTAGTCTTGTCTGTCTAGTCTTGTCTGTCTAGTCTTGTCTGTCTAGTCTGTCTAGTCTTGTCTGTCTAGTCTTGTCTGTCTAGTCTGTCTAGTCTTGTCTGTCTAGTCTTGTCTAGTCTTGTCTGTCTAGTCTTGTCTGTCTAGTCTTGTCTGTCTAGTCTTGTCTGTCTAGTCTTGTCTGTCTAGTCTTGTCTGTCTAGTCTTGTCTGTCTAGTCTTGTCTGTCTAGTCTTGTCTGTCTAGTCTTGTCTGTCTAGTCTTGTCTGTCTAGTCTTGTCTGTCTAGTCTTGTCTGTCTAGTCTTGTCTGTCTAGTCTTGTCTGTCTAGTCTTGTCTGTCTAGTCTTGTCTGTCTAGTCTTGTCTGTCTAGTCTTGTCTGTCTAGTCTTGTCTGTCTAGTCTTGTCTGTCTAGTCTTGTCTGTCTAGTCTTGTCTGTCTAGTCTTGTCTGTCTAGTCTTGTCTGTCTAGTCTTGTCTGTCTAGTCTTGTCTGTCTAGTCTTGTCTGTCTAGTCTTGTCTGTCTAGTCTTGTCTGTCTAGTCTTGTCTGTCTAGTCTTGTCTGTCTAGTCTTGTCTGTCTAGTCTTGTCTGTCTAGTCTTGTCTGTCTAGTCTTGTCTGTCTAGTCTTGTCTGTCTAGTCTTGTCTGTCTAGTCTTGTCTGTCTAGTCTTGTCTGTCTAGTCTTGTCTGTCTAGTCTTGTCTGTCTAGTCTTGTCTGTCTAGTCTTGTCTGTCTAGTCTTGTCTGTCTAGTCTTGTCTGTCTAGTCTTGTCTGTCTAGTCTTGTCTGTCTAGTCTTGTCTGTCTAGTCTTGTCTGTCTAGTCTTGTCTGTCTAGTCTTGTCTGTCTAGTCTTGTCTGTCTAGTCTTGTCTGTCTAGTCTTGTCTGTCTAGTCTTGTCTGTCTAGTCTTGTCTGTCTAGTCTTGTCTGTCTAGTCTTGTCTGTCTAGTCTTGTCTGTCTAGTCTTGTCTGTCTAGTCTTGTCTGTCTAGTCTTGTCTGTCTAGTCTTGTCTGTCTAGTCTTGTCTGTCTAGTCTTGTCTGTCTAGTCTTGTCTGTCTAGTCTTGTCTGTCTAGTCTTGTCTGTCTAGTCTTGTCTGTCTAGTCTTGTCTGTCTAGTCTTGTCTGTCTAGTCTTGTCTGTCTAGTCTTGTCTGTCTAGTCTTGTCTGTCTAGTCTTGTCTGTCTAGTCTTGTCTGTCTAGTCTTGTCTGTCTAGTCTTGTCTGTCTAGTCTTGTCTGTCTAGTCTTGTCTGTCTAGTCTTGTCTGTCTAGTCTTGTCTGTCTAGTCTTGTCTGTCTAGTCTTGTCTGTCTAGTCTTGTCTGTCTAGTCTTGTCTGTCTAGTCTTGTCTGTCTAGTCTTGTCTGTCTAGTCTTGTCTGTCTAGTCTTGTCTGTCTAGTCTTGTCTGTCTAGTCTTGTCTGTCTAGTCTTGTCTGTCTAGTCTTGTCTGTCTAGTCTTGTCTGTCTAGTCTTGTCTGTCTAGTCTTGTCTGTCTAGTCTTGTCTGTCTAGTCTTGTCTGTCTAGTCTTGTCTGTCTAGTCTTGTCTGTCTAGTCTTGTCTGTCTAGTCTTGTCTGTCTAGTCTTGTCTGTCTAGTCTTGTCTGTCTAGTCTTGTCTGTCTAGTCTTGTCTGTCTAGTCTTGTCTGTCTAGTCTTGTCTGTCTAGTCTTGTCTGTCTAGTCTTGTCTGTCTAGTCTTGTCTGTCTAGTCTTGTCTGTCTAGTCTTGTCTGTCTAGTCTTGTCTGTCTAGTCTTGTCTAGTCCTTGTCTGTCTAGTCTTGTCTGTCTAGTCTTGTCTGTCTAGTCTTGTCTGTCTAGTCTTGTCTGTCTCGTCTTGTCTGTCTAGTCTTGTCTGTCTAGTCTTGTCTGTCTAGTCTTGTCTGTCTAGTCTTGTCTGTCTATCGTCTTGTCTGTCTAGTCTTGTCTGTCTAGTCTTGTCTGTCTAGTCTTGTCTGTCTAGTCTTGTCTGTCTAGTCTTGTCTGTCTAGTCTTGTCTGTCTAGTCTTGTCTGTCTAGTCTTGTCTGTCTGTCTTGTCTGTCTAGTCTTGTCTGTCTAGTCTTGTCTGTCTAGTCTTGTCTGTCTAGTCTTGTCTGTCTAGTCTTGTCTGTCTAGTCTTGTCTGTCTAGTCTTGTCTGTCTAGTCTTGTCTGTCTAGTCTTTCTGTCTCGTCTTGTCTGTCTTGGTCTGTCTAGTCTTGTCTGTCTAGTCTTGTCTTGTCTAGGTCTAGTCTTGTCTGTCTAGTCTTGTCTGTCTAGTCTTGTCTGTCTAGTCTGGTCTTGTCTGTCTAGTCTTGTCTGTCTAGTCTTGTCTGTCTAGTCTTGTCTGTCTAGTCTTGTCTGTCTAGTCTTGTCTGTCTAGTCTTGTCTGTCTAGTCTTGTCTGTCTAGTCTTGTCTGTCTAGTCTTGTCTGTCTAGTCTTGTCTGTCTAGTCTTGTCTGTCTAGTCTTGTCTGTCTAGTCTTGTCTGTCTAGTCTTGTCTGTCTAGTCTTGTCTGTCTAGTCTTGTCTGTCTAGTCTTGTCTGTCTAGTCTTGTCAGTCTGTCTAGTCTTGTCTGTCTAGTCTTGTCTGTCTAGTCTTGTCTGTCTAGTCTTGTCTGTCTAGTCTTGTCTGTCTAGTCTTGTCTGTCTAGTCTTGTCTGTCTAGTCTTGTCTGTCTAGTCTTGTCTGTCTAGTCTTGTCTGTCTAGTCTTGTCTGTCTAGTCTTGTCTGTCTAGTCTTGTCTGTCTAGTCTTGTCTGTCTAGTCTTGTCTGTCTAGTCTTGTCTGTCTAGTCTTGTCTGTCTAGTCTTGTCTGTCTAGTCTTGTCTGTCTAGTCTTGTCTGTCTAGTCTTGTCTGTCTAGTCTTGTCTGTCTAGTCTTGTCTGTCTAGTCTTGTCTGTCTAGTCTTGTCTGTCTAGTCTTGTCTGTCTAGTCTTGTCTGTCTAGTCTTGTCTGTCTAGTCTTGTCTGTCTAGTCTTGTCTGTCTAGTCTTGTCTGTCTAGTCTTGTCTGTCTAGTCTTGTCTGTCTAGTCTTGTCTGTCTAGTCTTGTCTGTCTAGTCTTGTCTGTCTAGTCTTGTCTGTCTAGTCTTCTCTGTCTAGTCTTGTCTGTCTAGTCTTGTCTGTCTAGTCTTGTCTGTCTAGTCTTGTCTGTCTAATCTTGTCTGTCTAGTCTTGTCTGTCTCGTCTTGTCTGTCTAGTCTTGCCTGTCTAGTCTTGTCTGTCTAGTCTTGTCTGGCTAGTCTTGTCTGTCTAGTCTTGTCTGTCTAGTCTTGTCTGTCTAATCTTGTCTGTCTAGCCTTGTCTGTCTAGTCTTGTCTGTCTAGTCTTGTCTGTCTAGTCTTGTCTGTCTAGTCTTGTCTGTCTAGTCTTGTCTGTCTAGTCTTGTCTGTCTAGTCTTGTCTGTCTTGTCTTGTCTGTCTAGTCTTGTCTGTCTAGTCTTGTCTGTCTAGTCTTGTCTGTCTAGTCTTGTCTGTCTAGTCTTGTCTGTCTAGTCTTGTCTGTCTAGTCTTGTCTGTCTAGTCTTGTCTGTCTAGTCTTGTCTGTCTAGTCTTGTCTGTCTAGTCTTGTCTGTCTAGTCTGGTCTGTCTAGTCTTGTCTGTCTAGTCATGGTCTGTCTAGTCTTGTCTGTCTAGTCTTGTCTGTCCTAGTCTTGTCTGTCTAGTCTTGTCTGTCTAGTCTTGTCTGTCTAGTCTTGTCTGTCTAGTCTTGTCTGTCTAGTCTTGTCTGTCTAGTCTTGTCTGTCTAGTCTTGTCTGTCTAGTCTTGTCTGTCTAGTCTTGTCTGTCTAGTCTTGTCTGTCTAGTCTTGTCTGTCTAGTCTTGTCTGTCTAGTCTTGTCTGTCTAGTCTTGTCTGTCTAGTCTTGTCTGTCTAGTCTTGTCTGTCTAGTCTTGTCTGTCTAGTCTTGTCTGTCTAGTCTTGTCTGTCTAGTCTTGTCTGTCTAGTCTTGTCTGTCTAGTCTTGTCTGTCTAGTCTTGTCTGTCTAGTCTTGTCTGTCTAGTCTTGTCTGTCTAGTCTTGTCTGTCTAGTCTTGTCTGTCTAGTCTTGTCTGTCTAGTCTTGTCTGTCTAGTCTTGTCTGTCTAGTCTTGTCTGTCTAGTCTTGTCTGTCTAGTCTTGTCTGTCTAGTCTTGTCTGTCTAGTCTGTGTCTGTAGTCTTGTCTGTCTAGTCTTGTCTGTCTAGTCTTGTCTGTCTAGTCTTGTCTGTCTAGTCTTGTCTGTCTAGTCTTGTCTGTCTAGTCTTGTCTGTCTAGTCTTGTCTGTCTAGTCTTGTCTGTCTAGTCTTGTCTGTCTAGTCTTGTCTGTCTTGTCTTGTCTGTCTAGTCTTGTCTGTCTAGTCTTGTCTGTCTAGTCTTGTCTGTCTAGTCTTGTCTGTCTAGTCTTGTCTGTCTAGTCTTGTCTGTCTAGTCTTGTCTGTCTAGTCTTGTTGTCTAGTCTTGTCTGTCTAGTCTTGCTCTGTCTAGTCTTGTCTGTCTAGTCTTGTCTGTCTAGTCTTGTCTGTCTAGTCTTGTCTGTCTAGTCTTGTCTGTCTAGTCTTGTCTGTCTAGTCTTGTCTGTCTAGTCTTGTCTGTCTAGTCTTGTCTGTCTAGTCTTGTCTGTATAGTCTTGTCTGTCTAGTCTTGTCTGTCTAGTCTTGTCTGTCTAGTCTTGTCTGTCTAGTCCTGTCTGTCTAGTCTTGTCTGTCTAGTCTTGTCTGTCTAGTCTTGTCTGTCTAGTCTTGTCTGTCTAGTCTTGTCTGTCTAGTCTTGTCTGTCTAGTCTTGTCTGTCTAGTCTTGTCTGTCTTAGTCTTGTCTGTCTAGTCTTGTCTGTCTAGTCTTGTCTGTCTAGTCTTGTCTGTCTAGTCTTGTCTGTCTAGTCGTGTCTGTCTAGTCTTGTCTGTCTAGTCTTGTCTGTCTAGTCTTGTCTGTCTAGTCTTGTCTGTCTAGTCTTGTCTGTCTAGTCTTGTCTGTCTAGTCTTGTCTGTCTAGTCTTGTCTGTCTAGTCTTGTCTGTCTAGTCTTGTCTGTCTAGTCTTGTCTGTCTAGTCTTGTCTGTCTAGTCTTGTCTGTCTAGTCTTGTCTGTCTAGTCTTGTCTGTCTAGTCTTGTCTGTCTAGTCTTGTCTGTCTAGTCTTGTCTGTCTAGTCCTTGTCTGTCTAGTCTTGTCTGTCTAGTCTTGTCTGTCTAGTCTTGTCTGTCTAGTCTTGTCTGTTTAGTCTTGTCTGTCTAGTCTTGTCTGTCTAGTCTTGTCTGTCTAGTCTGTCTAGTCTTGTCTGTCTAGTCTGGTCTGTCTAGTCTTGTCTGTCTAGTCTTGTCTGTCTAGTCTTCTCTGTCTAGTCTTGTCTGTCTAGTCTTGTCTGTCTAGGCTTGTCTGTCTAGTCGTGTCTGTCTAGTCTTGTCTGTCTAGTCTTGTCTGTCTAGTCTTGTCTGTCTAGTCTTGTCTGTCTAGTCTTGTCTGTCTAGTCTTGTCTGTCTAGTCTTGTCTATCTAGTCTTTTCTGTCTAGTCTTGTATGTCTAGTCTTGTCTGTCTAGTCTTGTCTCTCTAGTCTTGTCTGTCTAGTCTTGTCTGTCTAGTCTTGTCTGTCTAGTTTTGTCTGTATAGTCTTTTTTGTCTAGACTTCTATATTTTGTCTTGTCTCTTTAGTCGTGGCTGTTCAGTCTCGATATCTTAGCCTTGTCTGGCTAGTTTTTTGTATAAACGATTAGTTATTTTAACTATAATTTATTGTAGTTAGGATTAACTCAATTAATTCAGAAGCTCCAGATCTTTAAAGTTTATTATGGCACCAGGAAACTTACACACTAAATGCTCTTATATTAAGTAGACTAATATGTTTGTTCACAATTATATTAGTCAATATTAAATTTAAGTAATTGTTTCTAAAATCAGGTTTTGGTCCATAAATAATGTGTTCTACAGAAGTTGGTTGGTTTACGGTCATCACTTTGGTGGGCCGCTATTTTAGCATAGTTTTGATGCAGCAAATTGGCAGACAGCATTCGCATGAACGTGAAATTAGTTCATACGCTTGCTTTATCTAAGCTTATAAATTACAAATACGCAGCAACATAATATGTGAATAAATGGAATTTCGGATAACATGATTGTTTGAAAACGTTATGAAAAATGTCGTCTTCGTCAAATTGTTATAAATAAAGAATAAAATCCACTAGTTTGTTTTTATTACAATGAAAAACACTACACACATTAAATAGAATTTCTACCATTCTTTCACTCACACATACCATAGATAAATTTACTATGACTCGTTACAGTGTTGCATATATTGGCATGTAATACCAACAATAGTAAAAATTGTTAAATAATTAAAATGCTCTGTTTTATTCCACAACAAAGTTATTAAAAGAAAGTATAATCCCTTCACATAAAACACCCTGTGTAATGGATTATATTTGTTGATTTGATGAACTACCCATGCTAAGTGATAACGTACGGTGTGAGATCTAATTTATGTAAATGCATTAATGCATTCAATCGAGAAATAAGGAATTATAAGACTTAATAATATAATTATTAGGGTAGCTTAGTGAAAATAAATATATTGATCAATATTAATTGAGCAATGAGAGTCTCGGATTATTCGAATATATTCAACTTATTGATTATTAGAAATGACATAAATAATGCCGGTCCAGCGGAAGAAGAAAAAGAGAGTGATAAATATTTACAAAGCTAAAACAAAACTAAAAAAAAACATATAAAATGCATTACGAACGTTTTAACCCACGTTTATCCCGAATTTACATTCTTCTTGTTCCCACTGTGACAATCCGATAACAAAAGGAGTAACTTTTTTCCCACAAGAAAAAAATCTATGGAACTACAAAAAATAATCGATAAACTCACAAAACAGAATACTCTATTTTTTAAGTAAATATTTAAATAATAAATTAATACATATTCAACAGTTATTTGCCAACTAAAATATTTATTTGTTTGTTATTTTCAGGTAGAAGATGTATAGAAACCAGAAGATCAGTGGAAATTTATTAGTTAGTGTAGTTATGTGAAGTGCGCAATGATGAATAACGCAACGAAGTATTGTAACTTGGTAGATTTTAATAGGAACTATAGACTATATCATGGATATCTCAGTATCTTGGTTTGTGTGTTTGGATCTGTGGCGAACGTTCTCAACATCTGCGTGTTAACTAGAAAGGAGATGAGGATTCCAACGAATTTTATTTTAACCGGCCTAGCCGTGGCAGACTTGCTTGTTATGCTGGAATGCCTCCCTTTCACCAGCCACGTCTACTTAGACCCCAACGCTAGAATGCAGAGCGACTATTTCATCTACCCCTGGACCCTCTACATGTACTTCCACGCGCTTTTTACCCAAGTCTGCCACTTTACAGCTTGCTGCTTAACAGTAATACTAGCCATTTGGAGATATATAGCCATCACTCATCCCCAGAACAACAAGATTTGGTGCAACCCGAAACGCACCAAAATAGCAATCTTAATGTCTTACATTTTCTGCCCGTTCATTTGCACACCACTATTCTTAGCCCTAAAGATCGGAGAAGTCGTGAAACCAATTTACGAAAACGGAACGTTGATCCCCGACAAGCTACAGAACACTACAAAAGCCGCGGTAAATGTCACCTTATATGTGACTAGCTTCGATGAAAGCTACAATGATATCAATTTCTGGGTCTATAGCGTTGTCATCAAACTGCTACCTTGCATTCTATTAACAATCCTGTCTGTGTTCTTAATTAAGGCATTGTTGGTGGCGAAAAAGCGTTGGAAGAATCTGTGTAACAACAGTGGCGTGCCGTTAGTAAATGCGGATGTGAAAAAACAGCGGAACTTGGAAAAGGAGCAGCAGGCGGACAGGACGACGAGGATGCTGCTGGCGGTTCTGCTGCTATTTCTGATGACAGAGTTCCCCCAGGCCATGCTCGGCGTCCTCTGTGTTATTCTCGGCAATGATTTCTGCAACTCATGCTACCTACCCTTGGGTAAGAACACATTTACTGCAATTTATTTTTTAACAGCATATTTGAACTTTTCACTCATAGTATTTTAGTTTGTAAAATGTGCAATTTATTTTAATTAAATTCGTGTTTATGAGGTATGTAAGATTAAAATTTTACAACATATAAATCATTTTTAAAAAATGTGAAATGAAAATATTCGTTAGGTATTTAAAAAAAAAAGTTTGTTTTAAAAAGTTCTCGCTCCATTACATTCAACCGTAAACATTCTAACAAAAATAGATTCCTTTTAATATTGATGAAATCATACTAATTATAGATACAATCATATAAACTTATTAAGGGCGAAATGTAGCCTGAATATTTAATTATATTCAAGCTACATTCGCTCGTAGCTCTATAATATTAAGTCTTGTTAAGACTACAAAACAAATCCCAGGTTAAAACAACTACTTCCCTGGCTAATGCCATGCAGGATATTGAATTATACAACAGGTATTTGCATGTTATTACCAGCCCCCAGTACACTTTCGTGTCACTAAACGAGTACTAGATAAATAAAATTTTGGAAAACCCTTAATTGTAGTGGTGATACATTGTAACGCTTCTATTGTGGTGGGTCCGATGGACCCACCTATACTAAAAAGATAATAATGGTATATTTTACATTTTTTAAAATAAAGTTATAAATCAAACATTCATAAACCATTTTATATTTAAAATCAACAGTAGGTTGAATATTTCTTATTTAAACTAACACAAATCCGTCATTTTAATTACAACTAAAAATATGGTACTGAACAGAAATTATAAAAAATATCAAAAAGGTACCAAACAACAAAAAAATTATTTTTTCAAACAAGGTGTGCTTACGTTAAGAGCATAACAAAAATAAAATAAAAACTTCTTAAACAAATGACACTGGTCAAAATGCGCCAAGTCACTAGAACGAATTACACACAGGTTTAGAGCAACTCATGGAAATATGTTGCTTGCACTTAGCATATAAGTGCTCTCTTGCTCTTTTGTTCTCTTTGCTCTCTTGTAAAGGTCGATTCCTATACGCGACACTCAGCTACGCGACGTCGTGCGACAACGCCTGTCAAATAATGATTACATTATTTTAAATGGGCACGTCGCGTAGCCACATTTGCCCATTGTGCGCTCATTTAACCCTTTCAATGCCATGTCAATTTTAAGGAATAACACACAGCGCCAATATGTATAAAAATTCCGATAGTTATGCAACCCCTTTGACATAGATAAGTCAGCTATTGTTTAAAAGTCACTGAACAAATAATGGGGCAAAACATGATTTTTTGGATAGTTTTTTAAATATTTAGAAATCGTTCAACGACTCAAATTCTAACACAACTGATTTACAAACGATTCGAGTATTTTCTATAAATAATTTCACTCATCTGCCGTCTCCGGGGGCGGCTGGGCCAATTTTTTTTACTTTTTCACCCAAATTCGGACAAAAATTCGGACACTTCGTCGCACGGACGTGGTTCTGGTGTCGGTGTGTCCGGAATGTCGTCATTCGTCCGACTGTTCTCTTTTCAATATTTTTGCTTCAAAGTTTTTGGGAAGTGCGAAAAACTCAATTTTTATTGTAAAAAATTCGTCATTTTTGGTCGCCTAAACTACGCGATCCGAAAGTCTTATCGAAAATCGCCCTACGTGGGTTCGTTCGTCTATTCTTTGGCTACAAGAATCTGATGCACCGTCTATTTCAGAGCGCGGAAGCCGCCGGAGGCTGCGTTTTAGTCGCAGGACCCGGATTCTCAGAAATATGTGAATAACGTCGCCGACAAAAGTCGCGCAGCGGCGAGGGTGGTTTCGCAGGACGAGACGCGTCCTCCGACACCACTCGTTTTCTACCGGAAACCTTGCATGAATTTCATTTTTCCTGGCCATCTTCGCCTCCTTCTCCGTAAAAATAGCAATTTTTCAGAATTTCGTTTCCAGAATTTCACCTGGTGGACCGCATCACCGTGTGTTTTGGTAAAGATCAAATTCAGCTTTTTCATGCCGCCGTAGGCGGCAGATGTTTTTTTTCAACTGCGCGTCTTCTATGCTTTAACTGCGAATGTCCGTCCGCACGTTGTGCATCCCCAACTTTCGTCCTCAATCCTTACCACCTTACCCCCTCCTTATCCTTACCCCCAAAAATTGAGGTTTTTTCAGAAATGGCCCGACCGAAGGGGCGACAGCGGCGCAACCATCTGGTGTACAACCGAAAGCCCCGTTGAACAGTGCCATTTTCGCAACTCAACTCCCTTCGCGCATTTTTCGTCGGATCTCAAAAACTCATCCCGGACGCTTTAACTGCCGCCGCGTCACGTTTTTAGAGCCCTTGCTAGCCGTGCTGCGAAGTCCCGCTCACCTGGTGCAAGAGAAAATGCAACTTTTGTTTTGCCGATTATGCAATCACTTCCACGGACACCCTACACTTATTTAAAGGGCTCTAGGTCGCCGATTGAGTTCCTTTTCCTCAGAACACTTGGCCATTGTAAAAAATTCGTCATTTTTGGTCGCCTAAACTACGCGATCCGAAAGTCTTATCGAAAATCGCCCTACCTGGGTTCGTTCGTCTATTCTTTGGCTACAAGAATCTGATGCACCGTCTATTTCAGAGCGCGGAAGCCGCCGGAGGCTGCGCTTAAGTCGCAGGACCCGGATTCGCAAAAAAATGTGAATAACGTCGCCGACAAAAGTCGCGCAGCGACGAGAGTGGTTTCGCAGGACGAGACGCGTCCTCCGACACCACTCGTTTTCTACCGGAATACTTGCGGGAATTTCATTTTTCCTAGCCATCTTCGCCACCTTCTCCTTAAAAGTAGTAATTTTTCAGAATTTCGATTCCAGAATTTCACCTGGGGGACCGCATCACCGTGTGTTTTGGAAAAGATCAAATTTAGCTTTTCCATGCCGCCGGAGGCGGCAGATGTTTTTTTTAGCTGCGCGTCTTCGATGCTTTAACTGCGAATGGCCGTCCGCACGTTGTGCATCCACAACTTCCGTCCTCTATCCTTACCACCCCCGCCCCTCCCCCCAAAAATTGAGGTTTTTACAGAAATGGCCCGACGGAAGGGGCGACAGCGGCGCAACCATCTGGTGTACAACCGAAAGCCCCGTTGAGCAGTGCCATTTTCGCGACTCAACTCCCTTCGCGCATTTTTCGTCGGATCTCATAAACTCATCCCGGACGCTTTAGCTGCCGCCGCGCCACGTTTTTAGAGCCCTTGCTCGCCGTGCTGCGAAGTCCCGCTCACCTGGTGCAAGAGAAAATGCAACTTTTGTTTTGCCGATTATGCAATCACTTCCACGGACACCCTACACTTATTTAAAGGGCCCCAGGTCGCCGATTGGGTTCCTTCTCCTCAAAACACTTGGCCGCAACTTTTCCGGCAAGATTTTTAAACTGCAACTATTAAAGAGAAAAATGCGCAATAAGTTAAAAAAGCCAGAGGCGTTTTTCGGTCGTCCAAAGAACGTCCGAACCAATTGACGAATCGGAACGGGACCGACGCCGTTCGATCGTGCATAGAACCTATTAGTTTATTTGGGAGTCTAATCCCGATCACGTTGAAGATGGCGTCGCAGTCCAATAAAAACGACTTTTTGCGTTAGATTCGCAAAAAGTAGTTGCAGTTTAAAAATCCTGCCGGAAAAGTCGCGGACAAGTGTTCTGAAGAGAAGGAACCCAATCGGCGACCTGGAGTCCTTTAAATGAGTGTATGGTGTTCGTAGAAGTGATTGCATAATCGGCAAAACAAATGTTGCATTTTCTCAGGTGAACGGGACTTCGCAGGACGTAAATAAGTGTAGGGCGTCCGTGGAAGTGATTGCATAATCGTGGACGAAATAGGACGAAATCTGGAGATGCACGACGTGCGGACGGACATTCGTAGTTAAAGCATCGAAGACGAGCAGTTAAAACACTGAAGTAAATACGTGTGGGTTTTTGTAAACAGCCGAAATCTTTTCAAAAACACACGGTTGTGCGGTCCCCCAGGCGAAATTTGGAAAACGCCACACGTCAGTCGTCTCAGAATTGATCGAGATTTGCGATTCCGTCGTCACCTGGCTTTTGCTTTACAAAATTGTTTACGTAGGTCTAAATTTTTGTAGCCCCCCAGTGAATGTTCTGGATTTTTCAGTGGATTGTAGAATGCTCTTTTGGCTTTTCGCACCCATAATTGGACGTGGCGGAATCGCGTCGTGAAGTCCACTGCCGCTGCGACCACGGAGTAGCCCGCCACAGTTCGAAGTGTATCGGCTCCCGTTCGCCGGAAGGTATGGTCAGTCTAACCGCTGGAGTTTCGCCGTTTCTGGGCGCAGCGACTCAAAACTGTGCACGTTTGTATCGGAACAGATTCCCGCATTTAAGGGTTCGCGATCCGGGCCGTCCCTATCCAGCTGCCGACGTTGGAAAACATCACCCTTTTTTTGCACGGTTTTTTTTACATTTGCCACCCTCACATCGCCCCTGAATCCGACTGGCGGCAAACACTCTCAGCTTCCTGCGCCGCTCCCTTCGCCGGTGCGTCCGAAATGCTGAAAAAAGAATCCGCAACCGCGTCTTTGGCCTTCAATTGATGATAGATGCGGAAATCTAAAAAAACGATCCGCACTTCAATAGGGTCCCCCGATTCGGAAATATCTTCATAAATGTGCAGAGTGCACTGTAAAAGTGCACCTTCAAGTTTTCCGCCGTCTGCGCTCAACGTGCCGCTGCTGACTCGCGATTTTTCGAGGTAGGTCTTTGGAGGTCTTCCCGAGTTATGCACGAACAAATACGTGGAGATTTCTCGACTTTTTTTCAACCCGCCCGCAAACCACCAAGACGAGGTCTATCCAGAAGACACCTTCACCGTAGTTTGCGCGGGGCGATTTTTTTAAAAAAAACTCTTAAAAATCAAGTCGGGACTTTTTCCGGGAAATTTTTCGAAATTTTTTTGAATTTCTTAAATTCTAAATAATTTCATTATTTCATCACTAGATGGCGCTGGTAAAAAAGAAACCCCGGGCTACATCGCCCGGGACGGCGCTGTATAAATTCAGGGCCCCGGGTCACATCTCCCGGAATGGCGGTGAAAGGGTTAAAACAATCTAATCATTATTTGACAAGAGATGTCGCGTGACGTCGCGTAACTGAGTGTCGCGTATATTAGAATCGACCTTTAGGCGGACATAATGTGTATGTTGTAAATAAATGTAATTTCGAATTTGAACTGTTGCGAAAAAAGGCAAACGAGAGCCTGCAGATAGATAAGATTTGTCGCACGTGTCTCTCGGAGGACCAGAACATGCCCTCCGTCTTCACCATCGACGACTCTTTGGGCGAAACGGCCAGATTATACGAAATGTTGATGTCCTGTGCTGCAGTCCAAGTGAACGTGGGGGGCAGTCTACCCAACCAAGTCTGTTTACTGTGCGTACATTACACAACAAGAGCGTTCTCCATCAAGAAGATTTTCGAACGATCCGATTCCACTTTACGGCAGTTCTTAGACAGGAACGAAGTCAAATACCTCGAGGAACTTAAACCATGCAAGCCAGAAACCCCACAAATCATCGTTAATGATATAATATTAGACATTAAAGAGGTTGAAGATATTTCCAAAAACAATGAACCTCTCAAATTCCCTACGATTGAATCGGATTGTGATAATTTACCACCAGTGGTACTCTTAAAGAGAATCATGTAGAGACTTCGAAGAAGAAGCGAGTGGTTAAAAAGTGCGAGAAGGTGAAAGATGACACCGACCAACCCATTTATCCCTGTGAGGAATGTACGTTTTGTTTTACAACTGTTTTCGATCTCAAGCTCCACCTAAGGACATAACATAAAGACTCTAGGCATATTTGCAAGGTTGGCAATCAAGGTTTCGCTAGTGCCAACACATTGTGTGGACACTCAAAGTAGCGAATGTGGTAAAAGGTTTTCCGATGATTCCGATGACTTAACCAGACACCTGCGAACCCATACCGGCGAAAAACCGTTCCATTGCAGCTATGTGGGAAAGGTTTCGCACAGTCTTTCCGCCTGCTCGTACACATGAGAGCTCATGCAAATGAAAATGTTTCGTGTGTTCCGTCTGTTCAAAAGCCTTCCCCCGATACATAAGTTTAGCTGCGCATAATAAAACACACACTGGGATCAAGAGCCACGTTTGCACCGTCTGTGGAAAACGGTTGTGTTGATCGGGTTCGTTGGCGATGCATATGAAAACGCATACAGGACTTATTTGTCTTTTTGACAGGACTTATCATATCTGTCCATATTGCGGGAAAGGTTTTACAACTCCGAGCAATCTCATAATACATAAAAGAACACATATAGTGTTAGTTGAAGAAAGAAGGAATTTTTGACATTTTTTTCTCTCCGAAAGCAAAGTCGGCAAATCCAGAGTTGCTATCATCATGTTCCGTCTCGGTAATCGCTTGTTAGGGTGAAAATGGAGATGCTTCTACAAAAGTCGAACTGAAATAAGTTTTACAGTTTAGAGGAGATTTATAGTGCAAACCAAATGGAGCATCGGTTGAGAGGAAGTCTTTGTTCATGCTAAAACTATATGATCCTTCATCGATAAACGAATAATCTAAAAATAGTTTGAAAGTAGATGAATTAAGATTAGAACAAAGTTTTGATTTGAGCTTGGCTATATTTCATCTCGAAAGAAGTATCGTAGGGGACTTTAAATATCTTATCACCATTTGTAGTAGTTTTAGCTTGAAGGAAAGGGGTTTCAGTAGTATCAGCTTTACCTTTTTACCAAAGAACGGAGATGCATTTAAACTCATCGGTTGTTTCTAAAAATTAAACAATATTATGCATATTTTTCTCTAGCTCCTCTCCAGTTTCAGGGTTTTGTCATTGCGTGGTGTTGACGCTGGTTGTACCTTGAGAACTGGGGCAATGCGCGACCTTAGTTGTTTGGGAAGTCTTTGGATGTAGCATCTCTCTCTCTCTCTCTCTCTCTCTTATATAAAGTTCACACAAGGTCTTTCAAAAATGTCAACCTTTTAATTTTTAAAGCGTTTACATGAGTTTGCTGGATGATATAACCATTCAATGCGCTCATGTGTAATAGCCTATATAATAGAGACATTGGCCAACGACGTATTGTACTACTCCAGGAGTATAACGAATATATTTATTCAACATATTCTACACCGCCTTTCTTCTTGTTTCGAATAGGCCTACTTTGGACCTCGCTTGTTCAAGTGTGGGGTTTTGATCTTTGCCCAGTATAGTTTCCTTCGGGGTTTTTCCTGAAATACACAGACTTCGTTCAGAGTGCGTCTCACAGATTGTCTGTTTTGGAGATCTGTTGTTCCCAGTTCTTTAATATTCTTCTAGCAGTCCGCAGTCTTCGAACATATGTATGGGGGGTTCCTTTACCGAACCACATAATCAGCATCTGTCATATTGCTCTCAGCTTAGAGTCTTGAGGTGTTTTCTAAGTCTGCAGTGTCCCGTCAGGAGTCCTGCCAGAATTCTAAGCTTGTTCCTGTTTAGCCTTAGACAAGCTTTTGTTCTTTTCTGGTTAACAGATTTTCTGGTTAACAAATAACCCAGCATCATTTTAGATTGTCTCAACCCTAGAAGTTCTTTCCAGGTTTTCATCCATTGTTTCTTCATCTAAACTTTTGTGGATGGTGTTCAAACTAATACCGCAAAAGGATTCCGGACCTATAAAGGGATTACTGGATCCCTTGTTTGCTAGGTGATCGGATTCTTCGTTTCCGTGTAAACCAGTGTGTCATGGTACCCAGTATAGCGTTACTTTATTGTTTCTGCCAAGCTTTGATCTGTTGGTGTAAAAGCTAATGGCCTTGATGGCTGCTTGGCTGTCTGTCAGGATAGCAATTCGTTTTTTTGCGATAATTCCTGTCGAGGTTGAATTGTGCACATGTTTCGATTGCGTGTACCTCTGCTTGGAAGATACTTGGGAATGTTCCGACGGATTCGAAGTATTTGGTACGAGGTTCAAACACTCCTGCAACCCTTACTTTGACTTCCACCATCCGTATTTCACTTAGATAGTATTTTGCTCTATGTGGCATGATGAGGGTTCGTCGCTCCCATCGGCTTTACTACTACACATTGCTGTGTAGTTTTTCTCGAAATGGTATTTGCATACCATTTTGTCTTTTGGTACTTCCAGCCAGGGGATTTTGACAACAAGGCTGTTCCGGTCTCTGCTTCCGATTATTTTACCTCTGCCTATTCCTTCTTTGCTGAACCTTACGTTCGCCGATCTGGCGGCCCTCTCAACGACAAGGTTCAACGGGGTCAGATCCAGCACCTGTTCCATTGCTGCTGTCATTGCTGCCATCGCTCCCGTGATGCAGAGACACGCCAGTCTTTGAAACATTTCAAGCTGCTTCCTCGTAGAGGACAGCTTCGTTCTACTTCCCCACGCAATTGCCCCGTAAGTGATCGCTGGTCTCACTATCATAGTGCACATTCATCGCAGGATTATGAGGTTACAACCCCACGTTTTCCCTGCCAGATTTCTGCACACCATTAGAGCGTATTTGGCTTTTCCTACCACTGCTTCAGCGTATCTATTCCATAGGAGTTTGTAATCTAGTGGTATACCCAGATACCTTATCTCCTGTTTGTATTCTACTGCCCTTCCATATAACAGTATGGGCTGTAGGCAGTTTAGTTTTCTCTTTCTAGTAAATGGTATCACCGTGGTTTTGCTCGGGTTAAGTCTTAGCGGTAGTGTTTGACACCATGTACTAGTTACTGTGATACGATTTCACAGAGCGTTCCCTCAAACTTCCCTCTGGCTATGATGACTATGTCATCGGCGAAACCTTCACATTTGATGTCTAGGTGATTCAGCCTAGCCAGTAATTCATCAACAACTAGACTCCACATCTGTGGTGATCGCACAACTCCCTCGAGTTGTGGAGATCTTGATGGTGTCTCTTCCCACATGTGCCTCCGCCGTTCTGGTTCTCAGCATTCCTCCCATCCACTTTGAGATAGTGCTATCGATATACCTTCTTTCGAGAGCCGCTTTGACAGGCTCGTGCGAGGTGTTTTCAAAGGCTCCTTCTATATCCAAGAAGGCACATATCGCTACTTCTTTTGTCTCTAGTGCTGCTTCTATTTCATTTGTCAGCTGTTACTGGGAGGTTTCTGAGGATTTCCCTGCTCTGTACGCATGCTGACCGTTGTGTAGTGGTGCACCTACCATCACTATTATTCTAAGGTAATTGTCAACTACATTTTCCATTGTCTTTCACATAAAAGATGTTAGACTAATGAGTCTATTTAGATCAGTGAAATCTCCCTTTTTGCGAAGCGAATGGATCAGAGCCGATTTCCAATCAGGTGGTCATTTCTCTGTTTCCCAGATGTCCTGGAGGAACTGCGTTAGCTTGCGCTCGGCATTACTTCCAGCACTTTACAGTTCAGCAAAGTTCAGCTTTCCAGCTGCCTTATTGCTCTTAAGAAGTTGAGTGATCTGGCCAACTTCTTCCAATAAAGGAGGCAGCGAGTCCGGGTTTGGTGTGGTTTGTTTTTAGTCGAAGTCTTCGCAGGGTGGATCACAGTTGAGTAGGTTTTTAAAGTACTGAGCTAAAAGGTGGCAGTTGTCCTTGTCGTTAAAAGCCAGTTTGCCTTGTGGGTCTCTGAAGTGGAGGCTTGGCGGAGCATATTTTCTGACTGTCTGCTTGAAGGTTCCGTAGAAAACTCTGGAATTATTCTTAGCAAAGCTTTCTTTGATTTGGGTTAGTTGGCTTTGTGTGAAGGTCCGTTGGTTTCTGGAATTATCTTGGATTTACAGCTAAGTAAGTTTGAAATAAAGAAAGCTTACACTTTCTTTGTATAAAGTTATACCAATTTTCCTTGGTCTTTTTAGAATTTCACTGCACCCAGTCTATAGTCTTTGGGCTATTGCATTGTCACAGTCTTCAGTCCACCACGGATGCTTCCTTCTTCTAGCGAGGGGGGCGAGTTCATTGGCCGCCTACACCGCCTTTAGTGCTGTTATAATAAAGAATAATTTCAGATTTGTTATTAGACTCGTCATCAGTGTTGTCGTTGTGCATGGAAGACATAAGAATGACAGACTTGTTCTTCTTTTGAACAAAACTTACAATTGTCGAATCTTTTGTAAACCCAAACAGTGATGATTCAATTGATCGATCTTTGTGTGGCAGAAACTCTTTTGGCATTGCTTTTGTGAAATCATTTATTTTTCCTCAAAGTTCCAACAACAGTAAGACCTTTGGATTTCATGACATTGATAAGTTCTAAACCGGTTGTCTATCGTGATGTTGCAGTTAGAGTTGAAAATGGGCTGACATAATCGCATACAAGTTTGCACCGGTGTTGGATGTTTTCTCTCTTCGTCTGTCAAAGTTAGGCCGTCGGTATTTTTCCCATTGTACAAATATGTTTTGAGCACATAATGAGTTTTGGTGTCAGCAAGACATTGCATTTCTAAACCATATTTGTTGGATTTGGTGGGATGTACATTTTGAAAGCACAACGTCCCCGAAATGCAATCAACATCTCATCTATAGTTACATTTGCACCCATTGGTTAATTGGCTTGAGAATTCTTATTGAAGATATCAATTATATCTCTTGTTATGCAACTTGGGTCAGTTCTTCTCAGTTTTTCTCTATCTCCTGGATTACCGAAGCGAAGGCATAATAGAAGTATATCAAACCTAAATGATGACATAGCCGGATACATAGCCGGAAAATTTCTCGTCCAGTAAAATCTGTAGCAAGCAACGAAATTACTGCTTTGTGATTAGACTTTTTTTTAATTGAGAAATTAAGGGTTTGTAAATTAAACACATTTTCCTCTCACTTTCCCCTTTAAACCACCGTAGTATTACTTCAGGGAAAAGCTGTGTCGTCAATTTTTCCTGTCTATTTGCCCCGTTCATTTTCTTTCGTTTCCATTATTTCTGTTAAATTTCTTCATGTAGTTCTCCATGTTTCCTCACTTTCTAGCATATTCCCAGTAACATTTACCACAGTTACTCTTTCGCCTATGTTTTTCGTCATTTTTTTTTCTTCCTTTGCGCTTCTCAGCCTGGACAATCGAAGACTGTATGTTCGAAGACTGTATGTCCCTAACAGGTTTGTCATCTGTGTTCTGCTCTCTGATGCGGATGGTTTCTTGCTTGTGTCTTCCACCCTTCTACATCTTCCTTCTATTATTAGAACCATGTGTGGGCTTCGCGGGTGTGGGTATGCGCAACAGGCTAATCAGTATTTTTCGCTGGATTCGTTCTAAAATTTGATTCCGTTTTTTTCTTTGCCATGACCTTTTGCCATATAGGTGCACCCTAGAGTATGATGGAGTAAACTACCGATGCGATCAGCCGTCGTTTGCTACATCTTGGTCTTCCGATGTTTGGCATTAGTCGTTCTAGATTGGCCCCCACGGCCTCGGCTTTCATAGCTATATGTATCGCGTGCTGCGTCATACTCATATTTCTGTTGAATATGACTCCAAAATACCTCAATGTCTCTGATGTCGTTATTATTGCATTTTCTACTTTCATTTCTATTTATGAGAGCTTTCTCCTTCCTGTTAATATAACTTCCATTTTAGTCGGTGCCAGTATTAGGCTTTTGGAGTTCATCCACCGGCTCACTCTCTGTATCGCTTCGTTTATTTTAATACACAGTTACTCTTCTTTCTTGCCACTTACGATCACAGCTAAGTCATCCGCATAACCTACTAGGCTTACTCCTGCAGGCAAGCGCAGCCCTACTACCTGATCGTAGAGGATATTCCAAAGTAGCGGTCCTAGTACCGAACCCTGAGGGCTTTTCTTATTATATTTATCTTGACAGTCTTTCCTGTTAGGTCTCGTTCACAATGGTAACTGCATATCATCAATACTAGGTACGGTGGTATCTTACGCCTGACTAGTTCTAGTACAATTAACATCCATAGAACTTAGTTGAATGCATTTTGCACGTTGAGGGTCACCATAACGCAGAAATCTCTGCGTTTGTAGCATTCTGTATTCGCCTTGGTTGCTGTTTCCTCTACTACGCGCATTGCATCGATTCTAGATATTCCTTTCCGGAAGCCGAAATGCCTTTCTGATATATTCCCAGATTTTTCGATATATTCCTTGATTCTGTTGCTTAGTTGTTGCTCCAGTATTTTCCCCATTGTGTTTAGCATACAAAGTGGCCTATATGCCACTTCCGCATTTTCTTGTTTCTTTTCCTTAGGGATTAGCACTAGTCTCGCTGTGTTCCATATCCTAGGGATTTCTCCTCTTTGAAGCAATCTGTTAAACATCTTTAAACAGTATTGGCTTCTATCTATTAAAGCCTTCAGGACCTCCACCGGTATCCCGTCTGGTCCTGGGGCTCTTCTGTATTTCATTTTTCCACCTCTCTCATTTCGTTCTGTGTGAATAGTGGACAGTTTACCCGATCTTCTTTTTCTACAAGCTGGCTCCAGTCCATATCTCAGTTGCATGTAAATAGTTTCTCCGCTTGATTTAGCAGTTCTATTTTAGGACGTGATTACACTTGAACACAGACGAGTAGATCAAGTGATCTAGAAAAGCATCCAGTTCTTGCTAAGTGCATTCTTTCAATTCTGTCCTTGAAACCTTGAGACTTGTATTCCAACTTAAATGTATCTAGTTTTTTGTTTTTCTAGAATATGTTGTACTTCATATTCGCATCAAATATCTTCTCGAAAGCTGAATTTGGATCAAATGACTCAGTAGGTCTTGGTTCAGATGTAGTATAAGGTAATCTGATGATATTATGCCCCCTGGCAAAATGTTTCTTGTAGGTGGTGTTTTAGCCAATTTGTGTCTATTTTTCCCATAAAAATATCCCAAGGAAATCTGTTGACTTGCTTCAACTTTAACATGATCATGGTTTTCGGTGCCAGATTACTCAGAGTTTGAGTCATGGTCACTCGTTATCACAAAATCTTCGTCGTTATCCGAAAATTCATTATCTGAATGTGTGGCTGGAAACTGCAAATTTTGGTACTTGTCTTCATCATTACTGCTTAGTTCGGCATTCAACCATTGCTCCAACAATTCATCTTGATTCTTAAAACCAAAAAAAAACCTGTTTATTTGTTCTCGTGTCAGAAAACATCAAATAAAACACAGATACAAATACTATGACTACAAACATTATATAATAGTTGACAAAAACTTGGCCGCTTCCACTGGTCATCATAACTGCATTCTGTGATGCTTCATAAAGTTCATCTTCTGTGCAGAAGATCTGACACAGTCTACACTGAAACATATGTTTCACAGTCTGGTTTTCTCCATAGTCACACTGAATGCTATCTTCTTTAATGTAGCCCGACTTTGCAAGATTGGTCTTAGATTTGCTCACTCCTGATCTTAATCTATTTAAGGATTTCCATGTTAACCATCCTTGATCAAAACCAGGAGGTAAAGTTTCGGCTATCCTTTTCCAGCCCAGGGGAGAAGAGATTCCTCAGCTTTCCATAATTCTAGTCTGGCTTTTTCGCATGTAGTCTTTAATTCTTTGGATTTTCTTAGGAAACTCTTTCTAGACTTCAGCCTCTGAGCATGTAGTTCATGCCCATGTAGAGGATGGGTTACATCCTGCTCAGCTTTCTTCCCATCCTTGTTTGCAGCTATTTCTCGTCGAATAGAGCGTGGTGGTATTCCTGTGAGCTGGCAAAGGCCAACACTCAGTTGGTGTTATTCTTAAGCATACAGTTATAGTTCTACATGTTTCATTGATAGCTACGTCCACCTGTTTAGCATGAGTTGAGTTATATCAAACCGGACAGGCGTACTCTGCAGCGGAAGAGCACAATGCCATTGCAGATGTTCGAATGGTGTCAGGTTGACTACCCCATTTTGAACCAGCCAGTTTTCTCAGAAGAATATTCCTGGTGGAAAGTTTTGACTTGGTGTTCAGACAGTGTTTCTTGTAGATAAGAGCTCTGTCCAATGTCACTCCTAGAAATTTTGGGGTGTAACAATGTTCCGGTTCTACTCCTGACCACACTACCTTCAATTCAAGAAAGGTTTCCCTGTTTCTCAAGTGAAACGCACATGCTTGTGTCTTGAAGGGATTTGGTTTCGGTTGGTTTGCGAAATAGTATTTGTACAGAACCTTAAGGACACACGTGAGGTTATTCTCCACTGATTCAAAAACTTAACATAGTGCAGCAAGAGCGAGATCGTCAGTGTACAAGAAACTCATGGTATTGGGAGCTATGGGCTGGTCATTTGTATACACATTAACAGAAATGGAGCGAGAACACTTCCTCGGGGTAGCACATTCGTCTGTAGTCTCCATCGGCTACGTTGCTCTTGGAAGTCCACAAAATACCTCCGATTCTGCAGGAGAGTGGTAATGAACCTGGTTAGGCTGGAGTTCTTAGTCCTCGTGTAGAGCTTAGCAAGTAGGAACTGATGGTTAACAGTGTCGAAGGCTGCCGATAAATCAACAAATGTCACTCCAGTTACCTTAGCTGCTTCGAAACGGTCTTCTATGAACTGCGTAAGCTTCAGCAACTCTTCAGTACAGCTTTTGCCGGGACGAAATCCAGATTGTTCGGGTATGAGCAGAGGATAAATTTTGGGTAGAAGGCGATTCAGAATCATTCTTTCTAGTAGTTTGAAGAGGTGATATAGGAGTGTAACTGGTCTGAAGTTCTTCGGGTTGTTCCCTGCTTTGTCAAGTTTCATCAGAGCTATCACACGGCTCTTCCGCCATATCTTTGGGATTTGATAGTTCTCCATGCAGTTATTAAAGAGCTGGAGTATCCGTTCCAAAAATACCTGTAATAAAACAGAAATACTAAATAAATAATAAAAATAAAAAAGTAACGTATCTATAGTGGTGGGTCCATTGAACCCACGCGTATGTCCATACTGACCTTAGGAGTAGCGATACAATACGTCCGCTCCAATACGAGTAGCGACGAATACGTCCTTCTCGCAGCGCGTGATTCGGCTTATTGCATGAAGTTACCTAAGCGGGGGGCGCTGCGCCGTCTGCGAATATTTTTAAAAACGTTCAAAGATTGAATGAGAGTTCAATGGACCCAGCATTACAGTTAAAGGTTAAGAGTATTGATTTCTATTTACTTAGTACTTAGTAGAACTTAAGTGAATAGTCATCTCTAGACGAGTTTCGAGATTTATTTCTTATCAGTGCAGTTTTGCTGTTTTGAATTATGAATTGGAATTAACTTACTTGAGGATGGTACTAGATGCTAGTAATAACATACAAATACCTGCTGTATAATTCTTTGTCATGCTTGACATTAGCCAGGGAAGTATTTGTTTGATAGTGGGATTTATTTTGTAGTCTTAATAAAACTTAATATTATAGAGCTACGTACGGTTTGAATAAATGTATATATGTAGCCTTATAATAATATCTTTATTATACAATTTGTATAAAAGGCTATACGAGCCTACGTCTTTCGGTCCTGGTAATTACATCAGTGTTTGGAAAAAAAATGATAACAAACATAAATATAAGCGCAAACGCTAACAAACATATAAGCACAAAATAGATACATCTAACTTATTAATCGTAAACAGCTTCCACAAGAGTTAACGATGGATGTTTTTTGAAGATGTTCTGTTGTTCTTCTTTTTCCATACTTGTTCCATACTTGTTCCATGATGTCTCTGTTTTTACCTCGGTCTTTAAATTTTTGTCGCAGCATGTCATGTCTTTTAAGGATTGGTTTTAATTTGGTTCTGACGTATAGCAGTTCGTTAAATGGATTGTGTATAGGGTTGTCTGGGTGTCGCATTTTGTTGAAGTTCACCTTTTTTGTTGAGTTGTTATTGTTCTCAGTGCGGTTCTTTCGTCAATTTCTAATGTATGTCGAGCCGTCCTGTTTGTGTTTGTCCAAATAATGTGTCCATAGTCCAAGATCGATCTGCAAATAGTTTTGTAAATAGTGGTCGCTGTCTTCACGGAAATCCCCTGATCACGGAAAGTCAGGGACCGAAAGTGTTTGGCTCTTTTTATGATTTCACATTTGCGTTCTTTTATGTGAATGTTAAAATTTTGTTGCTCCATCGAATGTGATGCCCAAATATTTAATAGTAGGTGTTGGGTTAACTGCGGTAAGGCCAACATTTATGTGTGGAGAGTTATTAAAAATTCGGTGAAAGGGTAGAAGAAGCTGACATTTGGAAGGGTTTGGGCCTAATCTACATTTGTTGAACCAATCAATTGTTTGATTAGTAAGTATTTGTAATATTTCATTTGCTTTAGAAAGAGATTGTGCATGAGATATTAGGGCTGTGTCGTCGGCGTATTGGAGAATGTAGGGATGGTTTATGTGATTGGGAAAGTTGATTGTGAAAGTGTTGTAAAGTATGGGTGATAATGGTGAACCTTGTGGAACACCTTGGCGGGAGGGTAAATAAGTTAGAGTGAGCGTCGTTGACTTTAATGCATAAGTTTCTGTCATAAAAGAAATCTTTTAACACAAAAAGAAGATAAGAGGTGATGTTTAAATTGTGTAACTTGAAAAGCAGTCCGTAGTGCCAAACTGTGTCTAAGGCTTTATTTATGTCAAGAAAAAGAGCGGCAGAGTGTTGATTAAGAAGGTGGGAGGTTTGTATATTGTTTGTGAGGATGAAAAGTGGATGTGTAGTAGAATGTGAAGGTTTAAAACCAAATTGGAAGCAGGGGATCTGATTTTCCAAACAGGTCCAAATACGGGCTTTTAGAATTTGTTCCAAGTTCTTACCTAAAACGGGAAATAGGGTAATTGGTCTATAACTTTTTGTAAGTGTCTTGTCCTGGCCTGGTTTTAATAGTGTGATGATTGTGCCGGATTTCCAAGAAGGGGGAAACACGCTGTGTAATAGGCAAAAATTGTATAATTTAATTATATGCTTGTGAATTTGGTCATTCAGCTGTCTGGTAAGTAGTTTCGAGATGTTGTCCCTACCAGGAGCGCTGTTTTTTCCCAAAGCAATGATTGAAAAGTACTCGTCGTCTGTGATTTCAACAGGGGCCTGAGAATTGTTGTTTTTGAAAAAAGTATTGGACCAGTAGGACACTAAGTTAAAATTTTCGGCATAAAAGTCGGAATTAGGAGTGGGTGTGAACGCTTTTTCGAAGTGTTTTGCGAAAAGTGAGGCTTTTTGGAGGTCTGAAGGAGTGGAGTGAGGAAATTTGGAGTCTATGATTTGTGACGATTGAATCTGGTTTTTGTATTTACTTCATTTTTTAATTTTGTCCCAATAAGTTTTACCGTAATCCCGTTCAATCTCCTTACAGACATTAAGCCAGGAATGACTTCTATATTGGAATATGTGAACTTTAATTTGTTTATTAACTTTGTTGAATAATTTTTTCAGGTCAGGTTCATCTGTGTGAGATATTCCTTGTATATCTGTCTTTTGTATTTGATGAGTCTGATTATGAAAGGGGGGAGACTTAGTGTGTGGTGTTTGGGTGTTAGAGGAGGTGAGTGAAGGGTAATAAGGTTTGAAAGATGTGTTTGCAAGTCCTCAATATTTTGAATCGAAATGTCTTTGTCATTTATTGAATTTAGGTAATATGTCTTGCCTGTATTTACATTGTCAATATTTGTTTTCTTGATGTTAGGTCTCGGTTTACAAGGAGATGTGTTTGCAGGAAGAGTGGTTAGGATAGAGAATGTTATTGCCAAGTGATTGGATCCAAGGTCCGGTGTAAGCTGAATGTCGTTGATGTAGTGTGAGAGGTTATAGGTGTGAAGAAATATGTCAGGAGTAGAGTCGGGATTGTTGGGCATAATGAATGTTGGAGGAGTGGGTCTTCTGATGAAATTTGAATTTTTCAGAAAATGGTTGAGAAGTTTAGTTTTGGAAGGATTGATGTTTAGGTCATCGATAATAATTGAATAGGGATACAAGGAGGCTTTGACGAAGATATTTTGCTCAATACTGGAATGAGGGTGAATATTTGGGTGGAGCTAGGATGTACGCAAAAATATTTTTTTACTGATTTAAAGTTGTATTGGTGCATTATATTAAAGTTAAAATAAATATAATTTTTGAATCAATTTGATATCTTCTGCCTCCGCACTGACCTCAAAAATTTAAATTTAATGATAAAAGTCCAGTACAGTTATGGCCAAATATTAAGCTTAATTTAATGATAAATGGGTGATAAATGATATGCAAATATAAAATTCAGATATATATTAATCACCTTTAATAAAAAATGCAACAATTTTTTTATAAAAATATTATTAAAAAAAAACAATTAATTTGCTCGAAAATTTCGTTTTGTCTCAAATTTAGGCATTCCGTGATTCCAATTTGGCATTTATTGCACCTAATTATGACTTTTTTGTGCATTGAGAAGTAGCAGCTATCGTCGTCAATTTTACAGCCCGTTTAACAGCTTGAGTATGGCATGGAAGCCTTAAAAACAACACTTTACCCTCAACACTTGACGATAGACTGAATTTCTTGGTCAGGCAAGTTTTTCATAATCGGTGGTTCACTTAATATTTCTTGCCAATTTATTAAATCAATATATGTTGAAGCATTGAAATTTATAATCGGCACTTCAAACATTCTAGGTGTTGAAGGTTGAGGCATCCTGCGTGCCTTTAATATGCGTGCCTTTAATTTTTTAACTGACAATGTTCACAAGTCTCGAGTGCCTTCCCCAATGTCCCAGTGTAAGACTTAGGTCCCGAAGTACCCCCGTCAAGATGAAAAAACAAGTGTCTCAAAGGAAGTTCGTTCATATGGAGTAAACAAATTATCCACTGGAGTGGTTTGTGTAGCCTTTTTTAAAGCAGTCTTCTAACACCCCCATGCCTGGCAGTATTTACATTGGTACCATCACAATCGATTGCCATAAGATGATTTTGGGGAATTTCTTCATGTGATATAAACCTTGTCATCGCAGTTTCTATTCCATTAGCTCAACCAACATTAAGTACTACGTACCCCATTGAAATAGGCCCTGGCTCTTGAACTAGTCATAGTCATAGTCCTTTAGCATTTATCACCTTTTTTAATAATCTTCAACGTTTTGTCTTTTCTCCCGTCAAAATATAAAGCAGACTGTTTTGTGATTGCGATCTCCTTCATTAACTTTTTTCTAGTTTTAGTTCTTTCTCTTCGTACTTTATGTCTGTACCTCGATATCAGACTTAATATCGAATAAAATAGACGACGCAATCGCTGCTGCTGCTCTATCTGATACTCCATACCTATCGCGGGTCTTCGATAACGGATGAAAATCGACGCACACTTTTTTGCGGAATGCTGGTGCAGTGAATGGTGTCAGTGAAATTATCTGAACTACTACGACTTTCAGACGCTGACGATACCGGAGAAGTACAAACTTCTATAAGAGATAACGAAGTATTTAAGGCGGTAGTTGGGCGGTTGTCTCGTTCCTGTCTCCTATTTAGAGTCTTTTGCAACTTCTTCAAAATTATTTTCTTGTTTGGGAACCTTTTTATGCCTGGGACAGATACATTGAGGGAAATCTTTACACTTGCATTCTGCAATATCAAAAAGTACCTTACTACTTTGTCGAAAACTTTTGATAGACGCCTTTTGACAGACACTTTTTCATACACCGACTTTTCAGATACAGACACAGAGTATGTTTTTGCATTTTAAATGGTATGCTTTTAAACTTTGTACGACACTTTTATTAATTAGAAGCATTTTAATTAGAAATATATTTTAATTCTGGATGTCACTATATCTGCTATTTCTGAAAATGTGAGCTCTTTTGCAGTTTTCCAGATGTCTTTTTTTTCAAAAATTCAATGACGTTGCGGATGCCATTACTATAAATCAAATCAAATAATATTTTGCATGGATTAATTTGAGTCTAAAAGGCAACGGTTTTTCACTATTAGACCACTCACAACCCAACAAAAATATTTCGCTCCACTCTAGCTGAATATAGATCAAGAATATGTGGATTTTGTCATTTTAGAAGGGTAAACTGAAGTGAAGGCAGTCATTGAGTGAATTTTGTAGGAAGGGAGCGTTGGCTTTATCAAGTTTATAAGCAAGGTGTAGATGAACTAGAGCACCCCCTCTGGCTTTGTGGGTGATTGGATTTCCGTGGATCTGTATGGTGTTCCAGTTCCTGAAAGTTATTTCCTTGTCCGTCTGCGTTTTCGTCTTTACAAACATGCTGCAGTCAATATAATGTTTGTCAAGTGTGTATTCTATGAGGTGTTTTTTATTGTAGTAGCGGTTTAGGTTGGAGTATATTACGTTTAATTTAGCCATTGTTTATCGAAATTACTGTTTGTGACGCAAAGTCGTCGGTAGGTTGTGTCGCGGGTGAGGGTTTCTCATGTCAAACATAGTGATGTATAATTTATTCCTGGCAAAAACTGGTTGTGTGTTGATTTCAAAATCGGTTGCGAAACAGCGGTGTAGTGTCTTTAATAATTCATCTCTTTTGGTGTTGGTAGGGTCGTTTAGTTCATGTCTGTAAGTATTGATTATAAAGTCGTGTGTTGTCATAGGTGTATGAATTCTTGAATTCTTAGTGATGGTGGTTGGTAGATCGGCGGACTTTTTGTTGCTTAATTTAATTTTTACGTTGGGAACTCCATCAATGGCTTTGGTATGATGTTTTGGGCACAGAGGAGACCATGTTACATGCTCAGTGCTGTTGCACGTTGCAGATTTAGGAGGCAGTGGCGATTTACATAGATGGGTTTCATGTGCACCTGAATATTTTAAACATTTTTTGGGGGCAGTGCAATTTTCAGTGGAGTGTTCAAATGACTGGCATTTGCCACAAGGACGAGGGATGGGTGCAGGGGGATTACTAGGCGAGACGGGGTAGTGCCTGTTCATATAGAAGAAGAAGAGTCTGTTCATTCTCGAAAGAGGAAGCAACATCACTCGTTATTATTCAAATTAATCGACACGGTTTATTATGGGCCCTGGATATTATTCTCTTGCAGTATCTTATATTCAGGTTTAGATTCGAGTGCAGGTGAGTTGCAATGTCTTCATTTGATATTTCTAGTTCCAGTTTTTAATTACTGCAGAATAAGACAGACCTCTTTCTGGTGGGAGGTGAGGTCGTTTTAGTTAGATGTTGAGGACGGTAGATCTTAACGGACTTTTCTCGGACGTTTCTGTTGCAAAGTACTTTAAGTGTATCTATAGTACAAAGTGTATCTATTGTAGATGTGCAGTCCGGTTTAATGAGGTAGACGGTAGAGGTTTTAATGATTATGTCCCTGTTTCCGGGAACACTTTTCAGCCAAATGGAGCAGAATTGATTTCTAGACATACTAGAATCTTGAGTTGTAAAGGAGTAGTTGTATTTGTAGGATCTGAGTGAAGCATTTGGTTTGGTTGCAATTTTTGAGTGTTGATCTGATTGACTACAAGAATTGGTAGCTGCAGATGTTGAAGGAGTCGATAGGCTAATGGGTCTAGATGCAGTGGTATAGGCTGGGTTAGTTTTATTTTTATCTATGGATTTCGCTTCATTTTCTTTAGGTGGGCGTAAATAATGACCTTTTCTCCTCTTGGTTGTAAAACCTTCGTCATCCGTGTCGGATACTTGGGAGCTACAAGGCCCATCCATTAAAAGGTTCAGTAAAATTACAATTTTCTGAAAATTTGCATGTCAACTATCCAGGCTACATTTCGTCTAAAAAAAAAATAGATTCCGTGAAATTTAAATCTTAGATTTACAGATTACTAAGATTTTACAACTTATAATTAAAAACTTAATCTAATAACATTAGACATAGATTAATATTCTATTATATTTATATAAAAAGTAGATTATTTTAGAATAGTAGATTTAGCTGTCTATATAAAATAGTCATTGAGATATTTCACTCGTTTTATAACATTATTATCTCTTTAACAATGAAACGGAAAAATCCCGAGCAACAAGCAAGTCTGATTTATGTTTTCACAAAAGGCTTCGCTATTCTCTTCGAGATTTTAGTATTCAGGTCGAAGACATAGTAAGAATTTCATAAAACTAAAACTGCCATTATTAAATCTTCCAGGATTTCAATTTGTTTCCCGTCTGCCTTAAGTTTATACAAAACATTTATTTTCATTGACATGAGAAGGATTCTCTCTTGAAACTTTTATCAGTATTTAACTCGCCGTTTGTGTACTGTAAACTGAATGTATAAGAGAATATTCTAAATTAATTTCACCGGATTTCAATCTCAAAGAAGCAATAAACGGCTGCGAATTTCCAAACTGGAAGCACTACTGCTTTGTTAGAACTTATACAATCTCTACAATAATTACAAAATACTTGTCCTTATAATAAAAACAAAATATTTGCAATATGTTACAAAATTTACTTAGTGTACTAGGTGTGACAGTCTGTAAACATTCCAACTTCAAAGCGATATTAAACTAGATATTGCGGATTTGTCTGCCTAGTTTCAAATTGCTATTTATGAAACTTCTGCAGTCTTAATACAAAGATAATATGCTCATATAGTTTCACTTCTACAATGTAACGTTTTATGAGCCGAATCAAGTTTATTGCTGAATATATTTAGGAAGATCTACATTGTCCATAAAACAAAAATTCATTTTATTTGTCTTATCTGTGTAGTCTCGTCTGTTTAGTCATGCCAGTCTAGTCTTAACGTCTTCTCTGTACAGTCTGGTCTGTCTAGTCTTGTCTCCTTGATTTTGTTTATTTAGTCTGATCTAAGCGTAATGTATATTTAAACAAGCATGTGTTTATCTTTTAATGCTGCTACATTCGGTTTATCGTTCTGTGTTTCTTTTTTATGAAAATGTTTGAAATTAATATGTTCGTAACTCAACACCCAGATGTGGTTTTGCATGCACCTGCTTGGCTCGAACGTGTGGACGTGTCCTTTATATTCTTCTGTCAAACTCGCAAAATAAGAACGATGGGAAAAATCGCATTAGAACTTGTCCAAACAAATAAATTTTTGATGTTTGAATTTTTAGTGTTTGGAATCCGATTAATTTTTACTCTTATTCAAATATATTGTACAATGTAATGACAAAATATTTCTAACGAACAATTAGGATCGTATAAAGATAATATATTTTGCAAATATTTTGTAACAAAATTTGCAAATCCAAAAACATTTTATTACTTTCTAATAGAAAGACCTCGTAGTCCTTTGCCCTTTGTGAACACGTACAGGTTTTCAATTAATTTCCCTTTTACTCCTTCACGTATTCGCTTAAAAACAAACACACTTAAATAGAACTAGCTATTCGTGGAATCTTTGATTTTCAACATTTTCTCGTTTACTTCTCCATTTACAAAGCGACTTTAACTCGTTTATACCCAAGCTTAACATCGCAATGGAATCTGCGCCCATAAATTACATTTCACATAAAACAAAATTCTATTTTCGAAACGACACATTCTTACCGAATCAGATTTACTGCCTACTTTTTCCCAAAGTTTTTCCCACACATAAACATAAAACTAAACCATTTCCTTTCGCAAAATGAACCTCAACATTCCAAACCAATTTATTACATATATGTAGATACAGAGTTCATACTAACATGATAAAACTTTTTGCTTGCAAAAGCTGAACCAATTTTATTTTGACAGCCTCATTTAAAAGTCTACACATTTTGTAGAGTTCTGTAAAGGAAGAACTATATTCCTGAAATTGTCAGGATTGGAATAGGTGCTCAAAATGAGTACAATAGGTCCATGAATAAGCTTGTCACACGTCCGGGATAATCCCGGACCGTCCTGTTTTTTTTTAATGCTGTCAGGGGAAATGTCCTGGGTGCAAAAGTGTCCGGGGTTTAAAAAATTTATGGTGGTCGAGGTTTCTTTTTAATTTTAGACCTATATATTCAAAATAGCGTTTTCAAACATTTTTCTACGATAGGGAATATGCAAGAGATTTAGATTTACTTGATTTCTTCACCCCCGATACTTTATGATCTTGACCTTACACCTATACCATTATTTTCTCATTTAGTTTGTATTGCGTAGGGTTGCATACTGTCGCCCTTACTCTTCAACCTATACTCTGATTGAATTTTTAAGGAAGCGTTGGAAGGAATATCACACCTCGACATCAAAATAAATGGAAAGCCAATAACAACAATCAGATATGCTGACGATACAGTGATTTTAGCAAACACAATCGATTGTCGCATTTGTCCCAGAAGACAAATGTGAAAAATGGCAATTAGCGCAATTTACAATAACAACAGGTTTCTGGGCCTAAGTGAATGTGATAGAATACAATAGGCTACCAATAGGCCGCAGTGTTCAAATGGTCGGCAAACCCGGTATTCACATCGAACCAAACTTTAAAAAAAAACGCAATCGAAGAACTACAGTTGCTTAATCCAAATCGGTGACGTGAGAGAGACACAAGGTCTAAAAATCAATATAGACAAGACAAAATTTATGATATTCAGCAGACAACTTGTCTCTATGTTCAAATACCTAGGTAGTTAAAAACCTAAGAGTGACGGATGGCTTAAATTTAATCTACTTTATTTTGTTCCTCGATTTGATCTCATCGGCCTCCTTCTCGCTCATTATTTTATGAATCAGCCTTTGGATGTTCCTCCACCGTGACTCATCTTTAAACATACTTTCGATTATAGTTCTCGGATGGATTGATTCTCCCAGTTTTTTTTCCGCTTCTTCTCTGTGTGTTTCCCACCTCCAGCAATCGAATATCGTGTGGATCACGCTGTCCGTCCTCCCGCAGTGTACACACAGGTCGACATATGCCTTGCCAATATTGTTGATCAGATAGTACTGGAAACATCCGTGGCCGGAGAGGAACTGGGCTAGATGGTAGCTAATTTCTCCGTGTTTCCTGGTGATCCAGGGAAGTATGTCCGGGATTAACAGTCTCGTCCACTCTCCTCGTTCGCTTAACTGCCACCTTTCTTGCCACTTCTCGAGGAGTTCTTGTCTAGTCAGTCGTTTACTTTGTTTGTCGCCCTCTGAGTCATGCACTCTTTTCCTCTCGTTTGCGATCAGGTCTATTGGGGGGATACCTGAAATAACCTGCGCGGCCACTATTGAAACTGTTCTGTAAGCTCTGCTTACACGTATTGCCATTTTTCGCTGAATTTGTGCGAGCTGCAATAGCTGCAGGATAATTTATTTTCTTAGTTTAGAGGCCCATATAGGGGCACCGTACAGCTTGGTAGCCTGCGCTACAGAGCTGAGAATTTTGCGCGAACTACTCTTTGGCCCCCCCAGATTTGGCATGAGTTGTTGTATGCCTGCCAGTGTTCTTAAACCCCTTGCTGCTGCTTCGGTTATGTGTGCAGCGAACGAAAGCCTTTTGTCGATAGTTATTCTAAGGTACTTGATTGTCTCTATTGGTCTTATTATTGCCTCTACCACATCAAATAATATGTTGCAAAGTTGTCTCAGTCTCGCGAGGAGGACAGTTTCAGTTTTTTCTGGTGCTAGACTCAGGTTTTTTTCTTTCAGCCACACACTGATTAGGGATGTTATATGGTTTGCTTTTTATATCAACTCTTGTTCTGTCCTGGCTCTGGCGACCAGTGCTATATCATTTGCGAAGCCGATTATAGTAGCCCCCACTGGAAGCCTCATTGTCAGAATTCACTCGTATAGTATGTTCCACAAAGTGGGTCCCAATATCGAACCCTGTGGAATACCACTACTAATTTTTCTCTCTTCAGTCCGTCGATCTCCGTTGCAGTATTATGCTTTGCAGTATTATGCTTCTCCCACTGAGGTAGCTTCGCAGCATCCGCAATAGATTGGGGGATATGCCTCTAGTTGTTAAACAGTCCCTAATATGCTTCCACGATGAATTGTTCAACGCATTTCTAACATCGAATTTTAAGAGAGCACACATTTGCTTGGTTCTCTGAGACCCACTGTTGGCCTGTTATGCGATTTCGAGTACAGCTTTTAGGGCCGTGATGGTAGATAGTCCAACCCTGAACCCATACTGGTGCTTTGACAATCCGACTCCTGTCTGGAGCTCTTCCTTCAATCTCGTTAGTAAAAGTTGTTCTAACAGTTTCCCACATACGTCGAGTAAGCAGATAGGACTGTAGAATGTGGGATCCCTTCCTGATGAGGGCGAGCTTCGCATGCTTCCATCTAGTTGGAAAGTTTCCGGCGGTTAGCAAGTTGTTCATGACTTTCAGGACGAAGTCGGATTGATGTGCAGCTGTTATCTTCACTTCCTCAGGTGGTACACCGTCGGGGCCTGGTGTTCTACCGTTAATAATGCGCTTGATCGCAATAGAAAGTTCCTCTTTCGTGATCTGGGGCGTATTTGCTACTTCTGGTTGTAGCCAGTCAAAGGGAGCATGCTCTGGGAATAAACTTGACGCGCTCTTTCCAGCGACATTGGGAGATTTTGAGAACGAATCTTTAAGTTCCTTCTTATTATTTGGAACGCGTCTCCCCATGTGCCCTTGTCCAGTTCCATGCACAGTTTCTTCCAACCAGCGAGGTTAGACAGAGGAAACTAGACACACATGAGACTAGAAACAAGTCCGACGGAACCAAAGGTTAGAAACAAGTTCGACGAAACCAGTGAGGCTAAACAGAGGAAACTAGACACACATAAGACTAGAAACAAGTCCGACGAAGTCAGAGGTTAACCCAGGCATATGAGACAAGGCACATGGGGCTAGCTAGACAGATGAGACTAGACAAGAAGAAAACAAGTCCGACAAAGCCAGACATATGAGATAAGGCACATGGGGCTAGACACATGAGACTAGACAGACGAGACTAGACATATGAGGCTAGAAACAAGTTTGACGAAACCAGACAGACGATACTAGGCATATGAGACTAGACATATGAGACTAGACCGAAAAGACAAGAACCAAGCTCGACGAAACCAGACAAAACGAGGCTAGACAGAGGAAACTAGACATATGAGACTAGATTAGATATTACCAGACTAGAACCAGACTAGATAAAATCAGACTAAGCCAAACTAGATTAGATAAACCGGGCTAGGCAAGACCGAACTTTTTGTATCACTAATCCCACCTGATTATATGTGTAAAATCAAATAGAATAACCGAATGAGTTCCGACCCACCACTAATCCCTCTAATTGTATGTAACGAAATTCGAATTAATAAGAAACGCCGCGTAAACAATTTCGTCCGATAATAAATGAACTGGATTTCGAACACGTAATACCAGACTATAATTATGAAATATTGAGAAATAATAGTAGATTAGCTAAAACCAGGCTAGATTTACTAAGATTAGACTAGACCAAACTGGATTTACTATTACATTTAATTGAAAAATTCACTATGTTTTTACCACACGTATTAAGTGTTTACCAATAAGTGTGGTAAAAAGATAGTGAATTTTTCAATTCAAAGTAAGTTTGAATTACCACGTAGTAACTGTCGCAACCATCCTATCCATAAAGATTTAGTATTTGTTGAAAATATATATTTTCAACAAGACGGCGTATCACACAAATAACGATACCATCACCCTTTTGCGTGAAAGTTTCATGACCGTGTGATTTCTCGAAGAGAGGATCACAATTGACCACCGAGATCTTGTGATTTAACACCTCCAGGCTTTTGTATTTGGGCTACATAAAAGATAAGGTCTATGCCAATGGCTCACAATCGATTTAAGACCTCAAAGGTGGAATTTTTGAAGTTATCGAAGAAATACAGCCGCAAATGAACGAATTAGCGATGGAAAATTTAATTAAAAGATTGTGGTCCTGCAAGCGTTGCCGTTTGGCTGTTTGGCTAATATTATTTTCCGTCATCATTGGCGTACCCTCCTCTTTACAAATAAATAAGCAACCGATGATTTCCATTAAAAATACTCGTTTTTTTTAACGTATCAAAATGAAACCTCTTATTGGAAGACACGATATATAAATAATAAATCATGATTAGAGAGAATATGAAAATAGAATTGTACGGAAATAATAAAAAAAAACGAGATAATTCGTTATCGCTTTGTATATATCCATCGATTTCCCTAAACAAAACTAAAAAAATAACATTTCTTTTTCTGCGACATTTTCTTGAGTTCCTATTGTCGCTACATTCAGGGCGTTTCAATGGAAAATAATTGTCTACCGTGAATAAACGAATTTGTAAATTCGAATTAGGACCGACCTAATTGAATTTCCAAATTTATTTACTCAATTCAATATTATTTTCTCTTTGAGACAACATCAATATTTCCGTCCCGATTTACATTTTAACATATTTGTTGGAATTTTCAAATGTTAAATTGAATAAAAGAGATGAGAAACTAGATAAAATTAAAGTTGTGTATTTTATTTTAAGTTCATCATAAATCTTGTCTAATACATTAAATTAACGAACGAATATCAAACTTCCCGCTTTACATATAAATCCTGGTGAGCAAACTGAAAGAAATTTGCTTTATACACCCATTACCTAGTTAATTATGTGGAACAGTCTATAAAACTGTTACATTTAAAAGAGATTTATCTATTTTGTTGCATTTTATCGCAACTTGTTGGGCAAGTTGGGCTTGGCAACGTCCCGCACAGACGGAAGCAATTCTTCAGACTTCAAACTTTTCCGTGTTCGCGTTTCACACTCACAGGCCACAATTTCAAATTACTCTCGGAATGTTTTTTTAGCCAAACAGTCATTTGCAGTAAACACAATACGTCCAAACATTCAAACTCTTATTAATCAGTCACAACTACCCTCGAGCCGAAATGTAAAATATTTACAATATTTTGTTCTTACAATTAGTAAGATTTACGCAAGCATGTAGGTAGTTACAAATATCCCTAACATCTTAAATGAGTTGAAAAAGTCAAAAGCCTATCTGTTGACTTTCTAATTAATGCACTATTAATTTGAATAACTAGGAATTAACAATTAACTAATACTAGTTGATACCTTAAAAATCACGTTATAATTATTATTTATTACACAGATTTCATTATTATGGACATATATACATTTGTTCAAACAAGATTAATTCAAACACTATTAATGAAACCTCTACAACACAAATCCGGACGGACAAAACGAAGACAACACTGGCTACACTTAAGGAAAAGTTACGTTTTGGATGCTGGAACGTAAAAACTCTATATGAAGCATCAAAACTGCATCAATCGGTGAGTGAATTAAATAACTACAACATCTCAATTTTAGGCTTATCAGAAGTTCGCTGGCTTGGCAAGGGGGAGCTCAACTTACAATCTGGGGAGCTTTTCCTGTACAGTGGCAAAGAAACTGGGTCTCATGAAAGAGGCGTTGGTTTCATAATTACTAAAAAAGCCAGAAAGAGCCTAATTTCATGGAACCCCATTGATGACAGAATAATTACAGCAAGGTTCCACACTAAATACAGAAATATCACCTTTGTACAGTGCTATGCACCCACAAACAGTGCGAGTGCTGAGGAAAAAGAAAATTTCTACGATATCCTTGAAAGTACGTTAAGGAAGATAAACAGAGGTGATATCACCATACTCATGGGTGATCTCAACGCTAAGGTCGGGACAAATAACAGTAACCTAGAAGACATCATGGGTAAAGAAGGATGTGGGGAAAGAAACGAAAACGGTGAACTATTCACGAAACTCTGTTCAACATCAGACCTAGTTATAGGTGGAACAGTGTTCCCACACAAGCAAATCCACAAAGTCACATGGATATCCCCCGACAAGAAAACCCAAAACCAAATTGACCATATTGCCATATCGAAAACATGGCGGAGATCCCTACTTGATGTCAGAAACAAAAGGGGTGCAGACATTGCCAGCGACCACCACCTTCTGCTCGGCACGTTCAGAATCAAACTGGCCGTACCAAAGAAACCTGAACAATCAAAGAGAGTAAAGTTCAACCTACATAAACTGCGCCAACCAAACTGCAAAAAAGTTTTCCTAACAAACCTGCATGAAAATGCAGACCAAATTCCCATAACATCTTGGGATGGCTTAGCCAAGACACTACTCGAATCGGCCAAAACAACCCTTGGCACAAAGGAAAGAAATCGAAAAAACTGGATCTCAGACCAAACATGGCAACTTATACAAGACAGAAAGGATGCGAAGAAACTGGTACTCCCGTGCAAAACTTCGATGACAAAAAATGATGCAATCTGGAGATATACACAACTATGCAAACAAATTAAAGCATCTGCCAAAAAAGACAAGCGAATATGGATTGACCTGATATCTGAGCAAGCAGAAGAAGCAGCCAAAAATAACAACTCGAGGAGTCTTTACACACTGACAAACAAGCTCTCCAAAAAGCACACAAAGACCACAAATATAGTTAGAAGCAAAGACAACCGCCCACTGACCACCCCAGAAACTCAGCTCGATAGGCGGAAGGAATACTTTGCTGATATGCTCAGCTCACCCACGGAAAACGAACTTGAGATAGCTCCAGAAGACAATGCAAATGAACAGCTGAATATAAAAATAGACGCGCCTTCAAAAACAGAAATACTAAATACCATCAAGCAGCTGAAAAACAACAAAGCGGCAGGGGTAGACAACATACCTGCCGAACTAATCAAGGTAGACCCTAAATGGATTGCACCTCTACTTGCAAAAATATTAAAAGGGATCTGGACAAACCAAGAAATTCCAGCAGAAATGAAACATGGTCTCATTATCAAACTGCCAAAGAAAGGAGACCTAACGCAATGCAAAAATTGGAGAGAAATAACGCTGTTAAACACTATAAACAAAATTATTGCAAGTGTAATCCAACATAGGCTGGCAGAAGCATTCGAACCCATTCTGCGTCCAAACCAAGCAGGCTTCCGCCCAAACCGCTCATGCATAGACCACACAAATGCAACAAGAATAGTTATAGAACAATCCGTTGAATGGCGATCGCCACTATATCTTGTTTTCATCGACTTTGAACGTGCTTTTGACAGCCTATCCCACTCTGCTATATGGAAGATACTGCGGACAAGAGGCGTGCCAACAAAAATCATCGACACGATTAGAGAACTGTACCATGACGTATCATGTAGTATCCTGCATAGCGGAGCACATAGCAACCTTTTTCCGGTGAGATCAGGAGTGAAGCAAGGATGTGTGCTCTCTCCCTTGCTTTTTTACATTGCTCTTGACTATATCCTGGAAAAGTCTTGCAGACCAAACGATGGTATTCGATGGTCTCTTTACTCTAATCTCAAAGATCTCGAATACGCAGACGACATTTGCCTTTTCTCGCATACCTATGAAAGTATGCAAAGGCAACTCACCCTACTATCAGACATGGCACAGAAGATAGGGTTGAAAATAAATGTCTCAAAAACAAAAGCGATGCGAATGCACACAAATAACGACGCACCGTTTCAAATAAACGACCAACCAATTGAGAATGTAGAAAAGTTTCAGTATCTAGGAAGCATCCTCAACGAGACGGGCGGAACAGACCTAGACATTCTAAACAGAATTCAAAAAGCCCAGATGGCATTCAGGCAACTAAACACAATATGGAGGTCCAACATCATAAAAACAAAGAGCAAGCTGCGTTTATATAGAACAAACGTCAAAGCAATCCTCTTATATGGATGTGAGACCTGGAAAAACACTAATGCCACAAAACATAAACTTCAGGTTTTCGCCAACAAATGTCTACGAATCATCCTCAGAATCTTCTGGCCACAGAAAATTACTAATGAGCAACTTCTTAAACGATGCGGAGAAGAAACAATAGAGCACGACATTAAGAAAAGAAAATGGGGATGGATCGGCCACATTCTAAGAAGAAAACCAGACGACATTGCCAGGGCAGCACTAGACTGGAATCCCCAAGGAACGAGACGACGAGGAAGACCGGCTCAAACATGGAGGAGAACAGTGTTAGATGAACTAAAAGCCCAGAAAACCTCTTGGAGTGAAGCCAAAGCATTGGCCCAGAATAGGGTCCGCTGGAGGGTGCTTATGGAGGCTCTATGCTCCACCTAGGAGTCCAGAACCCATATATATATATATATATATATATATATATATATATATACATTTGTTCAAACAAGATGGTAAGGTGGGAAATTTAAAAACTTAATTCAACACTCCTGCCAAATTTAAGCCTTTCATGTGTATGCTAAACTAAGACACATAATTACAGCAATAAAGAAAGAACACTTACAAGTATCACTTATTAGGTTTTTCTAATGTTAACATTCCAATCTCGCCATAATTGAAATTTATCTCTGGGTAAAGTCTTAGTTAGTACATCAGCAAGTTTGTTATTGGATGACAAACAAGATCTTAGATCTGATGGAATTTCTTCGGAATCTAAAGAATGTTAAACCCAAATATTTAGACCTTAATAGACGAATTATCAGAGAAATAAAAGGGGGAAAGAGTAGTTGGTTTTCTGAAAAATGTGATGAAATCGAGAGTATAGATGCGCAACATGACACCTTCAATCTATACAAGAAAATCAAGGATGCTGCTGGAACTAAAAAACGTAATCGGTCCGCGGCACTGCTAAATAGTGATGGCAACATTATCTTAGACCTTAACGAAAAGCTGGAAGAGTGTAAGAAGTATGTCGAAGAACTTTTCGCTAGCGACCGTCAGCAGCTGAACATTTGTAACAAACCCTGTGAGGGCCCAGAAATAACACACGCGGAGGTGGTTTACGCAATCAAAAAACTGGAAAGTCTGCTGGACCAGGTGAGGTCTATTCAGAAGTACTCAAGCTTTTCAAAGACCAATCCACAGATAACTTGGTAAGCTTCTTTAGCGCCATCTATGTGTCTGGGAAGATACCAAAGGACTGGTTGGAGTCTGTATTTGTCACACTACCTAAGAAGACGTGGCCAAGAACATGCGGATACTACCGCATAATAAGCATAATGAGCTATACGCTGCAGATATTCCCTAAAATAATACATGGTCGATTGCGAGAAACACCTCTCTGATACTTGATTTGGATTTTGTAGCGGGCTGGGGACCAGAGAGCCTCTATTTAGCATAGAAGTCTTAATACAGAAATGTCGTGACATGTCCACCGATGTATACGCGTGTTTTCTCGATTACCAGAAAGCGCTTGACTGTGTTGACCACGGGAAACTTGTCAGCGTCTTTCAGAATGTGAACTTAGATGACGTGCGCATTATAAAAAATCTGTATTACAACCAAATCGCTGCTGTCAAAGTTGAAGACATGACCACTAAATACGTTAACATTGTGCAAGGTGTGAGGCAAGGGTGTCTCCTTTTACATGTACTATGAGCAAATCTTTGCCGAGGCATTGGACAAAGCACGGGAAGGAATTGTTGTCAATGGAGAAGTAATAAAAAACTTGCTTTATGCGGACGATACAGTTCTGCTGGCAGGAAGTGCTGATGATTTGCAGGAGCTATTGGATAGGGTTGCGGCTAAAATCGAGGAAAGGGGGCTTAAGTTATATATTAGCAAGACCAAAGCTATGGTTATTAGCCAAAATTGAGAGCTTCTAGCATGAGCGTAACTAGAGGGTTTTTTTGAAGGTTTAGTGGTATGGTGTCAGTTCTCCTACCTGTTTCGTGCCGCTGCTTATAAAATAAAAATCATTATGATGATCGCCGACGTCCTCGGAGAGGACATGGCACGTAAAGAAGAAGAAATTGGTTATTAGTCGATACATATTGTAGATCAATTACTTTAGCAAAATATTTTTCTTTAATGAAATGATATTTAATGTCTATATGTTTTAATTTCTTTTCTGACAATTCCAGTGCAGCTTAGTGTCTCTTGAAAGTGAATTCAAGAAATACTGCATCTCTGCTCTTGCTCTAAACAGTTCTAGTATTAGGTTTTGTGAACCTATAGCATTTTGTGTTGTCGCAGTAGCCAATAAAGAATCTTTTGTCCTTCTGGATCACACTTCTTGCGTTTTTCTTTTGGCGGGTGAACCACAGCTTCAAATCCAAATACTTTCATGTGACTGGCATTAGGTTTATGACCTGAAAATACCTCTTCAGGCGTTTTGAATGATAGGGATCTAGTTGGAGATCTTTTTATGATATATGCAGCAGTTTTTATGGCTTCAGCCCAGTGAAAACTCCCTGCGGTGTTTTGTCAAACTCTCTGCAGCTCTTTTGGACCCTCTCTGCAGCTCCATTTTGTTCTGGAGTATATGGTGTTGATGTCTGATGCCTTATACCAGCATCTTTTAGATGGTCAGAGAATGGTTTATTAACATATTCCAGGCCATTGTCAGTTCGAATACACTTGAGCTTGCATTAAATTTGATTTTCTACTTCTTTTCAACTCCTTGAATTTTGACAAAACTTTAGTTTTGTTGTTTAGTATGTCTACAACAACTTTCTTAGATTGGTCATCGAAACATGTTAGAAAGTATTTAGCCCCGCCTAGTGACTGTGTTTCCATGGGGCCACGCAAGTCTGAATGCACCTGTTCCAATTGTTTTGTGGAATGCGACACTTGACACTTGAAAGGCTATCTTGACTGCCTTCTTTGCATGTGATACAAGTCATATTGTTGCTTTTATCAGATAATGTTAATCCTTCTGTGCTTCCCGTCATTTTCTTTACACGTTGAAAGTTCAGATGGCCCATTCGTTGGTGCAACAGAAATATATAATCTTGTTTAACATCAGACATGCATGCATAATCAGTATTCATATTAAGCCGGTACATGTCGTTAACTTTTGTTGCCGTAACTGCAATAACTTTTTGTCAGTTCAGTACAACACAGCCTTTGGAATCAAATTTTACTTGGCCACCATTTTCTGTAATCTGATGCACATATATTAAATTTACCTCAAGTTCTGGTATGTACAAGACATTTGTAAATAAGATTTTGTTTGACCAATCTTTTCCATTTAATGTATTCAAAGTCACATCACCAGAGCTACTTGAAGTGTCTTATTATCAGCAACTTTGATCTGTTCTACAGATAATGAATGTTGATTATGAAGAAGGTTGTGTTGTCTTGTCATGTTCATGGTTGCTGCGGAATCAATGTAACAACCTGACCTGTTGTTGTCATAGGGAGTGACAAATGCAGTAGCGTATGAACTGTTTGTTTTAGCAACGTTTTCTTTGGGTTTTAACCAGTATTCTGTGCTCTTGTGTCTATATTTATTACACTGAAAACATTTTGGACCTTTGTTGAACTTCCTTTTCACATACTTGGATTTTGAACCAAACTCAGTTGTAAAAGCAGAGTTATTGTTTTCAGATTTCACTTCTTGGAGCAATTTAGATTCAACAGAGTCCGCACTTATCTTCATTCCAGAGTTTTCATATTTATATTTCATTTCCATAGCAAGGATCATCGGTTTATAAGATTCAGGCAATCCGGAGAGCAGAAGGGCCCATAGCCATTCGTCATCAACCTTGAATCCAATATTTTGGAGTTTATGTGCTGTAGAATTTAAATTACTCACATATTCGTTTATATATAGGCAATCAGAGAGTGTAGTTCTGCACGAGTACGTTGTGTCACGTAGTAGACCAACTCTGCGTGTAAGCCCTGAGTCATAAAAAGCACGGGAAATATTTTCCCAAACTTCTTTTGCGGTTTCTACCTCTTGAATCTGAACATAGTTGTTGGCGTCAACCAGTAATACTATTTTTGATTTGGCTTTAGTGTCCTTTTTCGCATCTATTGGATCGTTATTGGGATTGGGCTTGGTTTTCGGATGGTGATGTCTGGTAAATGGATATCCGTCTTCATGATACCCCTGAGGTCATGCTCTACATCGCTGGAAGTTCGGAGTTCCTGTCCGAACGTGAGGTATGCGGCGGTCATCCCGGTTGAGGTGCAGTGGGAAGAGTTCAGTGAGCTTGTTGGCCAATCAGTATGTGCTGTGCCGACTTGGATGGCAAGTTGTGCTTTCAAGTCTCTGTTCTTCCTTTCCATTGGGTTGGCAGCAGGATGGTACTCAGGATGGGGTAAAGTGATGGTCTATCTCGAACCAGTGCGTGATCTGTTGCATGATGGCACTTATGAATTGCATTCCATAATGACCGGCGGTGGGGTCGTCGTAAAATTTCCTTAGGATGTCTTTCCGGTTTGCCTTCGGGATGATAAGTTGGGGTTCGTCTTTCTCGTCGTCGGCCAAGTATCGGTACAGGATCTCCTCGTTCATTATGTAGCCCCTAGCAAGCCACTGTCTGGTTTATTCGGGGTTGCCGGATTCGAAGGTGTTCAATATTTTCTTTATTTCTTCATCGGCTAGCTGTTCTGTTCGTAGTCCAGCTGTTGCATAGGTAGGTAGGTCGATGCTAATGTAATTGATCGAAACTTCGTCAATGATAAGGCCTTGATAAGAGGGCGCCTTGATAAGAAATTTGCGATTTCATTTGCTTTCTCGGGTGTATATTCGATCTTTGGATTGCATGGCTGAAGTTGCAAGGCCCATCGTGCGAGGCGCCCGCTGGGTGATTTTAAGGTCATCAGCCATCTAAATGATCAGTGTTCCGTGAGGACTATGGCGGGGCTGTCCTCTATGTATCCCCGAAAGCGTTGTACGGCCCAAACGACAGCTAATGATTCCCTTTCGATAGTGCTGTAGTTGATTTCTGCTTTGGTGAGGAGTCGACTCGCATATTCTATCGGGCGTTTGTCATTACCCTCCCACTGCATTAGGGCTGTTCCGTTCGTAAGGTATACGGATCTCCGGGCTTAGCTTGCTGGAGGATTGGTGCTGTAACGAGTGCCTCTTTGAGGGACTGAAAATCTGCCTGTTGCAGTGGTCCCCTGGTCCAAGGTTTGTCCTTGGGTCGTAGTTGAATCTCCTCTAGTTCCAGGGAGGCTAAATGTAGGTCCCGTTCCATATTTATTTGTGTGATGTCGTCTTGCAACATGAAGCTCACAGTATCTTCGAAAGGGATTTCGAAAAGAAAATGTTGCGGTTGTGCATCCGGTCTTAGTGATTCGGGCAGAGGCGTGATAAAGGGTTCATGGCTGGCGAGTTCCATCGACCACTCGTGCGCCATGGAGCTGTAGATTTCTTCATCCCTTGCTAGTTCCTTTCCCTGGGGTTCTCGTGAGGTGATTGGTCTGTCTTTCTTCTGGATGAAAGGGTATTCCTTCCTCTCGTTCCAGAACGACCAGATCCGGCGTTTTAGTTTTAACCAGCGTCTTCCAAGAAATCGATCCCCAGTAGCGTTTTGGCGTTTGGGGTGTTTGGAATATACCCAAAGTTTGTTTGCACCACGCGGTCGCGGAGTTTGACAGGCGCGCGTATGTAGAAATTTTTATTTATGTCACTGGTGTCAAGGTGAATCGCATCGCTTTTTCGTGAAATTGGCAACCTTGTTTCCGGAGTTCTTTGTACAATTCTTCACTGGCGAGGCTTGATCGGGCCCCTGTGTCAATGTATGCTGTGCCAGATACTTTTTAGGCGTGGAAGTTTAGGGCTGGCCTGTCCCTGATTTGCAGCACTAGGTCAGCTGCACAAAATCCTACCGCTGCCGGTGATGTTGCTGTATTTGGTGGCGAGCAGTTGAGACAGTATCTTTTTATATGTCCTGGCATCTGACATCCGTAGCATTTTAATTCTGTGCTCCTTCTCTCGTTGGCCTGTGTTAGTTTCTCAACTTTTTCCTTTTTCCTGGACTCTCCGATGATGTGTCCGGGAAATTTACAAAATGTGCACTTCGTGCGAGACTTCTGGGTAGGTGTGCTTCCAACGGTCCTGCTAGATATAGTAACTCTCGAAAGTTATTTACCGCGGGTCTTGGAATGCTGTCCCTGATTCCATAGTTGAGTAATCCATATATCATGCCCAACTGTGTTTCCTCTGGTAGCTGTGGTTTGCTAGCTGTGCGCATAACGCCCGCTTTTTAGAGTTCCGTACCGAAAACGGAACCCTTATAGGATCGCTTTGTTGTCCGGCTGTCTGTCTGTCTGTCCGTCGGTCTGCCTGTCAAGACCATTTTTCTCAGGAACGCGTAGAGGTAACAAGTTGAAATTTGTATCAAACTCGGGTCTGCGGTCTCTTTCAGCTGTGCAAAAATCAAACTTGTAAGTCAACGCGATCAAAAGATATGACCGTTTATGTCGCATATTTTGCGATTTCACAAGGGAATCAAAACCTATAGGGTACTTCCCGTTGACCTAGAATCATGAAATTTGGCAAGAAGCGATGTCTTACAGCACATGTAAAGGAAAAAATCTGAAAACCGTAAATATGTAGTTTAATTACAAGAAAAATGCGAATTTACTATTCGAAACTTATGAAAATATACTAATGTTGTCGTAGTGATATTGTCAGACTCCGAAAGCATATGGGTTGCATACAGTTAGGTCCTACTCGGTTAGGTCCGAAGGTTAAAAAGTATGTGTTGGCACCAAGCTGTTTATTCTGAATTTTCTTTGTTTATATTCGTTATGCATTTCATCACGTACGCTCTATATACATAATATATACAGGGTATATATTATGTCTAAATTTTGCTTGTTTATAACCGACATGCTACATACTCAAGTCCCGTAACAACCTGTATATATTATATTTCGTCTAATTTTTGATTATAATCTACATATACTTAAATCACGTACGCCCTATATTTTTTGGTAGTCAATTGCCCAAAAAGCAGCCAATTGATCAACTGAATGTTAAGAGTATCGAAATAGATCTAGAAATAGTTAATATATTAGTCTATATTAGATATAGAAATAGTTAGATCTTAATATAAGTTAGTGAATAAGTGTAATACTAAAATAAAGTTTCCTTTTTATAAGTTTAAAAATATTCGCGTTATTTAACAAAAAATACCTTTATACGGGGTATATAGGTATACAGGCAAAATTGAACAGTAAAAACAAATAGTGAAGTTCCAGAACCCCTAAACACTCATAGTGAATGGGGGATGTGTGGTAATAAAATATAGGGTAGAATTCCATCGTACGACAGCGGCATCTTGAGGTTATGCTTGCAGCGGTACTAAGATGGTCGTGATTTCAGGAGGGCCACTTGTCAAGTTAACTGAATGTGCTTGCTACGTCCTCCACAAAAAAGATACCTTACTTACAAGTTTGTACGGAACCCTCGGTGCGCGAGTCACAAGTCGCACTTGGCCGGTTTTTTTTACTAAGAAATCGCACGTGGGTTCCTGCTATGTGGAGAAAATTTCCAGGAAAATCTTGTTCGCCGGCTGGTTCGGCAACAATTTAATTTTTATCAGTGCTTTCTCTTCTGGCGGCGATGGGGCTCCTTTTATATTATTCTGTGGGGGTATGTCTCCCCCTTCTGCTGCTGTGGTGTGCGTATGGGGGTGCGTTGGCTGGCGCGACGGTGGCGCATGCGGTAATGGTTGTACTGAGCGCTCTGGTACCACTGGCGCTACGTATGTACCCGTTGCACGTTATATTTATTCTTTATTACACAGACAGATTTCATTATCATCGAGATTATGCATTTGTTCAAACAAGATGGTAAGGCGGGATCCCTTTATAGATCCAGAACCGAACCCTTCAGATGAGTGGTGAAATAATTAAAAACTGGAAAAACCTGTTCTAATACAATTCATAATAAGAAGTGCAGGGAAACATCAAAAAACAAGCCATAAAATCTTGTCCACAATTGAATTAAAACTAGTTTTCAAATTCATATAGGATTTGTTACGGTAAAATGCAGTCAGACAAATTTTGCAACCCTAAGATGATGATTGTGATTGCCGCAACTAAGTATAAGAATTACTCAACCATCTTTTCAAAAGCTGTGAACCATTGAGCTATGTGCGAAAGGTGTATTTTCGAGCCAACTGCTTGAACCAGGAGTTTGAACTTGCAATTTTCAGATTCCAATTTTCTTAAAAAAAATCAGAACTGAAGGAACTGTTTCAAATGTAAACTATGCTAATGATGTAAATGATGTAATGATGTAATGGTGTGAATTACGATGTATGTATAAAGATACACAAAGTTACAATTTACACTAATCTAATCAATTTAATACTAGATAGTGTATTCGAAATACTAAGAAGCAATCAACAAAGCGTTTTTATTTCTGTTTTTCCACGACTTTTCCATGTTTATTGTTTCCATTCTCCGTTCGCGTTTTCGCTAGATGTTTATTCGAGAGAAAAATATTGCACAGGTCGCAGAATCGTAAACATACATCAACTACTTACATCATACGTCTGCATCACAATTTCTAGCTAGTGAATCAATACAAACTGCAGTATTTACAGTTAGTTATTGAAACCTCGACTACCGATCGAAACAAAAACAATAACTCTGCTGAATTTAAATTCAATTTCTGGTTGGAATAATTGTAATTAACTCGATATAAATTATTACCGAATTCAATTGATTTGGACAATATTTCACATCTGGCGTTTCTCTCATTTCCAATAAATTTCAATTTGTATTTTCGAATAATTATTTGTTTATTAAATAAATTTACTATTTGCTTTCATAAAATATAGTAACGTCGCATTTTCAACTACATTCACTACAGATTATTTACTCAGTTTTGGCAATAAATAAATTTGTAGTCCTGTTTGTTAAGTCTTGTCCACCTAGTCTCTTCAGTCTCGTCTCGTCTGTCTAGCCTTCTCTGTCTAGTCTTGTATCTCTACTTCCTCTGTAGTGTAGCTGATAACATATTCGCCAGAGAAGTGGGAGACCCGGGTGCGATTCCCGGCCGGGGAGGCATTTTCGACTAGGATGGTTTTCACTAACCGTCCGGTCTAACCACCCTGCCCACCCACAGTGCGAAATATGCGATTCCGGGGTGACGAATACTAAAATCCAGTGGAATAAATAATAAAATAGTGGTCAAGTGGAATGGGGGGTTCAGTGTTAGATTCCCCATAAACTACAAAACCTACACAAATTAATGAAAAAAAGTTTTGTGTGTCTAGTCTTGCCTGTCTAGACTTGTCTATCTAATCTGGTCTGTTTAGTCTTGTCTATTCATTCTTTTATGAAATCTGTCTAGTCAAACCTTTTTTGTCTTGGCTATCTAGTCAAATCAAATCAAGTGAAATCAATTGTATTAATAATTCATAAAACATTTCCATCAATACTTATAGGACAAGTCATTCAAACATTCTAGGAAGGAATTGGTGAAACATCCTGCGTTATAGATAATCATCTAATGAGCTCTGCTGATGAGATATAAATCTCGAAACGCGTCCACAGATGGCTATCCACTTTAGGCAGTGTTTGTTAACCTTTTAAGTGAGCCGCACCCTTTGAATCTGAAAATAGATCTCTGCATTCTTATAATAATTTTTTAATATAGAAATATATTTTTTTGCAAAATTTATTGTTTATTTAAAAAAAATTGTACATTATATATATATATATATATATATATATATATATATATATATATATATATATATGTGTATATATATATATATATATATATATATATATATATATATATATATATATATATATATATATCAAATACAAAACAATATTATTTTTATTAATGGCTAGGCTGTTGTTACTTGTTCATTATAAAACTTAAAGAAGCGAGGCTCTTTTTTGGAAGAGACGCATAAGTCATTACTTGCATTTAAGCGATTTCCAGCTTTAGTTTTTATATGCAAATGCGATGAAAATCCCATTTCACACAGATAGCTGGTGGAAAATGGTAGGAGTAATTGCAATACTTCATTTGCTAACTGTGGATACCAACTTTATAACTGTGTACACCAAAATTGTTGTAATTCTAATTGATCGAATTCCATTTGTATATATCCACTGTCTCGCATTTCTATAAGATTTGATGCATTTCTATGTGATTTTTTAAATCACTATCGTCCATCCAATTTAGGTTATAGAGAAATGGATCCGGTATCCATTTCTGAGTTTTGGTAATATTTCGAAAAGAAAACTATCCATTGAATGATTTGCTCAATCGTTTCAAATGTATTGCAATGTCGAGTATATTTGTTTGTTAGGGAAAGTTTGCAAAATTCCCATTTTCAACTCGACTAATTTTCCAATAAATGATAATTTTTCACTCGCTATTATTATTTCTACAAAATCCTTGGATTGATATGTTCAATTCATTCAAGTTGCTAAATAGATCTGCTAATAAGTAGGCTACTCTCAGAATCATCTTACTTTCAAAATCTTTTACTAAATCACAGTTTTAAATAATTAGTAACTGAATAATTTCTTCACGCAATTCAAAAACCCTGTTAAGCATGCGGCCCTTCGTATTTCGGTGTGATATAGAAGTACGGTATGAGCAGCACCGATTTCTTCACAAGAAGCACGAAAAATGCGTTGCTTAACGTAGAGACACACTGGGTCACTTCCGTCGCGGTGGCAGAGCAAAGTCTTCGAAAACGCATTTAATTTTTTTCAAAATAAGGTGCTTTTTAGGTGCTGCAATATTTATTTAAGTGCTCAAAATAGTCAATCAAAAATTTGAATGACTAAAATGCACCGCTGACTAAATATTAACACGTTGACTGCCTGGGTGTTTTTAAATTTATTTTCATTTGAGCCATCGCAAATTTTTCATATGAGGACAAAATTTTCAATCAATGGGCCATTACGCGCAGATGTAGATATCGACAAATAATGACGGCCTGCACAAGAAATTTTCAAAAAATTTCCATCACCGCGAAGAAAATCTCGAAAATTTGTCTCGGTCATATTGACCGAGCCGGCGCTGTGTAAAAGTTATAAATAATGTTACCGCGAAACGCCAACTCGGTCAGCTGCTCGGTACTCTCGGTACATGCGCAGAGACAGCTGAGCGTTTATTTTATTTACACGTTTTGTTTACTTGTAAAGCGTGCACAATCGTGTCGCAAAATCAAAATATGAACAACAAGCGTCCACTGACAGATAAGGAATTGTACATTTTGAATAATTCATCTGAGTCCGAAGGTATTTCCAAAATAATTATAAATGACTGTTTTATCCTGCATTCTGTATTTTCAAATAGTTGACACTATTGAAGATGAAGAGCAGCAAAGTGATGCTGAAGAATTTGAGATTACACAGAACGAGAATGTCGATTCTTTAGAGGACAGTGAGACTGGAGATGAGAATGCGGAAACACAAGAACCGGGTAGTGAAAGATGTAGCGAAGAATCCGAAAGATCTTCTGATTCTGAAGATGATAGAACTACTAGAACTGCGCCCAGAACAAACGACGGCCTTGAATGGAAAAAGCCGCAAGGTAGGCAGCCAGTTCTTGTTCCTTTCACTAGAGAGTCAGGAGTCAATAAAAATCTGTCCGAGCTTCTTACTGATGAGGGACCTCTAGCGTTCTATTCTGCGCTTGTTGATGATAACATATTTAAATATATTGTCGAGCAAACGAATCTATATGCTACGCAAACTATTGTAAATAATAACGATGTTACACCACACGCAAGATTACACGAGTGGTTTCCGACAGATATTTACGAAATTAAGCGTTTTTTTGGATTAATTATTTATATGGGTATAGCCCGTTTACCAAAGCTAGCAGATTATTGGAGCAGGGAACCGATGTTCAGAAACGAATTTGCTTCTGCAGCAATGTCAAGGAACAGGTTCGAGTTACTTTTGCAACAATCCTCAAAATAACAGACTCCACAAAATCCAGAGTTTAGTCAATAAGGCAGTGCACAATTTTCAAGCAGCACTCGAACCTGGAGAAACGATATGCATAGACGAGTCACTAATACCATTCTGTGGCCGCATCGTGATGCGCCAATATCTAAAAGGAAAACGTCATAAATATGGCATCAAAATATTTAAGCTCTGTTGTAATGGAGGTTATACCTATAACATGGAAATTTATGCCGGCAAGAATCTCGATATACAGCAAACAACCCCATCCAGAGTCGTGATGAAACTAAGTAATCCATTGTTGGACTGCGGAAGAACCATGGTCACGGACAATTGGTACACTAGTCTGTCATTAGCCGAGCAGTTGCTAAATCGGCAAACACATCTAGTTGGCACCTTGAGGAAAAACCACCAAGGAAACCCACGCCAAGTGGTCCAGAAAAAACTTAAGCGCGGAGAATGCATTGCAAGAAAAAATCTTATCCCTTTACGATTTTTTCTTGAAATGCATTCTCCGCGCCAAAACAGTACTTTCCTGGCGAGACAAGAGGTACGTCTTGATGCTGTCGACAAAACACTCAGATTCTGAAGTTGAAATACGAAATCGTCGGGGCCAAGCAAGCACAAAACCAGAAACGATACTGGCTTATAATGAGGGAAAATTGCCAGTTGATCAGTCCGATCAAATGACGGCATACCAAACACCTCTCAGAAAAAGTATCAAATGGTATCGGAAGCTAGCGTTTGAGATCTTATTTAATACTGCTATAGTAAATGCGTGGTTGATGTACAAAGAAGTTAAAAGTTCGGACACAGGCATCTTGGAATTTCGTAAATGCAACGGATTTACGAAATTCCAAGATGCCTGTGTATATGGCTTATGTAATGCGCGTCCAGCAGCAGAAGAGGTAGAAGTCGACACGCCAAGTCGAAGTCGTCGCCCACGTCATGAAATGGGTCAAAGAGAAGTCCAAAAACGCAAACCATGTCAAATGTGTTACGAAACCGCAAAGAAAAATCTGGGCTGGCGTGTAGCAAGGAATCTGAAAAGGATTCGTACCTGCTGTAAAGGATGTGGAGGGGAGCCCTTTATGTGCATTGACTGTTTCAATAAAAAACATCGCTATGCTGCGGAGTAAAATCTTAAATGAGTAGTTTGTTACTCAGAATGAATGTTATTTTTGCAAGAATTTATATTAATTTGTTTAAATTAGACTAAGTGCGTTGAATTTTTAATGGATTTACAGATTTGTTTTCAATTATAAAAGAATAAAGACTGTTTTTTACATGAATTTCAATTTTTTTGCTATTTCTTTGTCGTTAAACTTGTACGCCAGAAACTGGCGCTGCGCAGCGTTTCTTCTAGGCCGGCCCGGTCACTCTGCACGGTCAGAACCATTAGATGCCGAGCGCCTGGCTTGTGGGGCTTAAAAAACTGACTCGGTCATATTGACCGAGTCTGCGTGGAGGTGAAAAAAAATATCTCGGTCATATAGACCGCGCCGGCCTGAAGGAAATTTTTTTTTCGGTCATACTGACCGAGACGGCAGTCAACGTGTTAAGCTAGCAGAGTCGTACTAAAAATAGGTTGAAAAATATGGTGTAAACACTATATTTAAGTGCTTTTTAGGTGCTTTCAATGTATACATATGGTGGATCAGATGTATGAAAATTTACTAAATAATAAGTGCACTTTATTGCACTGCCAAAAAAACACATCTGCTAGCAATTTCCTATGAAAGAATTCATCTTTACAAATTGGTAAGTGGCTGAAATAAAGTGCTTTTTAGGTGCTATCATGGTGACAGTGCAGTTAATCGCATGCATTCAAATTTTGCGAAAAGTCGAGAGTTGACTGGTGCAGCATGGTGAAAAAGTCAAGCGGGCAGAGCGTTATAAAAAAATACGTTTGGAAATATAGCTAAAGAAATATAATTAAGTGCTTTTTAAGTGCTCTAAATATATTAGAACAGAGGATTACTAATATCAGAATATTCTCTAAAAACATAAATACCTTATATATACTTATTATTATATTATATTGTATGAACAAATATATAGTTATATTTACTTTTATAAAAAGCTATTATTACAGTGCTGCCTCTGTAACATCCGAACAACTGGGTTTTGAACCCAGCTTCGTCTGTTAGAAAGCAAGTGTTCTGCCGCTAGGCTATCCAGACTTACAATATTTGTCTGTTTGACCATCTTGAAGTTATATTATTTTTTTTTTTTTTATTAATATATACTTATTTTCTTCAAGAATAATAATAACTCTTATTACCAACTAGTTTCGGCTTTATTAAATGTTAGCTATCTTCAGGGTAAATATGAACAAAATAAATATTAAATATTAATTGGGAAATGGGAATTTGGGTTTGAGCTTCCAATTTCTGCAATATGTTCTTTTAACCTAACTTTGAAATTTCGAATAGTGCGTCCAAGATATTCACCGTTGCAGCCACCACACTCAAGTTTGTATAAGAAAATATTATATATGTATATATATGTAAATATTATATATGTTTGTATAAAATAAATTTCACAGCAGAAAGACAAAATAAGGATGGGATTATTAATTTCTTAGACCTCAAAATTCAAGTTAAGGAAAATAAATTAGAATTCAACATTTTTAGAAAACCATCTTATACTGGCATCACGATTAACAACTCTTTAAATCACCCTGGAATACATAAAGTTTCGGCATACAATAGTTTTGTATATAGAACAATCAAAATTCCAATGAAAAGTGAAAAATTAACTTAAGAATTTAACCGTATCAAACAAATAGCAATAAGAAATGGCTTTAAAGAAGAAATTGTTAATAAGATTATCAAAAATATCAGTAAAAAGAAAAGAATGGAAAATACTTACATGAAACAGGATGAGAATGTCGAAAAAAGTAATTACTTTACACTCACATATATTTCAGCAATATCTGAGAAATTAAATCGTATCTTACAAAAGGGTGGATTAAAAATTGCTTTCAAAACAAACAATACTATTAGTAAAAATATATTTAATAACAAGGACAAATTTGAATTACCTGAAAAAAAGGGCATATACAAACTTGAGTGTGGTGGCTGCAACGGTGAATATCTTGGACGCACTATTCGAAATTTCAAAGTTAGGTTAAAAGCACATATTGCAGAAATTGGAAGCTCAAACCCAAATTCCCATTTCGCAACACATATCAATGAAACTCAACACTCTTTTGAATCTGCAAAAGTGATGAAAATTCTACATGTTTGCTCCACATTTTGGAAAGCTGATTACCTGGAAAAATTGGAAATTGGAAGATCAAGACGGAACCTTAAAAAAACTTGCTTAAATTCTCAATTAGACGCTAGAACTAGAACAATGTTTGAAATTTTTTATTGACAAAATTAACGATGATTTAACTGACAACATTGACCATTGACAAAACATGAGCAACTAAATAAATTAATAAAGTTTTTACAAAAAAGAAAGACGATCGACATAACAAATTTGAAAATTGTAATTTTTATTTTAATATTTATTTTGTTCATATTTACCCTGAAGATGGCTAACATTTAATAAAGCCGAAACTAATTGTTAATAATAGTTATTATTATTCTTGAAGAAAATAAGTATATATTAATAAAAAAAAAAAAAAAATATCCTGACTTATATTGGTAGTCGATAAATTTGTTGTAAATTTGTAAATATATGGGTGATTCTACAAAAAATGGGTAACTCGCTGTCATCAGTCAATATATACGACATTTTATTACATTTTGTGAAAATTTAATTTTATTTTAAAATAATTAAAAGTCCTTTATTTGTCCACCCAATTTCAGCTATTTAATTTAAAAACAATTTTGTAAAATAACACAAGAAATCCTCAAAAACGTCAGTTCTTTGGCATGTCACAATCCCAAATACGCGCAATGAGTTGGCTGTATAATAGATATTACTATTAATTTTTTAAAACTTTTTATTTCACTAAAATCTGTAATGTACTTAATAATGCATATCACAACTCTCATTAATATCAAAATTTGGGTAAATTTTGGGTATATTTTGTTTATTATACTTTTTAGGTTAAATGTCAAATTTGATTATTAATAAATGGCCGAGGTCGTATTATGATTTTTTCCGACAAGCTTTCATACCGTTCGTTTGATACACAGTCTGACTCAGTCGACGATATGTTTTCAATCAGGGAGAAGTATCTGAACTTAAAAAATGGTAACAATTGCCACTCTTCACGGCTGTCTGTCAAAAAACCGTTCGCGGTTAAATAGTAGTGCGTGCGCGCCAACTAAGTTCTATGCAGTACAAATTTTAGCGCGGTTTTTACCCGGGGGTCATTGTGTAACAATACCCGTTTTTAAAATAAGTCGCAGGAAAAAACCGCAAGTGCGACCGCTTGTATTAATTTACTAGAGTGATAAAATCACGCGATCAAAAACCGCGGCAGTTTAGCCGTAGTGCGGCCTAGGCCCAAGATAGATAATCTAATGCATATATTGTACTAAATCGGGTCAGTCGCTTTTTAAGTAGATTTTGAGATATTTAGTTTTTTCTTAATTTCACTGCCAGGGGACTGACGATCGTTCGATATAACGTCGTTCTGAGTAAATATTCAATTTCATAGCAAAATATATTAAATTTATTAACACTGAGTAAATTTCTTAGTGTATAATAATGACACATGGTCTCTTTCCTGGAGCTTGATGGCTATTAGCTTCATCTTCTAAAAATTGCTGAAGTAAATAGAAAAAAAACAAATATTGTTTTGCATAAGAGCATAATGTTTTAAACTGAAAATAAATAAAATAAATGTTTACACGGTAACGGTTGAGATAAAAGTGATCTAAAACAAGTGATCTACAACATCAGTACCCTGGAAATACTTCAATCCTCTGGCGTAATATCAGACAAGGGACTGATGCCAAAGTACTTACGAAAAGGACATAAATCTGAGGTTATAATTGGAACTAATGTTTCTTTCGGTATTTTCAAATATTAACAAGCTACATTCTAACAAATCATAGTAAACTATGTATAAATCTAAATCTAACACGAATTTACAAGGAAATAACGACTCACCACAGTACTGATTTTTTGACTGGATCTGCACAAGTAGACGTGATAGCCACGACTCTAGCACTGGTACAAAAGCTGGTATAAAAGCCGTCAAATGGCGTGGTTTACAGCTAAATTGACTAACATCATTCAAAATTTTGACAAGGATTTGACCTTGTCAGCGACATTTTTCAGAAATTTCAAATTTTAACAACGCTCAATGGACTGAAGAATGAAACTGAACACAAAGATTCTTATTTTTTTTTAATAACCGAGAGAATATTACATGATGAGAGTTGTGATATGCATTATTAAGTACTTTACAGATTTTAGTGAAATAAAAAGTTTTTCGAAATTATTGGTAATATCTATTATACAGCCACTTCATTGCGCGTATTTAGGATTGTGACATGCCAAAGAACTGACGTTTTGAGGATTTCTTGTGTTATTTTACAAAATTGTTTTTAAAATAAATAGCTGAAATTGGGTGGACAAATAAAGGACTTTCAATTATTTTAAAATAAAATTAAATTTTCACAAAATGTAATAAATTGTCGTATATATTGACTGATGACAGCGAGTTACCTATTTTTTGTAAAATCACCCATTTATTTATGAACAAATTTATCGACTACCACTATAAGTCTGGATAGCCTAGCGATAGAACACTTGCTTTCTAACAGACGAAGCTTTGTTCAAAACCCATTTGTTCGGATGTTACAGAGGCAGCACTGTAATAATAGCTTTATATAAAAGTAAATATAACTATATATTTGTTCATACAATATAAGTATATATAAGGAATTTATGTTTTCAGAGAATATTCTGATATTAGTAATCCTCTGTTTTAATATACTTAGAGCACTTAAAAAGCACTTAAATATATTTCTTTAGCTTTATTTCCAAACGTATTTATTTATAACGCTCTGCCCGCTTGACTTTTTCACCATGCTGCACCAGTCAACTCTCGACTTATCGCAAAATTTGAACGCATGCGATTAACTGCACTGTCATCATGATAGCACCTAAAAAGCACTTTAATTGAGCCACTTACCGCTTTGTAAAGATGAATTCTTTCAAATTTTTTGAATAGAAAATTGCTAGCATGATGTGTTTTTTGGCAGTGCAATAAAGTGCTCGATATTATTTAGTAAATTTTCATACATCTGATCCACCATATTTATACATTGAAAGCACCTAAAAAGCACTTAAATATAGTGTTTACACCATATTTTTCAACCTATTTATAGTACAACTCTGCTAGCTTAATATTTAGTCAGCGGTGCATTTTAGTCAGTAAAATTTTTGATTGACTATTTTGAGCACTTAATTAAATATTGCAGCACCTAAAAAGCACCTTATTTTGAAAAAAATTAAATGCGATTTCGACGACTTTGCTCTGCCACCACGACGTAGGTCACTGGGTCCCACGTACGCAACGTATGCAACGCATTACAATATCTGGACTCTGAAAAACTATGCCATAGAAACACACTTATCGTATGCAACGCAATCACACGCCTCACACGCAACGTCGATCTGGGATGTCCAGATCGGCGTGGGATGGTGGAGGGGATGTTCGTGCGCTATCCACGCGTGCCATCAGTGTGTTTCTAGAACCGATGCGTAGCACGTCAGAAACAAATATACCTTTGCTGCAAGCGTTCCCCTCAAACTGCACTTTAGACATGCGAAAGTACATAAAGAATCGTTCTTCATCAAATTTCAGTTTCTGCATTAATGTATGGTATTTTCCAACTTTTTCTCTTTGTATATTTATCTCCTGAACCCATTATCGGTACCTACTTATTAATGCCACCACCGCTATATATTGGATCGAGAGTTCGCTCTGCCGCGCTTATGTTGTCTTGATTTATCTCGCGGGCAACCTAATCTAACTGGGGTTAAAAAATTAATTATTTTGAGTTTAAAAAATGTTTTAATTTCAAATAAAATATTTTATTTTGTGATTTATCATAAAAATTTTAGCTGTACATTGGCGGCATTTAAAAATGTGGTAAAAATATTCATTTAAAAATAGTAAACTTAATAAAACTTCCTGAAACTCGCTATTAGAATCAGAAAACATGACTGACAGACGCACTAGTGCACCTTCTGAGAAATCACAAATACGTCTGATGCAAAATTTACGTTGCATACGCGGGACCAGTGTGCACATCAATTCTCCCACGTTGTTTCGCATACGTTGCGTACGTCGGACCCTTTAAGCGCTCATGCAGTTACATTTTTCCAAGAAGTGGCAGCCGCCACTTTAGAACATTAGATGCATTGCGGTCGTTGCGTACCAACTTTTGACATAGCAATATTATAATCAAATAAATTATTTAGAAGCAAAAAAGAAAGTGTTTGTCCGAAAATGAGGACTTATCTGTTTGAGATTGGGTGAGATTAAAAAGTTGGGAAAAGATTAGGTCAGTTTGCTCGTTTAGGAGATTAACCGAGGGATTACGGGTTTTTTTGAAAATTTCTAAAGACTCTAGGAGATTTAGTTTCGGGTCTTTGTTGCAATTATGCAAGATTTTTAGATTATCTATTTCTGGGAATTTATGATTGCATTCGAGACAATGGTTTGAAAAAGAAGTAGTGTCTTTTTTCAGACCAAAAGCGCGAGAATGTTCTGAAAACCGTGTTGAAAAACTTCGTCCTGTCTGCCCTATGTACACGCTATTGCATTCGGAACAGAGAATTTCGTATACGCCGGATTTTTTAATGGGATCGATTTTGTCTTTGGCATTAAACAATATGTTGGACAACTTAGAGGAGGGTTTAAATGCTACTTGAAGATTTTGCTTTCGAAGGACATTTGCGATGTGTTCGCTTGTTTTGCCAAAATATGTCAGGGAGATGAAAGTTGTGTCTGAATTTGACGTTTTCGGATAAATTTGGGCCATTGCGAATTGGGTTCGTTTATTATTGATAATGTTTTGGATGAGTTTAGTTGGGAAACCATTCTCTGTAGCGATTGAAATGATGGTACTTAATTCTTTGATTCTCTTTTCTGTGGAAAGGGGGATTGAAAAAGCTCGATGTATCATTGAATGATAGGCCGCTAATTTGTGTGTTATCGGGTGAAATGATGAATACGGGATTGTAGAGTTAACATTGGTGGGTTTTCTGTATATATCAAATTCTATTTTGTTGTTTTTGTGAATCAGAGTAAGGTCTAAGAAGTTTATTTTGTTGTCTGTTTCTACCTCGATGGTGAATTTAATTTTGGGATGAACGTTGTTTATTAGGATGAGAAATTGGTCTAATTGACGTGTTGTACCACTAAAACACGCTATTACGTCATCGACATATCTATACCAAAATGTAATATGTTTTTTGGAGAAATCTAGTTTGAAGATTTTTTCTTCGATAGTTGACATGAATAGATCGGCTAAAAGGGGACTTAATGGCGATTCCATTGCTAGGCCTGATGTTTGCTGGTAGTAAGTGTTATTAAATTTGAAGTAATTTTGATTAACACATGTTTCCAGGGCTTCATAAAGTTCAGATTGTATAAGATGATGACAATTAGCTTTATCAATTAAATTTTGTATGATTTCGAGACACTCTTTAGTAGGTATATTAGAAAACATACTACTAACGTCAAAAGATACGAGTTTGGAGTTTATTGGGGTTGTTATTGGTTTGAGGAGTTCCGAAAGGGCGAGTGAATTTTTTACAGAATATTTTGGGGTAAATTTGGTGTATTTTTTGAAAAGAGTATTCAGTTTAATTGCCAAAACTCTTGCTGCACTGTTAATATAGGAGACAACTGGTCTAATGGGAGAATCGGGTTTGTGAGTTTTAATGAAACCATAGAGTCTGGGAGCTGTGGGATTCTGATTTATGATTTTAAATTTCTCAAATTCGGAGAACAAAGTTGTAATATTTTTTAAGAGACTTCTAATTTGAAATTGGAATTTTTGTGTAGGATCCTTTTTCAAGGGAGTTAGTTTTTCTGTTGAAATTCATTGAATTCATTGAATTTTATTAATGTACTGTTCTCTTTCCAGGACGACTATCGAATTGGATTTATCGGCTTTTGTAAGGACTAAAGAATTGGACTCAATTTTTGTTTTTATCGATTTGATCACTGCGGAGTCTGTGGTAGAATTACGGGCGTACGATTTTATATGATCGGCTATTTTGGCTCGGGGTATAAGAGGTTCTTGCTCTTTTTTTAGCGCGATTTCTGACTCTACAATTATTGTGGATTTATCGGATTTGTTATTGATGAATGGGGTGTAGTTGGGGTTTTGGGAAAGAAAAGATTGTTCAATAGGACTGAAGATAACTTTTGAGAAGTTGATAAATTTTGACAATAGATTCGGTTTGGACATTACTTTTTGAGGTTCGGACTTTTTGTTCTCTACGAGAACGGATAGTTTCTTTTTTAAATTTAAATATTTTAGGTGGTTGACCCTACTTACATTATCACGAACAAAGTCATCAAAGATAGCGAATTCTACTGGATGTAATTTAAATGTAAAACTCTGAATGCAATATCTTGAGATAATGTTGAATAACATCTCTCCTTCTTAAAGAATAAACTTCTTAGACCTTACTCTAATTCACAAAAATAACAAAATAGAATTTGATATATACAGAAAACCCACCAATGTTAACTCTACAATCCCGTATTCATCATTTTACCCGATAACACACAAATTAGCGGCCTATCATTCAATGATACATCGAGCCTTTTCAATCCCCCTTTCCACAGAAAAGAGAATCAAAGAATTAAGTACCATCATTTCAATCGCTACAGAGAATGGTTTCCCAACTAAACTCATCCAAAACATTATCAATAATAAACGAACCCAATTCGCAATGGCCCAAATTTATCCGAAAACCTCAAATTCAGACAAAACTTTCATCTCCCGGACATATTTTGGCAAAACAAGCGAACACATCGCAAATGTCCTTCGAAAGCAAAATCTTCAAGTAGCATTTAAACCCTCCTCTAAGTTGTCCAACATATTGTTTAATGCCAAAGACAAAATCGATCCCATTAAAAAATCCGGCGTATACGAAATTCTCTGTTCCGAATGCAATAGCGTGTACATAGGGCAGACAGGACGAAGTTTTTCAACACGGTTTTCAGAACATTCTCGCGCTTTTCGTCTGAAAAAAGACACTACTTCTTTTTCAAACCATTGTCTCGAATGCAATCATAAATTCCCAGAAATAGATAATCTAAAAATTTTGCATAATTGCAACAAAGACCCGAAACTAAATCTCCTAGTCTTTAGAAATTTTCAAAAAAACCCGTAATCCCTCGGTTAATCTCTTAAACGAGCAAACTGACCTAATCTTTTCCCAACTTTTTAATCTCACCCAATCTCAAACAGATAAGTCCTCATCTTCGGACAAACACACCGATATAGATAGCGATAGCGGCTTCTCCCTAACCCCAGAAAATATCTTCCCTCACCCCCAGGGGTGCGGGCACCCCCGGTTAAGAACCACCACTCTAGACCTAGACCCAGACAATTTTATTGAAATTTCCTTCATAATGGAAAAACAACGATTTTTCTAAATAATTTTTTATGAGAAATTTCAAGCTTGGCCGCCATTAATTACATCCTGGGCATGTTCTATTACCTCAATCTGTTTTGCAAGCAGTAGCCCAGACGTTTCAAGCGAATTTATTGATGCGCTAAGGAATCTATAATTTGAGGCAATGAAAATTATCAAATTTTATTTTACCATCAATTGAATATCACTTGCTCATTTGAAATTTGAACAAATGGACTCAATGGCCTGGCTTGCCCAATCAAAAAGCTTTATCGAAAAGAATATAATATTTGACTACATTTTGACAAAACTGGGCGCTCATAATATAACTTACAGTCTTGCGCGCAACAAAGCTAGAATTAGGCCTCTTCGTCAACTAGGCAGGTAGTACATTCTATATGTCTGTCGCAGGGAAATGGTAAGATTAGAGATTTGATCAAATCCCTAAAGGATTTGATCAAATCACGTAAGATATTAAAATAAAAATTCTGTGAGTCATTTCCCTAAATAAAGTTACTGATTTGATCAAATCCCTGAACTGTTTTAGTGAAATGATGAAATAAAGTAAGTGAGGACGCGCACGGCTCTACGGTACGCTTGTTACCACTCCCATTTATCTCACCACCCGCATCCGGCGACCGTCATATAAGTAGCGCCCAAACATCACGCGAAGAAGGTTATATTTTTATTATTGTTTTCTATATTTCGAGTTTTATCAAGTACCTACCGTAGAAAAATGGGTTCAGATATAGAAAAAAATCAAACACTGACCGAATTAAATTCAAATTTTGTATCTGAAGAACAGTTTAATGAAACTATCGTCGTTTAAGTAAGTCGTTTTTGAACAAACGGCATGCTACAGAAAAACCTTTGTGGACTCTGAATAGAAGAAGACTGAAAGAATAGAAGAAGCTACCACAGTCGTTGAACAATTTAAATTAGCACCACTACTTCAACTGCAACGGACACATAAACAGTACTATTATGGAAGAAAATACGATGTTATGGAAGTAAAAAATCTTTGATTTTGAAGAGAAAGTCTGACTCCGATGCAGTTGTGAAAATAGTGCCAATGGAAAATTTTTACCACATACTGCGGGAAACCTATCAGTCAACTGGTCACGAAGGAAGAGATAATATGCTGTACAGTTTGAAACCGAAATACCTAATACCTGCTTCAGTTGTACTGGAATTTCTAAAACTGTGCATGGTATGTCAGTCTAAAAAAAAAATCCAACAAAAGGAACCTTTGTTTGTCCAATTGTATCTCGCGACTCCAATCATCGTGGCCAAGTCGATTTAGTTGACTTACAGTCGACCCCAGATAGAAACTACAAATGTTTATTAAACTATCAGGTCCACGCGACGAAATTCAACTTTCTTCGGCCGTTGACTTCTAAAAGAGCTGCTGAAGTAGCAATGGAGCTATTAAAAATATGTTTGGAAGTTGGTTGTCCTCATATACTACAAAGCGATAAGGGCCGTGAGTTTGCGGCTGCTGTCATACAAGAATTAACAACTTTGTGGCCAACGTGCAAAATTATAAATGGTAGGCCTAGACATCCAGGTAGTCAAGGATCTGTAGAGCGATCAAATCAAGATATTGAAGCTATGATACGTGCTTGCCTAATTGACAATAATACAAAAAAATGGGCTATAGGTTGTTACTTTGTTCAAATCCAGGAGAATTCCTCTTTTCATCGGACCATTAAACGATCACCTTACAAAGCTTTATTTGGAACAGAACCAAAACAGGACTACAATCTAGTCATATATCAAAAGAGTTGCTTAAAAAACTTGTTACTGAAGAAGACTTGGATCTACTCCTTAATCCGCAGGACCATGACCTTATTTTAACGCTTCAACTTCAAAAGATCTACCAGCATCTGAGTTAATTAATCACAATGCCTCAACTTCAAATGACTTCAATAGTTAAATTAACCAACAATAATATTTCAATATCACACGATCTACCAGAAACTGAATCAATTTCTTTATCGACAACAAGACAACTCGAACCAGTTAATAACTCTACTTCAACTTCTGCGTCAACAGTTAAAACATCTGTAGTGTTACTTGCATCAGAAGGGAAAGCAGCTGTCCGTGACAATAAAGCATGTTGTGTTGTTTGTGAAATGGGATATACTGGAGCCTATTCATGTGACATTTGTAAAAATCCGGTACACGCAATATGTGGGAATAGAGTAGGAGAAGAAGGATATGAATCGAAAATTCTATGCTCTTTGTGCCAAAAAGGAGAGAGCATCAAAGTTCATAGGGAAAATGCTGCAAAACACCTGAAAATATTAGCTGAAAAAATGAAAGAAGTTTCTTTAAAAAAATTTAAAGACGTGTTAGTGGATTCCACAGTTTTGGTAACTATCAAATAAAAATTTTATTTCGTTAGTGAAATAAAACTTTTTTTTGTTACTGGTGTCTGTCATGTTGATAAATTGACTAATGTTTATTAAATATCAATAAAACGTAACAAAAATCCATGGCAACTATACCTAACATTGACGTAAATAATTTCAACGTTTACATGCTGTGGAAACTACAGAAATAATTTAAATTTAAAAACTATTGCAAGAAAAATAAAATTTAGATATAACGTGAATTATGAGGATGTGAATGTCGGGCAACTTACTATTACTTACTGCACGTTGCCCTCCATAATTAACATTATCATATTTTTCTTGATACATAACTATTATTTGATAAATAAAACAATAAACCACTGTTTTATTGATCCGTATCCAAGGAATACATATAACTTTATAAAACAAAATTGAATAAACGATATTATTTGATCATTTCACTAAAACAGTTCAGGGATTTGATCAAATCACTAACTTTCTTTAGGGAAATGACTCACAGAATTTTTATTTCAACATCTTCCGTCATTTGAACAAATCCCTTAGGGATTTGATCAAATCTCTTATTTTAAAATTTCTCTGCGACATGTCGATGCAAGGCCAAGAAGACTAGAGACAGGAGAGTAAACTCGAGTGGAGGGGGTAAGATAAAATGGTTCAAAATGTACTTTCCTAAGTGGACATCTCTCGAATTCCGTTCACTGCGCAGTATTCAAGTGCGTAACGTTTGCTTATGTTAACCAACACAAGCAAGATAACCATCATCACCTTTCATAATCTTTCTTCGGTATTTTGCAGACATTGTATATATTTTTTTCGGCATTAACACACATATGGGAAATTTTACTGTCAAAACTGAAGTCAAATTCAACTGTCGTGAAGAGTTTTTCTCAGACAAATTGGTCTGCTCAAGCTGACGCCTGCCGAAGTCTATGTTGCTCCTGGTATGAGATCATAGCAGCTCTTCAAATAATTGCCAATGATGCACATGAAAAACCATCTATGCGCTCTGCCGCTTCAAGTCTTCTGAATTCACTAGACCCCATGGAAACTTGCTTTCTGTCACTTCGTTGGAATGACATCTTAGGAAGGTTCAACAAAGTAAGCACATCTCTCCAATCTGTTAACATTGACCTCGAACATACTATCGTTGAACTATATCAGTCTTTGGTAACATACCTAGTAACACTTGAGGTAACCCAGTAAATGTAGCTTTCATGATTATGAGTCGTAAGTTATTGAAAAATCCGCTGAAAATAGCTATGCATATGGCATGCAGAGAAAACGTAAGGGTAAAGTCCAGTTCGGCGAAGTATAAGGAAACGACACCGAACACTGGCAGGGACACATTCAGAGTTACCATTTTTAACGTCATTATAGATAGACTAACTGCAGAACTATAGAGACGCGGATCTACTTATGAGAAGTTAAGTAAAAAGGTATACTTTCTTACGAAAGTACATCCTTTGGAAATGTCGGCGGAATGTCAAGTGCTTAGGGGCCTTGGGTTTCTAAGTCCGGAACTGAGTACAATTAATACTTTTACAATTATTTCGAAGTTGGTGGCATAGTACACTGCTGCATCAATACATGCTCCCCATCTAGTAGGTATTTCTTGCGGAGGAAGAGCGACGCCAGGTGCTAAATCATTAAAAATCGTTACCCTTGACGGTAATTTCAAAAATACTTTTTTTACATTGGTTATTAGACGATACACGTTAGTATAAATTCCTCGAATTTGTTCACAAACTAGATGAAGTTCATGTGCAAGGCAAGTCAGATTCAGTCAGCTGCTTTTACCATGTATGGGGCGGCATCTGGTAAAGAGTAAAATCGAGATCTTACCATCTTTTCAAATAATGCAATAAATTTAACAAAATTTAAAGTTTCAACCAGAATTTTTCTTGAATCATCAAAAAGTCTTCCAATAGTGTAAATTTGTATATAATTTTGTTATATATAACTAGTACATGTATTCCTTTGGACGGAAGAGTTGTTCTGGATCGAATAGTTGAATAAGTGGATGAGTTGTAATAGTAACAACAATATATATAATAGTAACAAACAAATAATAATAATCTTGAAGTGCCTGTCACATGATTTTTCATGTGTATGTGGTTCAAGCAGATTTGAAGGATGTGCGACTTTTGTGGCGCATTTAGTACCACCTGGGTTGTGTATGTGTGAAGAGAAATACACAAATATTTTTCTAAACATCAAAAACAACTAAATTAGTTTTTAAATGAATTTATTCATACAATGTTACTAACTGTCTGGAATCAAAGTTACTATATTTAAAGAAGTGATATTAGAAATGAAAATCTGCCAGCATTGATAAGAGAAAGTTACTGTAAATAACGATGTGATATTAGTTACTAAGCCTTACAATAAAAAAAAACAGCTGTGGTGTAAAAGTTACTAAAATCTAACTGTAAACTCCATAATCAATAAAGTAACAAAAGTAAAAAATATAAAATGCATTTTTTTTTCAAGGGGTACCCCTTCTCTAAATTTCGTTTTTTAATTTACATGGATTTAAATGGAGAACGCGGTAAGAGGTTTTCAAATTAATTTATTCTGCAAAAAACTGTTCGCTTTGGAAAGATGAAAATGACAATTTTTTAGATGAAAATCTGCTCTATAAAATAGTGCTAAATGCATGTTTGGTGGACATCGGAGAGTTGGACAAAAAATATATTGGCAAGTTTTGAATTAGTTAATTTAATAAGTTATTGCAATAAAATAAAATTGATTTGAAAATCCATTTCTTTATTAGAAAAAATCCTGCCTCAAGGCTATCGGCCACGAAGATACCAAAACCTCAATGTCAATAGAAAAATGTATAATTTATATTGATCTGAAATTTTAGCAAAAAAATTTAATATATCTGTTGCAGTTTTCAATTTATAGTTATTTGAATTTATTACTTTCCGAGTAAAGTCCGAGTTTGTGGGGCGGCGACCGACGCCAGATAAAATATTTTACAAAACGAACTGTGGAATATCATAGATTTACTAATTCTCTACAAATGTGTCAAATTTTATTGTTCCACGTTGTGTGAAATCTACTAATTTTTTTTTTAATCAAGACAATGTCAATCACGAATTCCGATCAAATCCGAAGACGAAAATATAAAAATATTCAAAAATTGCAAACAAAATTATTAAGCCTGTAAGGATTTCAATGAAACTTTTACTGAATGTGAGTATCCACCAGAAGTATCAGCTGATAAAATTTGAACGCTCCCCGTCCAATGGGTACGACGTGGAAAATTATTTTGTCTTCAGAGTTTTTTTGCAAATATCTCGTCAACGCCTCAAAATAGAAAATCATAACCGGGATATCTGGATGTAGGATGTCGATGTTTAGTCACAAATGTAAAAAATATAAAATGCAAGAAAAATTTCAAGGGCCCTTCTCCGAATTTCGATTTTCAATTTACTTGGGTTTAAATGAATGAATGTGGTCGGTTTTTAGAAGAAAATCTGCTTTATCGAACAGTGTAAAATACATGTTCGGCAGGGTTCAGAAAGTTGGACCGAAAAAATATTTGAAAAATTTCAAGACAAATTTCTTAATTTGAAAAAATTGTGTGTCAAAGCTATCGTCCACCAAGATTCCAAAATGACAATTTCGATAGATAAATGTATGCGCTATCTAGAATTGAAAGCATTTTGAATACTGTTGCAGTTTTCAAAATATAGTTATTTGAATGTGTTGCCTTCTGTGCTGCGTTGACTCTGAGAGGAGGCGGTCCCCCCCGAAAAAAATATTTTGTAAAAATAATTGAGGGATATCATAGAATTACTAATGCTTTGCAAATGTGTGCAATATTATTGTTCCACGTGGTGCGAAACTTACTAAAATAATTTTTTAAATGAATCCAGACAATAAAGCCAATAAAGAATTCCAACATGTTACGGCAGCCGCTGCCAGATAAAATATTTTTCGAAAATGATGTATTAGATATTGAGGTGTTAGACAGATCGATCTTTTTCTCCATAATCGTGTACAATGTTATTGTTCCACATGGTGTAGAACCTATTAAAACATTTTTTTAATGAAAACATCCATCAATTTAAATGAGAAACGTGGTCAAAGATTTAGATATTTCACCCAGGATAAATAAAATGCTTGTTAATTTGTTTGTTACAAAAAAAAAACGTTTATTACGAAATGAAATACATTTAAAACTCGGAATAGAAGAACAATTCAAATAACTACAAATATTTTGGCACATAATTCCACTAATATCACATGTTCCAAAATGATTTTCACTGATTTCAAGAACAAACTTTTCTGTGCGAAACTTGCTTGGGGCGTCTCTTCTCGCTCAGAATTGTTCGAAAAGTCTGAGTTTTGTCCGAAAACGAAGTTTTTCAGCAGTCGCAGCTGATTTCAACTGACTGACGGTTGGGATGACGTTTGTGTCTGCATCCCGCCAGTAGCGGCGGTGTCTTTTCTTGCTTGTCTTGGTTCAGAAAATGCGGAAAAAAAATCGAAATATCGAATCATCTTGCGTCGGTACTTGCAGGTGAAAGTGCGGAAATGTGTTAACACCTATTGGTGTTCTTCGTTGTAGCGTTAATGTCGTGGTAAGAAAATTCCAATTTTGACGCACCCGAAATTTGAGGAATTTTGGAAAATTCTCGCTCACCGAACCGCAGCCGGCGAAAAAGCGAAATTTTCTACCCTTGCATAAAATAGTTGAAATTTGCGAATTGCCGCGGTAAAAGTTGCTAAAGTTGAAAATCGGATGAAATATGACGCGCGAAAAATGGGCGACGATTACCAGGGCTCTGGGGGGCGCACCGTGCAAGCGAAATGTATAAACTTGGTTTCAGAATGTCGGCAATTTCCGGCGGAAGGACAACGTTGAAAAATTTCTGAAAAATTCGCATGCATCTCCCAGCTTGGACACAAAATGCGAATTTCGTTTTTTTGCAATAACTTTGCCAGTTGCACACTTTTTGCAACTTTTAATAGCCTATGGCACGGTCCAGTCTGTTCTCGATCTGCCACTGTAGTGCAGGAAGTTGTGCCATTTGTACTTTTGCATATATCAATTGCGGATTGACATCCTACCGATTTCCTACTATCCTACTATCGCGCCATTCGCGTCGACCTCGGTTCAAATTCGGCCGCTCGGCGGCCGAGAAATCGAAATTTCTTTCTCGCGCTGCGCCCCCGCCGCCTTCGGCGGCACCACAATATCCCAAAGATTCATCAATTTTGTGGAGTTTTTTGAACATTTTACCACTTTCTCCCGGCAAAATTTCTTTCGAAAATAACTCAAAACGTCCGTTTTTATTCTCCAAACCCGATTTGACGCATTTCTCCCGCCCCCTCCCGGAAAGGCGTACCAAACTATTTTAGTATATGTAATAATAATATAATATTTGTATATAATACAAATTTTAGCGAACAGTTCTTTTAGGAACAAAATTCCAATGACGACGTTTGCTATGTATCTCCGAAATATATTAGTAGTTTCATCAATTGAGATTCATAAAAAAATATTTTTGACGCAATTTTTGATGTAATCGATAGTACTTTTGGAAAGGTCTTTCACGTAATTGTTCCGAAGAGTGGTTTCTGACGGCACTTTGTATACTTTTCTAGGAACCACACCAAATTTTTGTTACGCATTTTATTTAATTGAATGTCGCCAGAAATAAGAGCACTACATAAATCTTCTTCAAATTGAGTAGCTTTTGGCTTAGATTCACCAAGATTCGCCAAAGAAACGTTGCATAATTTTCTTCTACTTGATCCTGTTTACAAGTTCGACATGTTTTGCAGTTGTTAAATGTTGCTTTACCATAATATTTCTACGGTCGATATGGACTTTATACACACTTTTCACAGAAGCACCCTACCATCAGTCTTGTATATGGGAGTATATGGTGGGATATGCCGGAGACTCGAAATAAACAGGGTTATAGAAAATTCATCTTACTGATTCAAAAAACTGACTAATTCTATCCTTAATTTACTTTACCTTCAACTCATCATATCGGTTCTGAAGCGGGGTATCTCAACACAAGTCTGTTAAAACCCAAAGGCATTTTATTTAAGAAAATTAAGATAATACCTATCTTGGGTATCAAGGCCGACACGACATCACGCGCCTTGAGATTTCCGTCAAAACGCAGATAAATGAATATAAATATTTTAACCCAATTGAGCATAAAAATATGCAGTTATTTCGAAATATGTCTTATCAGAGCCAATATGCAATTTATGCTCTTATTGGTGAAATATGCAAAAATATGCCCTTATGAATTGGGCTCTAAATTCATAGTTTAGTCAGAAACACAAGTCAAATCAATTGTATTAATCCATAAAACATGTCCATTATTACCTATAGGACAAGTCAATCAAAGATTCTAGGATGCTATAATAACACTTATCTGCTAGTAGATGTTTTAGAGTACTTACGTATTAACGTATCACCGCTACATTTTTCAGCCGCCAATCCACAACTAAAATTTTTATGATAAATCATAAAATAAAACTAAATCTAGACTTATTAGATATCTATTAATTATTTACTTTTGTAGCCCTGAAGAAGGTCAGAATTAAAAAGACCGAAACGTTAAACGAAACGAAACGGCAAAATATCAGTTGTTTTATTAAATTAATTTTTTTTACCCAAGAATTAACTTAAATATAAAATAAAACATTTTCTTTAAAATTATAATATTTTTAAAACTCAAAATAGCTTATCTTTTAACCCCGGTTATATTAGGTTGCCCGCCGCGAAACGGACAGATAAATCAAGACAACATACGCGCGGTAGCGCGAACTCTCGATCAAATATATAGCGGTGGTGGCGTCAATACGTAAGTAACTGTTTCAGATTGCTTCCAAAAAAATTGTAGTTTGTTTCTTCTTTTAGTGTTGCGGGTAGCTTATTAAATATTTTTATTACAAGTTAGGTTGAGCTGCTTTGCAACACATGGATAATTTGGAGAATGGTGTATTTAATTTGTAGGGTTCTCTTGTTGCATACTCGGGATTATTCATATTTTTTCCCATTTTATATTATTTCTGTATATGTAACAGAACAACAAGAGACAGTATTGTTGCCTTTTGAGCTTTAAATGCACAATTTATTCTAGAGGTGGATCCTCATAGTATAATAGCATATGTTATGTTCGATTGTATCTCCGCATGGCATATATTCATAAGTACCTCCTTTTCAACGTGTTTACGAATACTTCGCAGGAGGAATGTTTTTTTATTCAGTTTTTTTTATTGGTTTGTCGATATGCGTATTCCATTATAACTTTCCTTTAACGTGTCCTCTATTCAACTGCACATTGCCAACTTTTGTCTGTCTAGACTTGTTTGTCGAGTCTTGCCTCTCCAGTCTTGTCTGTCTAGTCTTGTTTGTTAAATCAAATCAAATATATTTATTAATTCACAGAAGTACATTCGTACTTATTAAACATGTCATCAGAGAACAAACAGGATATACAAGATAATAATAGTTATAGTAACAGCAATAAAAGAGGCAACAGTACCAGTGATGACAACAAAAGGGTCGCGGCATAATTGAGTTCTTCACAGCTGCACAAAAAACCTTTTTCTGACCGCGTGACATTTTTCTAAAGTTTCTACATTATGAAATGCTGACGTGCCGGATGACTGCCTGAATATCATTTACCGTATTAGGTCTAGGTCGCACTACGGCTAAACCTCCGCGGTTTTTAATCGTGTGATTTTGTGACTCAAGTAAGCTAATACAATCAGCCTCACTTGCGGCTGATTTTTCTCCTACGACTGATTTTTCCCATAGCGTACTTTGTGTTTACGGTTATAGCGATTACCGCTCGTGGGAAAAAACCGTAGTGCGGCCTCGCACTATATAATATAATATATAATACCGTATTAGCCTGCATATGATTTTTGAAAGTATGAAAGTTCATCTGTTCATCTTACATGTCTGTAAACATGTAGACCTGTAGACCTGTATTGAAAGCCAATTTTCAAAAAAATTTAAGACAGCATTTCCGACTCGATTATCAAGTTTCTTGCAAAGTAATACGATGCTGGCAAGCAGTCAACACTGCTTCTGGAAAAGTAGCTTAATTGATACTGCTAGGTTGGATAGTGTTAATTTTATAATTACTTCTCTAAATTGTAATCAAGAGGTTCTTGCTTTATTTTACGACCTACGTAAAGCATTTGACTCTTTTGACCACAAGCTCCTTCCACAAAAAAAAATGAAGATATTGGAGTTAGAGGCGTCGCCAAGAACTGGGTAAAATCTTCGCTGCATCAAAGAGGACGAATAGTGATCTCAAGCGGTTCCCAATGCTCTCTAATGGGACCAACTCAAATGTGGGTTATCAAATTATAACCCCGAGGCTCTCTAATGGGGCCAACTCTCTTCCTGATATTTATTATTGATCTGATGCAAACAAATAAGGCTGCAATTATTTTTTTTATTACTCATGTGGGAAAAGTACTGTTTTGGCGCCCGTTTTTTAGTGCAATAAATAGCACTTTGTTAATACAATTATTTACCTGCGATAAGTATAATTATCGCACGCAAATTTTGAATAAAAATCGAATAGGTTACTAAAAAAAAACACAATCAAAATCAATATTAAAAAAGTGACGTGAAAGTGATAAATTTTTTTTTCATTAAGAAATTGAAATTAAATAAAAACTTTTAGAATGAGTGTAAATTCTATGGTATACCGTAGACCATCGGTTCTAAACCTATGGGTCGCGACCCAAAATTGGGTCGCGAAGCATATTTCTGGGGTCGCGCTGAGTCGAACCAAAAAAGTACCTATTTTTAAAACTACTGTTAGATTTATGCAAGAAGCAAATATGACCGAAATGTGGAGAAACCACCGCGTAAGTCCAAGAAAACTGGAAGCTATTTAAAACAGAAAAGAGTTTCAAATTTTGTGATAAAGAAGAATGACAACTTCGACACATCTATTCAAGCTGGAGTTTTCGCCCGACTGAATATGAATGACCCCACTAAGATCGCCCTTATCCCTATGACTCGTGACAATCATCCAGTTACAGTTCCAATCAAATTCGACACACTCCCCGAGTACGTTGATAGAGTTTGGGACCAAGGAAGCGATTGTAACCCGTCCTTTTGCGCAGATTAACTCAAAAGAAAACAAGGATATATTCAAGAAAAGCCTGCTTATTCTTAGCGAAGTCAAACTTTGCTATGCACAACAGTGCCCATTTAGATAAGCCAGACAAGGAATTGCCGTCCCGCAGTCTCTACAACACCGAAGAGCTAACGGATCTTAACAATATGGCCTCGACTCTGCCTTACCACTTGACTATATACTTGGAATGCATCGACAACACAGTAGATGGAAGACAAATTGTCACTCCTCTGCTCGCTGATCAATCGGGTTATGAACAATGTTCAGGTGCACTGACATTCGCGCCCCGGCAGCTGCTACCGCTCCTCACCGCACTTTGTGCTGGTGTTGCGGTTGGACAAGAAGTCCACCAGCTTGCTCAAAGATTAAATAATCTTCCAGGGATTGAATGGGAAACATTTCAATCACTCCACCAAATCTTCCTACGGAAATGGTACGGATTAAGAAGCAGTCATATGACTTCTGGGTCGAAGTATCCGACGATGGACATCCAAAGATTCGCTGGACCGATGCTGAGTATCGTGTCTTCGTGAAACTTGTTCAAGCGATGAACAGTAAGAATGGATTTAATATCACCATGGACCTATCATCTGGATATGGATGCCCTGCACAATTAGTGCAAGTGTCAGACTGGCGAGTTGATCGCTCAGTGTCTTGGTTTACAATGTCCGACGTACCAGAGTACGATCAAAAGCTAGGAGCCACATTTGCGTTCCTATGCCCAATGGAAGCTACGCAGCCCTCAAGATTTAAAGGGTTATATGAGACAGCATATTGGAGAGGAGAGATAACGCCTTGACGTGTTATCAACTCCATGGTGGCCAGTCAGGAGTAATAGTATCCTGTAATACACCAAATAATAAGCTCTATAGCTATAGCTGTAATACACCAAATAATAAGCTATATAATAATAAGTTTTACCGCTCTTCGCGAATGGCCTTCCGGAAGTGACGTCCAATTCCTGTCCTGAAGCTTTCTCTTCTAGGAGGTGTTGGTAATACGCACGACATTGCTTTGCGTGCGCGCAGACTCAGTTAGCTCTCTGTCAAAAACTCGTTTCTGCGTATTGTGTTGTGAATAACAGTGAAACGTGTAATAACAGTGAAACGTGAATACAAGCATTTTAGAAACAAATTTTGTCTTATTATTAATAGTGGAGTGATCAAGCTGTAGTGCGTATTGTAAAATTGTAATCACCCTAATAATGGCAAAACGTGAATACTAGGAAGAATTTTTAGAATTAGGTTTTACTTGCATTTATGATCGAGGAGTGAACAAGCCGCAATGCGTGTTGTGCAGTGAAATATTAAGTAATGAATCGATGAAACCGAACAAACTTAAAAGACATTTTGATGCAAAACATAAAAATTTATCCTTTGATTCCTTTGATCCTTTTTTCGAAAGAAAAACCCATTTATAAAGACAGCGTTTGGATGCACCAAGTAGTAGTGGTTTTATAAATTCTGCCAAACAAGCTACACTTGCTTCTTTTCATGTGGCTTGGCATATTGCAAGACAAAAGAAACCCCATAATATTGCTGAAAAACTTATAAAACCTGCTGCCATTGACATGGCACGTATCATGTGCGGAGATGAAAGTTCAAAGAAATTACAAAAGATACCATTATCAAATGATACAATTCGTTTACGAATTAATGATATGTCATTTTATATTAAGAATCAACTTATTTCTTGCTATAAAAATTGCTGGTTTATTTAGTATTCAACTGGATGAAACGACAGATGTAAGTAAAGATGCTCAACTCATGGTTTACGTGCGGTATCCAGGTTTAACAGATATACAGGAGGACATTTTATTTTGCAAACCAATGTCAACAACTACTAGAGGTGAAGATATTTTTCTTATGGTCTATTCGTTTTTTAAAGAAGAAGGTTTAAATTGGAATCAGTGTTTCAGTATTTGCACCGACGGTGCAGCTGCCATGACAGCATCTCAAACGGGATTTTCGACAAGAGCAAAACAAATGAATCCACAAATTAAATCGATTCATTGTTTCTTACATAGACAAAATCTTGCTTCAAAAAAATTATCACCCGAATTACGTATCGTTTTGGATAAAATTGTTGCGGTAGTCAATTTTATCAAATCAAGAGCTCTTAACTGTAGAATTTTCCGCGAACTGTGTTTCGAATTTGGTGCAGAATGCGAACATTTATTATATTATTCTGAAGTTAGATGGCTGTCCTGGGGCAAAGTTGTTCAAAGAGTATTATAATTACGGACATAAGTCGAATTATTTTTGAGAGAAAAGAAACACCCAGTACCATCTAAATTCTCCGAGTTGAAGTGGATTACTCAAGCTGTTTATTTGTCAGATATTTTATTTGAAATAAATAATCTAAATACGTCTATGCAAGGACGTAATCATACTATTATTGAATTAACTGAAAAAATTACATGTTTTAAAAATAAACTCAAATTATGGAGAAATAAGGTTGAAGTAAAGAAACTTGCTTCATTCCCGACTCTTAATTTACTTGTTGAAGACAATAATATTGATATCACAGATTTTGAAATACAGAAAATTATTATTAATCATTTAGAAAAACTAATAGCAGACTTTGATCGATATTTCCCTGCAGACGATGTTTTCAAATATAATTGGGTTCGAATGCCATTTAATTTTGATGTAAGTGATTTGCATGAGGAATTTGTTAATATTAATCAATTTCAAGACCAATTAATATAAATAGAAAGTGACCAAGCACTTCGATACAATTTCTACAAAAACACTGAATCTTTATGTGCTTTCTGGTTAAAATTAAAAACCGAAAAGCCAATAATTGTTAAAGAAGCCCTAAAAGTATTATTGCCCTTTTCAACAACATATATGTGGCTGGTTTTTCGGCTCTGTGTGTAATCAAAAACAATTACCGGAACAAGTTAAATCCTGAAATAGACATAAGGTGCTCCTTGACAAGCATTCAACCGAGGTTTGAAGATCTTTCAAAATGTATTCAAGCACAAGGTTCTCATTAAAACTGTATGACTTGCATTTAAAATTTAAAAGACTTAACAAATGTATTGATATTTCTTTTTTTTTAGGAATAAGTTAAAATGTCAATTATTTTCAAAAAGTTATAAATATATTTTAATTTGGTCAATAAAAATTATTAAAAACACTTGATTATTAATTAAATTTTCTTTGGATCGAAAAGTACTTTTGTTTATCTTTATTATTAAAAAAATAAATAAAAAAATTTTAAGTTAAAAAAAATCATCATCGTAGGATTGAAGATTTTTTTAAAATACGATCTAAAATAAAGCAATGAAAAAATGTTGACATTTGGGTTTTTTTTGACTTTTTTTGGGTCGCGACATGAACATATTTCTCACATTTGGGTCGTGGCTTAAAAAGGTTAAGAACCACTGCCGTAGACTGATGAGAGTTCTTATGACGAAGATATACACCACCGAAGAGATATAATTGCAAAAGCAAATTCTTCATTTTTTATTCTTTTTTTTTATGGCCCCTGGACCTCAAACATGTAAGATAAGTCCTTTGCATGAGTAATAAAAAATATTATCTGCAACTCGTGCGGTTTTGTCAATTGCGCTCTCGAGCGAATGGGCGCAATTTCGCTCTCGTAGCAATTGACAACTTGCCGCACTAGTTGCACAATATGCTATTGTACGCTAATGAGACCATCATTTTAATATCTAACCCAGTCATACACGACTTTATTAAAAGTTGCAATTTAAAATCAGAAACGTTAGTAGGATGATCTATACATCTGTAATGGACTTTAAATATACGCAAAACATATTTCATGATTATAGTTCACTTCTAAGATTTAATCAAACATCATCAAAAGCTAAAATTGGACCATCATATTGAACTAACACGTTCCACATTAAGTACTGTGTGTTATCTGATTCGAAACCTAAGATGATGTGTAAAAGTTGATATTCTGCAAATATTTTACCATGGCATCGTTCAGTCTAGCTTGTCATATAAAATGCACAAAAAGATATTACGAGCGATGTTCAATGCACACCCTCTTCAATCCTGACGGTCTTTGTTCATCAAGCACAACCTTTTTGAAGCTTTAAAATGTTGTGCTTGATGAAAAAACCTTGTTCCTTCTCCCGCGTGCCAACAAAAAAATTCAACGTGCCAGCTGTGACACGCGTGTCATAGGTTCGCCACCGCTGTTCTAGACTATAGGAGAGGCTTTCTCAATCAATACATTTTTTATTTTTTTTTCCGAAACTTCTGAATGAGTTATCTGATTTTATGTTGTCCGGCAAACTATTGTAAGTTCTAATGCCTATTTTATTCGTAGCTTTACTACTATTGTTAAATTTATCTTGTGGCAATAGAGCTTTTCACGATTTCCTGTATTGTGGATCAGTGTAGATCTTTGTTGGTGGAGAATTGAGTTTTGTTCTTGTGAATGTAGGAGGTTAATTCCCATATATATGTGCAAAGGGCCGTTGAAATTCTCAATACTATATACTGGGGTTTACATGAGTTTCTAATAAAGATGCCAGTGAGACATCCAATGGCTCTCTTCTGGGCTTTGAAAATATCATGTAATATAAACAGTCATTTATGCACTGCACACACGCAGTAGCATACACCTTTGCCCACCTGCCCACCTGCTTTCGCTAGAGCTCCACCCCAAGGTATCTCAAAGACTCCCGAGCAGAGACGTCAACTGTCCCCATTGGCACGGTCAGTTCCCGCAGATTTCTCCTCCCAATTAGCAGAACCGCCTCGGTTTTATAATATGCCAGGTCAAGACCCTTTTTCTCCATCCACCGGGCAATCCCACATATTGCCTCGTTCGTTACCGTTTTCAATCCTTCTTCAGTTCTTGCTGCAGCGACGTCTCGTCACCGTCTGGCCGCCTCATTCTCAACACTTCGTCATAAAATATGAACCACAGTATCGGCCCAAGGACTGACCCCTGTGGAACACCCGCACTCATCTGGAAGGTCTTTACCTCCGCAGTCACCATCTCCCTTTCGTTAAAGTAGCTGCCCACCAAATTTCGGAAGAAGGGAGCTATCACCTTTATTTACAATGCTTCCATGATTCCGACCCATGGGACCGAATTGAAGGCATTTTTCACATCTAGGGTGACCAGCAGACAATACCTACGGGCACGCCGCGAAGCTGAATTTACTACCATTGCTCTCTCTATCACGCGCATCATTGCGTCCGCCGTGGTTCGGCCGCCCCTAAACTCATATTGGTCCGTAGGGGGACTACTCTCTCAAGATCCTCATTTAATCTAGCTCCAATCATGCTGTCATACAGCTTCGCTATCCCATTTAAAAGGCATATTGGCCTGTATTTGGCTGGAGAGAATTCCTTTCGCTCCTTCTCAATCATAACCACTCTCCCTTTCTTCGAATCCTTGGGGAATGCCCTTTCGCCAATTCCTCATTCATCAGTCTCAAACACAGGTTCTCACACACATATTCAAACACCTTGCACGCCTCGGGAGGAACATCATCAGGACCCGGCGCTTTACCCTTCCTCATTCGATCGACTGCTTTACGCAACTAGCTCGGGGAGAAAAGTTTCCATCCCGCGGGTTCCGCCCAGATCACTCGCTCATGTGTTGGAAATATCTTGCTGACTTCGCCATTAGACGGTCCCCCCGGATACTGTGTATATCCTTTGCGTAATTTTCCTAGTAACGATTGTACTTATCACCCCAGATGTTGTTATTTACTTCTTCGCAGAGCGCTCTCCAAGCTTCTTGCTTAGAGTTCGCGATGGCTCTACGGAGTTCACTGCGCGCCAGGTTATACCTCCTTATGCACTCCTTTCGTACATCGTCATCTCCGCTCCTGTTATTTCTCACCATGCATCTTCTTTCACACAGACAGGTTTTACGCTTTTCAGCTACCTGCGCGATCCACCAGCAAACTGGTTTTAACACCCTCTTCTAACACCTGCTTCTAACACCCCTCTGTTTCTTATTGGATACCGAGTCGCAAGCCCCGATCTGAATTGTTTCACAAATGCTCCGCAGTCCGTTTTCAGGGCCATTCTTTTCAACTAGCGCTTTCATTACATTCCCCAGTCTCTCTACTAGATCATTATCTACTCTCCAGCCATTTATCACAGTTACAATCGCTTCATCAGAAGTACGTGGTTTGTTAGAAAAGTATCCGACCTTTAGCCGATAAAAAAACTGCCATACCTGGAGCGTTGGAAACCTAATCACCCTCAAAGTAGTCTCCTTGGGACTCCACACTTATTCCTAGCGGTGCCGCCATTGCTGGACGCATTCCGAAAAAGCCTTTTTCGGAATCGACTTTAGCTCGGCTGTCGTTGTAGCCATAATGTCCTCTCTTGTCTGAAATAGCGTTCCTTTCAATGGCTTCTTGACTTTGGGGTATAGTCAGAAGTCGTAGAGGGGCATATCAGAGAGTAATGGGCCTGACGATCCAGAGGAGTCTGGTTTTTCGCCAAAAAATTGTGAACCAAGTGCGAAGAATGTGCTGGAGCATTGTCGTGATGGACTCTCCAATTTCCTGATGACCACAACTCCAGTCGCTTGGGCCGCACAGCATCACGTAGGCGACGTCGGACATCCCTATAGTACTCCCTATATTTATATGGCTACATAGTTCTGCAAGAGGTGAAACCCTACAAGGTGGCTGTTTTAGCGGCAAACAGGGTGATGAGGTATGAATACAAGGTGAGTGAATTGGGGGATGAAAGAATAATAAAAGAGGTATTTGGAATGGCAAATCGGGAGGGTGCAAGAGGGAAGAATGGGAATGCGTGGGGAATGAATAAAAGGAAATTATATGAAAGAGTAAGAGTAAAATATTTTGTATTTTGTATATATGTCAATAAAAGGTTATAATAATACTCCCTATATTCGTTCCGTCATTTTACTTGCATTGAAAAACCGACGAGAGCACTACACACTACGTCACTCGAACACTGCTCGACGGCAACTGACGCTATCTAGAGGCGGGAAAAAATACACGCATGTGCACGAAGATTCAAGGTCGGCTCATGCAAGCGTGCTTGATTCAAATCAGGTTTTAAAAATAAAAAAAAGGTCGGATACTTTTCTAACAGACCACGTATACTCTCTTACGACGAAGAGGATATCTTGGTGATCACTCAGATTTTCTCTCTCTCTCTCTGATACGCCTCTTTTTCACCCTACATGCAATTCGTGGGGTGCTAAAAGTGACGTCTGTAAAAGACATACTTTCGTTCCGCACGAAGGTCGGCACATTTCCGCAGTTGTGTACGACCAGGTCCTCCTCTGCCAACCACTCTTCCATCATTCTCCCTCTTTCATCTTCTCTGGGGGATCCCCACCAGGCACACTTGGCATTGAAATCGCCCGATCTCCCCCGACAACAATCACTTTTGACCAGGTTTTTATACTGGTCCTCAGCTCATCCATAAAAGCTTCAAACTGGTCCAGCGTAATGTTGGGCGAGATGTAGCACCCACACCGGACCAAGTTCTCCCATTCAATCCACACATATCCTTCACCACTCCCCTATTTTACCATGTCGTTGTCCGTTTGGAAAAATATTATGGCAACATTCATGCATTGGTCGACATGAAGACGATGGAAACATCCACTTTCTCCGCATTCATCGTTTCCCATATCAACTCCATTGCTTTTGCACTCCTATTTGAATTTTTCTGCCATATATTCATTATTTGATAGATTTCCCTTTCATACTTTCCACACATTATCGGTACACGAAGCACCCCATAGAGACTACCCTGTACCCGCTCACCTTACACACGTAGCACGTCGCCTCTGGACCTTGCACTGTTGTGCTTTGTGCCCACATTACCCACACCGCAGGCATGCCATCTTTCTCTCCTTTTCCTTGCATGCTGCCGCCAAGTGCCCGAAGCCAAGGCACCGGTAGCACCAGGGCGGCTTGTAATTTTCACTTACCCGACACGTAACCCATCCTACCTTAATTCTCCCTTTCTCCAGCACGGTTCGTGCCGCTCTTCTATCGCCGATCTTTTTATAGTTTATCCAGTCGGTCCAGTCTATTCAGCCCGTCCAGTCTGTCCAGTGTGTCTAGTTTGACCAGTCTGTTCAGTCTATCCACTCGGTCCAGTCTCTTCAGTTTGTCCAGTCTGTCCAGTCTGTCCAGTCTCTCCAGTCTGTCCAGTTTCTCCAGTTTGTCCAGTCTGTATACTCTGTTCAGTCTTTCCAGTCCGTCCAGTCTGTACAAGTCCGTACAATATCTCCTGTTGGTCCAGTCTGTCTAGACGGTTTAGTCTGTCCAGTCTGTCAAATCTGTTCAGTCTGTCCAGTCCGTGCAGTTTGTCCAGCATGTCTAGTCTGTCCAGTCCATCTAGTCGGTCCAGTCTGTCCAATCTGCCCAGTCTACCAGTATGTCCAGTCTGTCCAGTCTTTCCAATATTTCTTGTGTTTCCAGTGTGTCCACTCTCTCCAGGCGGTCCATTCTGTCCAGTCTATCCGGTTTGTCCAGTCTGTCCAATCTGTCCAGTCTGCCCTGTCTGTCCAGTCTGTTTAGTCTGTCTAGTCTGTTCAGTTTGTCTATTCTCTCCAGTCTGTCTACTCTGTCTGTCTTGTCTGTCTATTTTTGTCTATCAAGTCTTACCTGTCTACTCTGTCTGTTTAGTCTGGCGACTCTTTACTGCTACTATGAAACTGTCAGACAAACTTTCATGCATCGAATGTTATTTAAACTTATTTTCAATAAATTGCGTAGAAGAAAATGTGGATTCACTTAAGTGAGTTAGTCCAGAACAAGATTTTAGCTTCAGTGCACGATTTTTAATATTTGATGTTAATGTGATTCAACTAATTTCAAAAATTCAAATTCCTTGTCTATGTTAATGACTTTTAAGGCGACTTTGTTTTGTAATTCCACATTTTGCAGTTTGAAAATGAAGTATGACATTTCTACTTTAAGTACAGAACTAAATGCATAAAATGCATTCAGTTCTGCATTTATAGTAGTAATGTCATACTACTACAACAGTAAACATACGATTCTGAAAGAAAAATTAAATGGATTCTTGTTAAGTTGTGAAATCAATTGAAATGTTCATTAAACTCTTTATTTGATTTTGCTAGATATAGATCGAGAATCTAAATGATTTTCTTAAAATATTTGGAGCAGCTCTCATGGAACTTAAAATATTTAGTATGACGTCCAAAACGTGGCTAAATGAAATTACTTCTGTACACAGAACTTGCTAATGTATTTGCTAATGTAAGCAAAAAATGGAAACCATTAATCTTTTCTAAATAATGTTATAAATCCTTTCTTTTTCCGATCATTGCTGTAGCCCACAATCAGTTATAATTGAAGATAATATATGTAATGGAAGTTGTTCCAAAAGATAATTTTTTAAAACTTATCTCAATAAATAATTACTTGAAAATTTAAATAATTAAATAAGTAATAAGTAGTTTCAAGGAAAGTAAGCTTAAAATCTGGAATATGAAATTGATTGGATATAAAATGAAAATGTTATTTTAATTTATTGGGAATCGTGTTGTGGGCACATAATAAATCGCTTGCGGGCGCTTTTGCGCCCGCGAGCGCAGTGTTGGGCACTCCTAACTTTATAATTGGTGCGTTTGTCAAACTTACTCAAAACTAACCAGTACATTTATATAACTAACTTCAGTGTTTACTTAAGGATTGTGCAACATAGGCAACAATTCGATTGTTTGAAATCTTTAGAATAAAATTTGCGATCATGAATAAATCTGTTTTCTTAACTTACATACAAAAAATCATTACTTGTTCCACGTATTTAACAATCCAATTAGAATTAGGTGGCGGAGAATTACTTTTTACCAACATCTCATTAATTAGTCGCAGTATGTATTGTTGTCAGAATATCGAGCTCCAGAATATTTAGCTAGTCATTAAGAATGTTGTCATTGGTTGAGTGCATTGCAACAGCCCAATTTTATTCAAGGGATGCAGCGACCTTACAATCATCAATCCAAAACCTCCAGATGCTTGGTAACTTGATTACACTATCGCTCTACTTTAATCTAATTGACTTCACTATATTATTCTCCAATTACAGTCTAAAACTGAACCATGTTTTTATTTAACATTTAGGAATTAATATCTAGTCTCGTTCATCACTTCTCGTCTGCATAGTTTCCTCTGTCTAGTTTCGACTGTCTAACCTCGACTATCTAGTCTAGTCTCTCTATTCTGATCAATAAGGTCTCTTCGGTTTACTTTCGTCTATCGATAAAAGTTCGATAAATACTTGCAGTGGTTTGTTTTAGATAAGTTTAGAAAGTGAACCAATTATAAAGTTAAATCACCACGATAAAGGTTATAAACTAAATCTTAATTATACAGTATGATGCATGTGTAAGACAACACAAACAAGACTAGACAAACAATACTAGACAAACAAGATGACATTACGTTCTAAAAGTTAAACAATAACATGGTTTAGTTTTAGATTTAGACTGTAATTTGAGAATAATATTGTGAACTATATTTATTAAACTAGAAATATAGTACAATTAAGTTGTAAAACATCTGGAAGTTTTGGATTGATGATTGAAAGAGGCTGTTATAATAGAATAAAACATTCTTAATGACTAGTAAATATTGTGCAGAACGAGACTCTGACAATGCACACACTGCTAATAATTATTGGGATGTTGATAATAAATTCGGATTTCAATTGAAATGCGTTTCTTTTATTTATTTTCCGTCTAGACTAATAACGTTATCGTTAATTCGATGCATTTATTTAACTTCAGTGTTTAATTGAGGGTTGTGTAGCTTTAGAGGGTAATTCGATTGCTGGAAATCTTATAAAATTTGCGACCGTAAATAACTTTTTTTCTTAACTTATTTACAGAACAATTGAATTAGAATTAAGTGGCGGTAGATTTCAAAAAAATTTCTTCTTGTCTGTCTAGTTTTGTCAAAGAACAGCTCACGTAGAGTATTTAGCACAGTAGTTCAGTCCGTTATGTTGTATGGCGCTCCATTGTGGGCTAAATAACTACAGAAAGAGCGATATCTCCACAAACTCGCAGCCCTCCGGAGGAAAATAGCTCTGCGTGCATGCAGCGCTTACTGTACGGTTTCAGGAGAGGCTGCTCAAGTAATCTCGGGAATACCCCCAATAGACCAGCTTGCATAGGGCTTGAAAATGCAGCACGACTCTAATTACAGCAAGAAAGAAAAACAACTTGCCAGAGAAGAACTCATTGAGGAATGGCAAAGAAGATAGCTGCTAAGTGAAAAAGGACAGTGGATCCAAGTAATAATACCGGACATATCCTCATGGAAAAATAGAAAATATGGGAAGGGTAGTTACCATATTACTCTTGTACTAACCGGCCATTGTTGCTTCAGGGATTACCTCCACAACATTGGCAGAGTAACGGACGATTTGTGTGTATACTGTGTAGAAATAGACAGTGTCAGTCACATCATCTTCCACTATTAGAGATGACAAACGGAAAGAGAGTAAACTGAAAGGATCATGGTAGAACCTATTTACCCCAGAACAATAATTCCATATATGCTACAGGAAAAATCAAATTGGAACACCATTCAGGGGCTAATTCATACAATAAGACATGATTCCATGCCATAGTACAATATGGAGAACACATAGCAGCGCATTTTTACTTTGATATCTAATTTGAGGTTATGGCTTTTAAAGAGCTCAGTCATTTTGATGAAGGCATCTCTTGCTTTTTCTATTCTACATCTGATTTCTTGTGAGTGGTCCCACTGTTCGTTTACTAAGGTTCTCAGGTAGACAAGTTTGGATACCCGTTCTATTGGTATATTTTTAATAAATAGTTGGTAGTTTTCTTTCTTCTCTTTACTTGTGACCAACAATTTTGTTTTGTTGATGTTCATTTTTAGCCCATATCGTTCACTTACTTCATTCACTTTGTTTATTAGCTGTTGTAGATCTTCTATACTTTCCGCAAATATGACGGTATCATCTGCATATCGGATATTATTCAGTCGTTAACCGTTTACAAGAATTTCATTCTCATCGTTTTCCAGAGCCTCTCTAAATATCTCTTCTGAATACAGATTGAATATCAGAGAGGAGATGATACACCCTTGTTATTAGCAGAATGTTAACTGCCTCTGTTGTTTCCTCCAGCGTTGTGTTTTATGGTGGCTGTCTAGTTCCAGTACAGGTTTTGTATAATTCTGAGGTATTTATCATCAATGCCGGTGCCTTTCAGCACTTGTATCATCTCCTGGTGTTGGACTTTGCCAAACGCTTTTTGGTAGTCCACAAAGCGGGTATAAATGTCGCAATTCGTGTTCCTACACCGTTGGAATAATACTTGTCGAGTCGCGTTGGTTGTTTCTCTTTGGACAAACGTTCGCGTGATAAAATCTAAGGCTGTTAATTCAGGGTTGCCAATAGATTCGATGGCCACTGGAAATTATATGTTTGGGCAAATAAAACTTACAGGCCTCAATAAACATGTATTTATTATTTAACTCTACCTTAACACTTATGACGACGTGGACTGTCGGAGTTCAGAACCTTCTTGGTATGTTCGAGGTAAGAGGGTTACAATTCAACTAAGTGTGATTAAAAATGGTTAGAAACAGGAAAACTCAATCCCACCTCCCATTTGCCTGCCCCCACTAAACCAAGAAGAATTCTAACCCGAAGCGCACGTGGTAATTTCTATGGCTAATCTTAAAACTACCCAAAATTTAAAATACTTATACTAAGAACCCTTAATTTGAACATTGCATTGTATTTTCAATTGTTTACGACCACCAGGCACCCAAAAACCATCAGCGATCGTCAACATCCGGCGAAGTATTTACAAAGGATTAGTGATTACAAATGGTCTTTCAGATGCGTAGCGGCCATAAACAGCTCTAAACGCATTCAACAAATATCTACTACCCTACCGACCAGATGTTGGGAATCTACTGGTCGGTTTAAGATAATCTTGATGTAATTATTATTTACCTACTTTTAGAATACACTTAACAAAGAAAATAGTTTTTAAAATAAAAATAAAATAAAATTGTTTGGTCTTAACATACTCCCCGCTTTGAAAGTCTCGACTTTCAATTGTAGCTATAACAGATCTTACATAATGAGTTTCTGCTACTCCTGAACTATGCCATTGGAAGGGGACAGACCATTGGTGTAGTTCTTTTTATCGTGACATGACGCCTTCCAGTTGTGGTCACCTTAATGGTGACAGAGCGAATGATGCCATCATCACCTGGATGCACATCAAAGATGCGCCCCATCTTCCAGTTTTGTGGAGGTAGATTGTCCTCTCGTATGATGACCAGTTGTTTGGCCTCCAATGGTTTTCCCGAATATTATCACTTTGTTCGTTTTTGAAGTTCTGATATGTATTCACTGGACCACCTTTTCCAAAAGTGTTGTTTTATCTGTTGGAGTCTTTGCTATCGTGATAATCGATTTTCGCGTATGTCTGTATGAAAAATATAATGGCATATGCGATGGATGTAGACGATGAAGAAGTTGAATTACCATCCAGCAGCTACAAGTGAGAGAAGAAGCGATTCGAAGTTAAAAAGTGGAATGCGGTTGCACTTTGGGCTTGGTGTTGTGGACAACTGTGCTATTTACATCATGGATCTGTGCATAGAACGTCAAGCTAATCAGGCATCAGTCACAAGTGAAGAATTTACTGTAGCTTGGGGGGGTTTGAAATCATGCTTTCCATTTCCATTGTATTTTGAAGTGGTTAAAAACAGGACAGGCTTGTCCTTTGAATAATAGGGAATGGGAATTCCAAAAGTATGGCCATTAAGTGTATTCAATTTAAAACAACAGTTGTTGATAAACGAAATCAACGTTTTACATTTAAAAAAATTGCTATATTATTATTATTATTATTTCGAGTGCGCGGTGTTTAGTTGTCGTGTTTGAAAAACTGACGCATATTTCTTAACTCAAACTAATCTGCGCGTACCTCGGCGCGTCCCTTGCCCCTCATACCTCGGCGCAGTACAGCTGCATTCTCTTTTCTTTGTTTTATCGATTAATTTTTATTTCTATTACTTCTAAGTTGATGTAAATATTTTCTTCGAGAGGGTAATGATTGAGATGTCTTTTTATTAGAATAGCTACTCCTCTTGAGGCTATTATTGATGTGCAGTTTTTGCGGTTTATCCTAAAACGTTCGTTGATATGAAGATGAGTTCCAGTTTTGCTGACTATTTTACATACTTCTATCTTGCGAGGTCTACTTTATATCTTGCGAGGAACGCTCCAGTTTAATATTGTTATATTTTTGATGCATAGGATGGTTGCGACCCTTACTACGTCTTAATCCATACTTGCACTGAATTGATAAATTCACTATAAGTGGGGTTAAAACATAGTGAATTTATTAATTCAGTGTAAGCTATGTTTTTGATTTGTTAAGTTAAGTTATGTAGTACGGTTTTCTACCGTCCATTAAAGAGGAAGTGTGCTAGGTTAGCGGCTAGGTCGGCATAGGAAGTTTGGCATTTAGGATGGTTTAGATTTGTATGTATCGGGTTTATGCTTCGTTTTGGATTTTGGCGCTTTTCTTCTTGAATGTTTTTATAATATGGGCACCTGCATTCAAGACCGGCGCTATATTTTGCGGGGCCCTGTGCAAAATAATGAAGCGGCGCCCTGCGCAAAATAATGAAACCTTCTCTCATATGAAAGGTACCTCAAAAATTCACTTTTAATTCTTTTAATACATTAGTTTCAATAAATCGGTTCATTATAGAAATTATTTATATTCCAGTGTCAAAATTGTTTAAATAAATAAATTAGGGAATCATCATCATCATCATCATGGTTTTTTGGTGATCCAATCATGGATGTAGGCCTTTTTCCCCTTCTTCCACTCTTGGCGATCTTGTGCCCGTCTTATCCAGTCTCGACCTCCGTGCCGTCGACCATCCAGCGCTAGGGTGGTCATCAGCGCCCTCGCGTATCCGGTCTGTCTCCGTTCAAGGACTCGTCTTGTCCAGCGACTCTCGTTCATTATCGCAATGTGTCCTGCCCATGTCCACTTTTTCCTTGCTATGACAGCCATGACGTCTTTCACGACGTCTTTCATGACGTCTTGGTCTTATTCCGGATCCATTCGTTACGTTTCCGGTCATAAAGGGTGGTCCCGAGGTTTGTTCTCTCCATGCCCCTCTGCGCGACTCGGAATTTCTCGGCGGACTTCTGTGTAAGGGTCATGGTCTCTGTACCGTAGGTGAGCACGGGCAATTGCTCACTGCTCGAAGACTTTTACTTTGATATCCAGGGATATTTTGTCACGTAAAATCTGCTTATTGACACCGAACGCTGCCCAGGCCAGCACGATCCGCCTTTCCGCTTCCGCTACCTGGTTCTCAAAGCCCAGTGTAACCTTGTGCCCCAAATATATGTACTCAGTTACTTTATCCACTTGAAGCTGGTAGTCTGTGATTTCAGTAATGTTGGTCATAATCTTGGTTTTCCCTATGTTCATTTTATGACCCGCCTTCTCCAATTCCACTCTCTAATCCTCCAGCATCTTCATCATGTCCCCAATGCTCTCTGAGACCAGAGCCAGGTCATCAGCAAACCTTAGATTGCTCATTCTCTCTTCAATCATCAGCCTCTTCCCTGCCCAATGCATATGTTGGAATATACATTCTAGTGCTAGGGTAAACAGCTTCGGTGATATTGTGTCCCATAGCCTGACACCTCTCTGTAGATGAAATTTGTTGGTTTGCTTGTGCAGGTAGACACAGGCAGTTGCGTTCTGATGCAGGTGGTTGAGGATCTGTATGTACCTTTCATCGATACGGCATACCACCACTCTATGGAGTCGAACGCTTTCTCGTAGTCGATGAAGGCTATGTTAAGTCGTTTCCTGTACTAATTGCATTTCTCCACGACTGTTTTGAGAGTTTGAAGGTGGTCTTTGGTGCTGAAGCCTGAGCGAAAGCCTGCCTGTTCTCTGGGTTGAAAGAAATCTTCCTGTCAAGTCTGTTAACTAGAACCCGAGAAAAGAGCTTGTAGACATACACCAGTAGACTGCTGGGTCTGTAGTTTTCCAGCCTCTTGATGTCCCATTTTTGTGGATTAGGGTGATTACTGCGCAATGACAAGACGCAGGTACTTTGCCTTCCAGGATGCTCTTTGTGAATAGGATTACCAACATTTCACTAGGTACCTTGTCGTTGCTTTGATCATCTCTGGTAATATGTCATTTTCCCCAGGGGCTCTTTCATTTTTAAATTTACAGTACAGCACTTCTATGAAACACTCAAAAAAAAAACAAAGCAAAGTATCACTGAATCAGCCACTGTCAACTCGAGGGCAAACACGACCACCTGTCGAAAATATCGGATTCGAAGAAATTCCGGATCTCATTCCAGAGGAAATAATGCTCGCTATACAACAATTTAAGAATATAAAAGCCCCTGGGGAAGATGACATATTACCAGAGATGATCAAAAACAACGACAAGGTACTTAGTAAAGTGTTGGCAATGCCATTCACGAAGTGCATCCTGGAAGGTAAAGTACTTGCATCGTGGCAAAACGCAGTAATCACCCTAATCCACAAAGAGGGATTTTTAATATGCACGTTGGATAGTACATGAGATTTTAACCGTTCACTTAAGTGCCGCCAATCGGAAAAAAATGTGATCAGAGGCAAATAACTTCAGAAACAAAAACAAAATATGTTGTCAGAAGATTTGCAATATACAAGCCATCTTCTGTAATGCTTATCTCGATTTGCCATTATTCTCATAATGTTTAGCGGAAAAACATCTCTTATTAGTATCCTTTATGAAATCATTTGTAGTTAAAGTAGAAGGTGGACCACATTGAAAAATTATTGTTCTCGTAGCATAGTTGAACATTGTTGGCCAAGTGGCTGGGTCATCAGTGTTAAATAATTCATCTATTTCTTTTTTTCTTGTGATTCACTTTCATGTTTTCCAGATATGAATGTTTGGCATTCATGAGATGATGTATCAGCTTCTTCGTGTTCTCTAATTATTTCAACAGATACTTCTTTGTTTTGTGTTGTTGTGAAATTCTCGTTATCAACTTCAACAGGATTTCCCACGGAAATATGTGAAATAATTGAATATTTCTTTACAAATTTATTTAAAGAATCTTTTTATGTTCTTTTGCCGCTTCTTTATTGCGTTTTCTTTTACGTTTTTCACACCCACTAATATATTTCCTTCCGCAGTCTCTTTCACGGCTAGACATTCAGAGGTTATATTGCGGGTGAATTAATCATTTTGCTTTGTAATAACAGTTTTAGTTACGAGTACTAGTCTGCGGTCGGCGTGTTCAAAGTAGCAACTCAATTAAGCGGCTAAGTGTGTCCGTCGCATCAGACTGGGCATGCCAATAGATGCCGATCCCAGACCTAGAGACAAAATGTCAAATCAACTCTCTGAATGTGCGGGGGGGGCCTGCGAAGCGCCTGGCCCTGTGCCATCGCACAGTTCGCCCAGAGTTTTAGTTTCAGATTTTCTATTTGAAATATTTCTTTACCATCATCATTGTTTAATAAATTTACTGATTGTGAGCACGGGTTGTTGCACATGGCATTAGTTGTTTACTCCTATCGTATAGTCTTGAGATATAGTCTCGAAAATTTGAAAAATTGAAATTTGAGTTCTGAGCAAGATTTCGCATAGTTCTAGAGTTCTTGCTTGAAAATTGCAACAGTTCCAGGGAATTTCATACTAGAGTTCTGAGTAGCCCCGGGAGAGTTCTAAACAAATAACCAATACAATTTCTTTGTCAAACCAATATTCAAGAAGTTATAAGCAAAAACGAGGCGCTAAATTTTTTTAAATTAAAGAATTCGAAAAAAAATTTTTTTTATAAGAGTTCTGTTAAGTGTTCTGTGTAGCACCTCGAGAAATCTGAGCAAATCTCTTTTATAATTTCCATATCCGACCAATATTAAAGAAGTTATAGGCAAAAACGAGGCGCAAAATGCCGGACCACGACAGAGAATGTTCGAAAATTTGGATGTTTCTTGATAATTGACGTCTCAATTGTGTCTTGTAGAAATTACAGACAAGAGTTCCCAGTAGCTTTCATGAAAAAATGTATTTTGAGATCTATATCGCGATTTGTTACAGTTAAGATTGCCACCCGTACTTTATAATAAAGTATTGTACGTTATTTCTGGTAATTATACTCTATACTTTATGAGAACAAAAAAGTACGCTGAAATACTTTATTTCGCATGATTTGATTTCTCTGGGATTTACTTAGTGGAATTCATCTAGCTACAACAAAAATGGAGGCAGTAGTTACAAAGGTGTTGGGCCCATATGCTATAAAAAAATGTAATAGATGATTTATATTATTGCTTCAAAGAGATGCTTCTAACAAACAAAAAATATAAAACTTTCCATTTGTGATACAATATTTTACGGCCAAAAATGGCATTCAAAACAAATTATTAGATTTTTATGAAAATATCAATGAATCTTCTGATGATAAGTTTGAAGCAATTCAAAAGTATTAGAGCAACACAAAATACCTTTTCAAAATGTATCTGGGCTAAGTGCTGACAATACAAATGCTAATTTTGGTATCAACCATTTTTTATTTACAAATATGAGAGATTTTATGCCAGATTTGATTAAAGGAAATTGTCCTGCACATGTAGTGTGAAGAATTGCATGAGACGTACCCATGCTCTTGTTATCATGATATAGAAAATGTGATTTTAAAAATTTCTACACATTTTTCTCATTCTGCTGTAAGAAGAGAGGTAAGAGAGTTAAGAGAAGAGGGCTGAAAAGATTTGTTGTATCAGTAAATGGAAATTTTCATGAAGTAAAACGCCCTCTCTCTTTTGCCATTCATTATTATTAAATTAAATTATTAAATTGGTCACCTATTTTGAAGTTATTTTGTAAAATCAGACAACCGTCCCATGGTTTTACAAAACTTATTGATGCTCAACAACACTGAAAATGATATGATTGAAATTTAGTTCCATTTTTGTGGCCACATGTTAAATTTGTTTAATAAAGCCGTATGTATAGAAGACAGTTGCATAACAATTTTAGACATTTATTTTATGAGATTATGGTAAATCTGAGTGATGGATTAGGACAAGGGAACCTAAATCTCTTCTTTAGCTATGAAACAAGCAAGAAAACTGTTCTCTTTACCGGAACTGACTAGGGAAATTCACACGATTTTTTGTTATTTATTGACAAAACCTTAGAGTACCTAAATAAATCGTTTGATTTTAATGACACAACTGGTTATTTACACTTGGCAATATAAATTTAAAGAACAATGTTGAATTTGATAATATTATTAACATGATAGAAAATTTAAATCTGAAAAAACTTAATATAGTATGAATAATCTTTATGGAGAAATTTCTGTTCCAAGGGTTTTGCGGAATTATCTACTGCACAAAAATGGCAGCACTTCATAAGACTGATGATAATTTTTGAAACTTGTTAGTTAGCATTTACAGAGCGAGTTTCTTTTGTAATGAATAGCAAATGGGAGAAACCAAGCGGCTCTCAATCTGACAAAAAACGAATTACTTTAAATTAAATATAGACAGTAAATATGCAATTGTCTAGCAGTGATAATGATTTGATAAAACTTGCGAAAAGCATTAAAAACATGTTTTTAAACATAATAATAAAGCAATAGTTATTTAAATTAGTGTGCGGAAACGTTGATTTTACAATGCAACAGCTCGTTTTGCAACAGCATTTGCTGGAGCATTGTAAAATCATTTCCGCACGAAATTTGTATAAGATTTTTTGGCCGACAATCATTATTTCAGAAACAAATAGATTTAGATTATTTACAATATTAGAAGTTTCTTCTGTAATGAATAGCAAATGGGAGACGAAAGAAACCAAGCGGCTCTGAATCTGACAAAAAAACGAATTACTTTAAATTAAATATAGACTGTAAAGATGCAATTGTTTAGCAGTGATAATGATTTGATAAAACTTGCGAAAAGCATTAAAAAATATGTTTTTAAACATAATAATAAAGAAATAGTTATTTACATTAGAGTGCGGAAACGTTGATTTTACAATGCAACAGCTCGTTTTGCAACAGCATTTGCTGAAGTATTGTAAAATCATTTCCGCACGAGATTTGTAAGATTTTTTGGCGGACAATCATTATTTAAGAAACAAATAGATTTAGATTATTTACAATATTAGAAATTATTTAATTTTTGAATGTTGGTACTCACAAACTTTGACATTTTTACTAACTCAAATTTATTAGGTACATAATATGTCATTTTTCCACATGTCAGACGCACAGTAACATTGAAAAAATCACTACATTATTATTTTCATTACATTCATTCGTATTTTCTACATTATCATAACAAATATGGTGTAAAGTAGCGTTTTCTAAATTAGATTTTATTGTCTTATACTTAATTTATTTTGTAAGTGTCTCTGAAAGGTTAAAATTTACTGGTCAGTTTTTACCGCATCGTGGCCGTACTTTGCAACATTGTGTGTAAAAACCTAGTTTCGCTGGACGTATACACGATGTCAAAACTAGGAGGCCACATTCAGGAGGCCAAAAAATAAATTGTACTTTATTTTGGCACAATGTATTTTTTTTCTTATCTTTATTAACCCATGTTTAAAGTACATTGGTTATTAAAGATAAGAAAAAATCAAGAAAGAAAGGTGGCATCCCTAGTTACAGTCAACACCCAAGTCTACAGATTATTAGGAGTTCTAATTATAGAAATAATTCGAAAAAAGATAATGGTGGACATTATACAGCTTTCACTTTAAACGAGCATATTTGGTTTAAGTATGACGACTTATCTTTAAGTCCCGAATGCAACTAAAGTAGTACCGCATTTGATCATGTACGTGAAGGAACATACTAACGAGGAATCTCGATATGAAATCAAACAAGACACAGATTAGAAGAAAAAATTTCAAAAAACAGAACTGTAATGCATTCAATTTTTTGACAAATATACGATACTGTTCTTTTCAGGTAAAATAAAATTATATGGGTTGGAGTCCTTACTTTTGGTTTCTTCACTGTTTTTGTTGTTATATACTAGTATGTTTTGCTTTTGTTTTGGAAGTAGTATTGTGTTAATAATGATAATTCCAATAAAGGCTGTGTAGTTGTGTAGATTTCATAAATTGAAATATTGTTAATAAATAGTGTTTGTCTCTTAAGAAATCGGATTCAAACATAAATCGTTGATTCAAAAATTGCGTGGATGCCACATTGTGGATTACAAATATAGGCACTAAATGTATTCAGATTCCGTGTTTTTGCTTATAACTTTTTAATATTGGTCGGACGCACTGTGGTCTAGATATCGAATCTAGCGCGAATTTGATTATGTAATTTTATACGCAGAATCCGAATCTTGCATCAACATTTTCTAAAAAGTATCAGAAATTATGTAATAAGTCATGATTAATATTTTTTATTTTAATCAACACAGTCAGTCGCATTTTTTCGAAACAAGTATATAATAAAAATATAAAAGTTAAAGAATAATGTTCATTTGTACATATGTATATATTTAGTATATTATATGAACTGTTAATAACAAAAAGTATGTAAAAGTACACAGTTATTCGCTATCTGAAGATGCAGAATCGGAATAATTTGCGATGAAATTGCAAAAAATGAGGTGGACATTTCAGTAACTTCATAGCTTCAATTTCAAGTTTCAATTTGTTCTTATTGAATTTATTAGTTAGTGATATATATGAAATTACTTGATCTCATGACAGTAAAAAGTTTTAGAATATATCTATATTTGTATGCTCGGTTGTATCTTTCCTCGTTCTGTGCTCTCTAATGAACTTAAAATCCTTATTTTTTGATTCTTGAGCCTCTTCACCAAGTTGGCCTATTGGCAACATTGCGGGGGCAACATTGCACATTTATTATTTCGGGGCCATGTAATAGCACTTTATGCACTGGAGGTATGTAAAACCATGGATATTTACAAACAAATAATTAAGCAGTATCTAAGCTATATATTTTAAATTTTTCAAAATCTACTTCGTATCCACATGATATAGTTTGAAGAATTACATCAAACCTTTTAATGAGAACTTCATCTATTCCTGTAATTTCCGCTGAACTTCTTGAGTTTCTGAAAAATACTCGCGCTGTGTTTCCGGTATTCGTAGATCCATAACCAGGTTTTGGCTGATGAAAAAAAAGACCAAAATTCCCAGTTCGTTTTTAAGCCTATAAATAATATGCTTCTTTTTAGTTTCCATTTGTTTTTTGTTTTTCTCTTACATGCCAGCATTTTATATCCATCCGATAACCAATGTGTAAACAGCATTGGAAAAGTCGAATCCAGGCATGAAGCTTTGATAGACCAAAGGTATAGTTTTCTATCCGTAACAGTTTTTTGCCAATATTTTCCAAGTCATTCATTTGCTTGGCATATATAACAACTTTGGGGAGACTTCGTCCCAGTCAACGAATTAACCACTTTGCCGTCAATCATTGTTAGGATAAGTTTAAAACTAATATTCTTATATATATATATATATATATATATATATATATATATATATATATATATATCTCGTTATAAAAAAAGTCGCATAAGTTCGCGATTTGTGCCTGAATTTTTTCGGTTTCCTCTAGTATAAGTTGGTTGGTTTCCTTGACAAAAATAAATTTTATTGGTCTACAAAACCTCGTAGAGAATGTGACAGGATTTTGCCATACCATGATTGTTTCATCTGCAATGTCGCGCAATTGTAGCGGGACAAGTGAAATAATTATAACAGATGAATCACTTTTTCCTGTTATAAAGACTTGTCTATAATTGCTCTGTCCAGAGCTACCATCAATGCCCCACTTGCACAGAAGAGTAAGGCGAGTGCTAGGAATGTAATTAAGCACCTCAGCTTGAAGCTCACATAAGCGTCGTGCTGTCAGATGTAATAAGGCTTGCAGCTTGATTTCAACACCATTATCTAGCAATGCAATCGATTCTGTGTCAGGATAGCACTCACGTTTCGCTACTAATATTTTATTCCACGAGGGATATATATTTGCATTGCCATCCGGTATGCCAAGTAGGTAGACTTGCTTGATTTTGTATTTATTATCAGTGAAAGTGCTTCTTCTGGCCTCATACCTGCAGATGTTTCCTTGATTAAATAAACTGACTTATACGCGCTCTTATACTTTTTTGCTCGTTCGGGAGAGTTTGATTTAGTAACATCTTGAACGACTTGAGCTGCAGCACGCTTACCACATTTTCTTAAATTCATCTGAGTTGCCAAGGAAAGCTCTTCTGTACTAATAGTACTAGCTAATTTTTTAATTTTTTGTTTTTGTTTTGCTCTTTTGCCACAGTCTATAAATTTTTTAGATGGTCTACCAAGTTTAGAGAGCCCTGGACTGTGAGCACCATGTGTGCTTTCGGAAAATGTAACGGGTGAATCTAACCAATTCCTATTTTTAGCTTCAAATCTGGTTTTAATTCTGTAACATGCTTTCCAACGCTGTTCAACATATTTTATAAATTTTGTCAATATATCGCGAGCATTTTGTGGATTTATATTTTCACTATTAATTACGAATGAATTAAGTGCATCGCAACACTCTTTTCGCTTCAAATCTTTCACTTTCAGCCATTCATTGTAGAGCTCCAAATGAGTAATTACGATCACCGGTGCTAGAAAATTAAATTAAATTGAAAGTTGCGCGTATGAGCACCTAGTTTTTGTTTTTTCTGAAAATCGATATCATAATGTTTAAAACAAAATTAGTTATAAGACCTGCAAATGTCTGCATTTTTTTTAACCATTAAAATATTTTCATTTCAACAGAAAAAAAATGTATCAACTTTCTTCTTAAAATTATGTGAAGAAAAGTTAAAATTGAAAAGATAATTGGTAACATACCTTGTCGATCATTCTCCATTGCGAAATTGTAGGTAAACTATGCACTTCTTTTATGAAAAACACTGCAAAACACAATTAAAAAAAAGCTGACTGTCTGTAAACGCGCAAGTGCGTAAAGCGACTTCAAGGTACCAAGCGGGGTTGCCACATTGTAGAACAAAATTAATAATGAATTTCACTTGCTTCGTAAATTAACACATATTTTCTTCCAAATAAATACAATTTTAAGCAAAATAAATTAAGTTGGTTTATAGACTTAATTCGCGCTAAAATCGTCATTTAAACCACAGTGGGACGTGGTAATTATAAAAGAAATTTGTTCAGAACTCTCTAGGGGCTACCCAGAACTCTTAACAGAACTCATGGAAAACTTTTCAAAAATTTAGCGCCTCGTCTTTGCTAATAACTTCTTTAATATTGGTGTGACAAAGAAAGTGTTCAGGTTATTTGTTCAGAACTCTCCGGGGGCTACTCAGAACTCTTATCAAAACTTTTGAAAAAAAAAAATTTGAAAAAAATTGCTCAAACTGCCCTTCTTCGTATGTCGGCCAAACAAAACAAAGACTATCAGCCCGCATTGCCCAACTCAGATTGCAGACCATTTCATAAATCCCAACAGCCTAAGACAGCATTGGCCAACCATGCAATAACTACTGGCCACAAATTTGATTTGCAAAATGCAAAAATTTTACACTTTGAAGAAAATTTAAAAAAACGACTATTTTCGGAAATGTGGTTCATAAAAAGGACCAACAATTGTATAAACGATAAAATGGACACAGCGGGCCTCAGTAGTATATACACTAATCTGATTAATCCAACTCATATTGATTAGATGTTGGCAATTTTGTAATATTGATGAGTTATATTAATTATGTGTTGGTGTGTGTTGTCACAAAAGGAATGTGTGCAGCCTATAAACATTAAAGTTCCGTAAATTATGGTAAAATATTAGAAGGAATTTTGGTTGCTAACATTTAATGATGACTACCACATGTATAAGAAACATATTTTGAAGTTTTAACTTTTTAATTTGTAATTTTTAATTGTTAATGTTATTAATGTCATTCATTTGTAGTGTTAGACGATAGGTAAGAGGAATCGATTATTTAAGAATTGATAAAATAAGCAAGTATTGTTCCGTTCTAGCATCCTGTAGAGGCCTAAATTAATAAAGGCGAAACGTCGATGATTAAATCGTAATTTTGTTTTTAACACAAAGAACCTCCTCCCTACGAAGTTATCGTTCCAATAATAGTGTTTCCCTGAGGAGTCAATAAAATAGTTTTTGAATGTTTTGTTTATCTGCCTTAGTACAATCGGAAATCGGAATCAGATTTTTTTTTAATTTTTCAAAAATTACAAAATTGTGAAAAAAAAGTAGAACTATATGCATTATCGATTGAGAACTCTAGAACTCTATATAAAGAACTGGAATATTACATCAGAACTCTTTCTCCTGAAAAAGAGGGAGCTGCGTGAAGTTGGCCCCCTATTTGTTTTTTCTCGATTCTCCCCGAAATTCCCCGGAACTATTGTAATTTTCAATCAAGAACTCTAGAACTATTCGAAATCTTGCCAAGAAAATTTCAATTTTTCAAAACTTCGGGGGCCAACTTCAGACGAATTTTTTCTTTGGCTATTTTGTTCTTGATGGCCTCCGCAGTCAGTGATATAGGTACGTTTCCTAAGATTACTTGTAGCAGCTTCTCTTTGAAGTTTCAGTATGTGCAATATTTAATGTGCAATTTTAAAATAATTTGTTAGTTTACGTTAATCCTCAGCGTTATTGATTTTTAAATGTTTATGCCTGCCCCACACTCTCGCGGAGTAACTTCGACGAGGATCCTCGACGAAGTTGTTCGAGGCGAGGAACTACACGGATTAGGCATCTACACTCTCGCCTTACTTCGCCTAATCTAACCTAACCTAACCCACACCAAACAGGAAGTAGCTGCTGCTACAGCTATTTGTGCTTTTAATTATAACTGTAAAATAACATATTTAGGATCCCAAATAACTGGTTCCCTTTGAAAAACCTCAAGGAATTGTAGCTTCAGTTCTTAATACCAATCGCTGACGATTTTGGATATTATTTAAGTTAATATTAGATAAAATTTATTAATATTAAATAAAATTATTTTTAGTTTTTAATCGTTCAAGAAACCCACCTGCATACGGTTGACTAAATTATAGGACGAGTAAACACGAGAGTGTAGACGGACGTGATACTCTCCCTTCCTCATACTCGCTCCTCGTGTCCCTTTGACTCGGATTTTAAAAACCGCTTCTGGAGCGAAGTTAGTCAAGGCGAGGCGAGGAAGCACAAGGCGGACCGAGTAACCTGACTACACTCTCGTTCATTGCTCAACTCCGTGCTACTTCGCGAACGGGTATTATAGTTTGAGAAAGTTGTGTAATTGGTATCGCTAACTAATTTTTGTATGGCGTCTATAACTTCTTTGTGTTAATATTTTCTGTTAGATAGCTTGTCGGGATTTTAACCTTACTTTGCTGTGTTGGCGGTTGTGTACGAGCGTTTTGTGAGAGGCTCTCAGATTCAGCGCTGATGCTCTTTCGGAAGTTTTAGGGAAGGTAGTACCTATTGTTGATAGATATTCATGGTTCTGGTATCTTTTTTAAGATTGGAGGTTTTACATTGATGATTGAAAGAGACTGTTACAATCGATGACAACATTCTGAATGACTAGTACATAGTGTGCAGAACGAAATACTGACAACAATGCACACACTGCGACTAATTTTTGGGATGTTGATAATAAATTCGGATGGCAATTGAAATGCGTTTCGTTTATCTATTGTCCGTCTACACTAATAACGTTATCGTTAATTCGATGCATTTATTTAACTAACTTCAGTGTTTAATTGAGCATTGTGTAGCGTTAGGCGATAATTCGATTGTTGGAAATCTCATTAAATTTGTGACCATGACTAAATTTGTTTTCTTAACTCATTTACAGAAAAACAAAACACTTGTTCCACAGATGTAATGAATTAGAATAAAGTGGCGTTAGATTTCACAAAATTGTATTATTTCTTCTTGTCTGTCTAGATTTGTCTGTCCAGTCTCGTATGTCTAGTGTCATTTGTCCAGTCTCTTCTGTCTAGTCCCGGCTGTCTAATCTCGTTCGTCTAGACTCGTATGTGTAGACTCATCTATCTAAAAATCACAGCCCTCGATCAATCAAAATTTATCCTAGATGTAATAAATGCAGAACTAAGTTTCGTGAACTTTCCCAAGAAATGGATGTGCGCAAAACTTGTCCTGCTCAGCAAGGGTGACAAACCGTTAGATGATCCATCATCGTATAGACCCCGGTGTATTCTGGACACGCCGGCTAAGTTTCTGGAGAGTTTTTGAAGTAATACCACACGTTGCTGCTTTAAAAAAATACTTAGATAAAGATGAAACTGAGCCAAGAACTTCTGATTTATCACCTCGTTAAAAGCTGAATTATAAACCCGTTTTAACTTCATAAGTCAATACTTAAACTACTTTATTGCAACTTACATAGACCCGAGATTCAAAATAAACTGCTTGGGTGTGCTTGTTGCTGAAAAAGCGCGTATGGATATTCTATTGGAATATTTAAAAATGTCTTGTGAAGTGTCCTCCAGTAGCCGTTCATCTTCAACACTGGCCAAAAAAAGTAGAGGAGAAGAGACAGAGTCAGCTGTATTTCGCAAAGTTTTTGACACGTGTTGGGATTGCTTTGATGAGGTAGCAAATGAAAACAATACGAGCCAGGTTTAATGTGAAGAGAGAAACGCGATAGCATGTGAGCTTGATTTATATCTTAAGTCAGTGCGAATTGATCGCAATTGTGACCCTTATTCTTGGTAGGCAGCTTATGCTAAACAATACCCAAATTTAACAAAGTTTGCCAGAATATATCTTTCAGCAACTTAAAACAGTGTGTATAGCGAAATACTTTTTTCTGAAGCTGGCCTTATTTACGAAGATAAGTGCAACTGATTGCCACTTCTTAATGCAGAGAAATTAGTATTTATTCACCTTTTTTTGCCCTTTTTCATTTGCTCTTAGTGCAGTAACAGTACTAATTCATTTTCTAAGTTGTAGAATTATCTTGTGATTACTGTTTGTATTTCTTAAGTGATAGTAACTAAATAAAGCAATTAATTACCCAAAAATATATTTTTTAAACCCAGTATTCGGCCGGATAGGCGCTAGTTATCCGGTATTCGGCCGGATAGGCCGGATACCGGATAGTTACCGGATATCTATTTCATCTACTAATTATATTTGACGTTAGAAACGCTTTTAACAGTGCTAATTGGAAAATCATAATGAACGAACTCATCGAAAGAGGAATAGCGCCTTACCTCCTGCGCATGTTAAGCAGCTACTTCCATAATAGAACACTGTTGCTACAGGCCCATGGAGTTTCGGCAGAGAGAGAACTGAATAGCGGGGTCCCATAAGGTCAAGTTTTGTGCCCTACTTAGTGGAACACCCTATATCAGTGGTCCCCAACCCTATGCCCGCGGGCACTGTGGCGCCCGCCGACCGTTTCACGCGTGCCCGCCGTAAATAAACGTAACCAAAATATCAGCATATACTGGAGAACTTATTCAGGTAAGGACAGAAGAACTGGAGCTAGAAATTTTGGACCTTCAAAACGACATTTTACTAAAAACCCAAGGTATCAGATGAGGAAAAGAATAAGATGCCCGCCGCCCGTCCGGCTTTCTATAATGTGCTCTTGAGTGCTAAAACGTTGGGGATCGCTGCCCTATATTATAGCGTCCTGAGATTGAAACTTCCGGAGGGTGCTGCATTCATTGGCTTCGCGGACGATCTGGGGCTTGTAGTCTCAGCAAAAACGGAATCCATGCTAATTCAAACGGCCAACCGCACAATTCGCCGCTGACTGATTGGTTGACATCAAACAACCTGAGCCTTGCGCCCGAAAAGTCTGAAGCAGTGTTACTAACCCGCCTAAGGAGATTCAACGAAATAAAGTTTAAAGTGGAAGATACCTATATAAGTTCAAAGAAGTTATTACATACATCCTAGTAGTCATAGACAAGAGCCTTTCTTTCGATCCACACATCACGAAGGCTGCAGCTAAAGGCATGAAGGTAATGGCGGCTTTGGGCAGAATTATGCCCAATTAGATGGGCCGAAAAGCTCCAAACGTAAGTGCCTTGGTACGATCATACAATCCACCATGCTATATGCTGACGCAACATGGGAAAAAGCATGGCAGTAGAAAGAAATGTCTACAAATTAGCGAGAATTCAAAGAAATACTGCAATCAGGTTTAAGTTGTGCATGCGAGGCTGTATCGGGGGAATCAGTTTTCTGATAAAGGAGACAGCCGAACGACATGAGGCCGGATATGACAGGTAATCTAGAATTGTCGTTGATGAAAAGCAGATTTGCAACAAAAATGGTGGGCGTCCGAAAAAGGCCAGTGAACGAAGTTGATCATACCCGCCGCTTACGGCGGATCACCACATGAGTCAACAAGAGCATGGTGAGACAAACTTTTACCTGACCCAGTTCCTCACAGGGAATGGGTGCTTCCGCGACTATTACACCGCGCCAGAGTAGATGACCTGTGGCGAACTGGACTCTGTAAGACACATTATAATTAATTGCTGGAGATGGGATGCAGAAAGGAATGAGCTAAAAGTCAACATGGAGATACCGTTTAACGCAAGAACGCTAATGGGATACATGCTGGAAAATAAAGAAAGAAGTGAGATAGTATGGCCAGATTCTTTAAATTCATTATTTCCTCTAAGGAAGACGACAAAAATTGAGACGCAACCGAAAGATGCACCAGTAAGCCCAAATAAGATGAATCAACAACTATCTTAACTACAACAACCACGTTGAAGATATGCTATCTGCAATTCCGGCGTGATTAGGGATGTTCGCAGGACCACTTGCCTGTTTAGCTCTCAGCTGCCTACGTCTGTAATAATAAAAAAAGACTCATTTATTTAGTCCTGTCTGTTTACTTTTGCCAACTGAGTCTCGTCTGTCCATTGTTGTCTATCTAGTCCCGTCTGACTAGTCCCGCCTGCCTAGTCTCGTCTATCTAGTTTTGTCTGTCTTGTCTCGCTTCTTGTCTTGTCAAGCCAGTTAGCCTTGTGAATCTCTGAAGTGTAGGCTTGGCGGAGCATATTTTCTGAGTGTCTGCTGGAAGGTTCAAAAGAAACCTCTGGAGTTATTCTTAGCAAAGCTCTCTTGGATTTGTGTGAAGGTCCGTTTGGTTCCTCGAATTATCTTGGCCGTAACCTTTCTTTATTCCAAAAATTTATGCTAATTTTCCTTGGTCTATTTAGAATTCCACTTCACCAAGGATGTCTGTCTTTGGGCTATTGCATTGTCACAGTATTCAGTCCACCAGGGATACTTCCTTCTTCTAACGAGAGGGGCGAGTTCATTGGCCGCCTTGACAAGAGTTTCCTTCAGTTGGTCCCAGCTGTTTAGATCTGTATTGTTCAGTCTCTGACTTACTTCTCGACTGTTCTTAAGTCGCTCTACGTCAAATCTTACCATTTTGGAGGTTCTATGTAAACTAGTATTTCTAGGCTGGAGTCTTATTAGTCTTATCCATTTCATCTACTAATTACATTTGATGTTAGAAACGCTTCTAGCAGTGTGAATTGGAAAATAATAATGAAGGAACTGATAGAAAGAAGAATAGTGCCTTACCTCCTGCGCATGGTAAGCAGCTATTTCCATAATAGAACACTGCTGCTACAGACCCATGGAGTTTCGGCAGAGAGAGAACTGAATAGCGGGGTCCCATAAGGTTGAGTCTTGCGCCCTACTTTGTGGAATACCCTATATGATAGCGTCCTAAGATTGAAACTTTCGAAGGGTGCCACATTCATTGACTTCGCGGACGACCTGGCGTTCGTAGTCTCAGAAAAAAAGGAATCCATGCTAAACCAAACGACAAACCGCACAATTCGCCGATCAAGTAATTGATTGGATGACACCAAACAACCTGAGCCTTGTGCCCGAAAAATCTGATGCAGTGTTACTAACCCGCCTAAGGAGATTCAACGAAATAAAGTTTAAAGTGCAAGATACGTATATAAGCCCAAAAAGTTTATCACCTACCTCGGGGCAGTCATAGACAAGAGCCTTTCGTTCGATCTAAACTTCACGAAGGCTGCATATAAAGGCATGAAAGTAATGGCGGCATTGGGCAGTATTATGCCCAATGTAGGTGGGCCGATAAGCTCCAAACGTAAGTGCCTTGGTACGATCTTACAATCCACCATGCTATATGCTGCCCGCAATATTTGAAAAAGCATGGAGGTAGAAAGCAATGTCTACAAATTAGCGAGAATTCAAGGAAAAACTGCAATCAGGATTAAGTAGTGCATGCGAGTCTTTATCGGTGGAATTAGTTATGGTATTCCTTGATATTGCCCACATTGAGCTCATGCTAAAAGAGACCGCCGAACTACATGAGGCCGGATGTCATAGGCAATCTAGAATTGTCGTTGGAAAGAATCTCCTAGCAGATCTCCTAGCAGATCTTAGCTCTCAGCTGCCAGCTACGTTCGTAATAATAATAAAAAAGACTCATTTATCTAGTCCTGTTTGTTTAGTTTCGCCAATTGAGTCTCGTCTGTCCATTGTCGTGTATCTAGTCCCGTCCGACTAGTCTCGCCTGACTCTTCTCGTCTATCTAGTTTTGTCTGTCTTGTCTCGCTTGTCTAGTACTGTCTGGCTATGCTTGTGTGTCTAATCTCGTCCTTCTAGTTTCGTCTACCCGACTAGAAATATAGAGAGGCTTGCCGATAGATCTACGTACGCCTAATGAGGTCTTCTGAACTGTTACCAATCAGTGACAAGCCTTATGTGAAACATTTCCTGTCCTAATTCATAAATCCAAACTTAGGCAAATCTTTGGAAGTCCTAACTTCCACCTAATGAGGCCTGCGGAACCATTACCGAGCTCTGGCAAGCCCCATTCGAACCTTGTCCTAATTAGGAAAACCTAACTAACCTAACCTAGCCATATCTTTGAAAGTTCTAACTTCTAATTAATGAGTACTTTTGAACTGTTGCCGTACAGTGACAAGCCTCATTCGAACCTTGCCTCGTTCTAATTAGGAAAACTGCAGTATGGCAGGCCGAAAAGTTGAAGTGTGTGGCGCTGGCGCAGTGTTTCCCGTCGTACTATAAGTGTGGTTAAAACATGTGAATTCCTAACTTCCACCTAATGGCCTCATTAGCCTTCCGAATTGTTTCTGAACTGTCTCAAACCACACTCAAACCTTGTCCCGTCCTAGTTAGCAAAGCCTAGCTTTGGTAAATCCTTGGAAGTTCTAATTTTAACCTAATGAGGCCTTCCGAACTGTGGCTAGCCTTGTTCGAACCTTGTCCCGATAAAATTAGGAAAACTGAAGCATTTCAGGTCGAAGAGTTGAAGTGTGTGGCGTTGACGCAGAGTTGTGAGTAAGTGTGGCTAAAACATAGTGAATTTATCAATTCTGTGTAGGTTATCTTTTTGATTTGTAATGGTTTTCTATTGTCCATTAAAGAGGGAAGGTAGTAAGTACATTGTTAGCGATAAATGTTGTGGTTTGAGGGATGAAGTGTAGAAAAGTTTATTTTAAGTATTTTACGATGTTGTTGACGATGTTTCCCAATGTGTTCTCTGCTGTTGAGGGTGTTCGGTTTGCCGCTATGTCGGCATAGAAAGGTTGATATTTATGGAGGTTTAGATTGGTATGTATTGGGATTTTGATTCGTCTTAGATTTTAGTGGAAAGAGGGTATGGGCCCCATGGATCAGTTATGGGAAGAACTCTGTGGAACGTCCTATATGACGGTGACCTAAGACTCAGACCACCAGAGCATCATGTGTCGGTGTAACTCTTTTCTCTTTTCTGCCCAGGAGGTACGTTTCCTTCGGGGTTTTCCTGAAATCCACGGACTTCCTTCAGAGTTCGTCAGAGTTCAGACTGTGTGTTTTGGAGATCTGTTATTCCCAGTTCTTTATTATCCTTCTCGGTTTCTGTCAACCAAGTGACAGTATACCATATAATTCCATGCGTTTTCGCATATTTTCAAGCGAGTTATTGGAGAAGATATTTTTCTTTTTTTGTGTATTCTTTACTCTTATTAGCGGAAAACACTGATTGAAATGATTTTGAAAAGTTTGTATGAAACCATTCTATTGTTTGTCTATCTCGGAGCTGTGCGTGGACGATATTTCCTCCCAAACTTCATTTTGTATAGTTTCTTTAAAATCCCTCAAGTGTTCTTCCGTATAAGTACTAAGTGTTCTATAAGTAGGTTGGATTTTTCAGTTTCAAAGATTATGTATTGTGCTAGATGGTGGGATATCAAAGAGTTTAATGATTGAGTTGTATATTGTATAGTTGTATAGTGAGTTGTATATTGATTGAGTTGCATCCCTTTGCTGACAGCAATATTGTCTATTCATTTTTGATTTAAAATTAGTGAGGCTACTTTCTTCCAATGTTAGGCACATATTAAAAGAATCCAACAGGGTTTTGAAATCTCTTTGAAAGTTGCCATGAAATTCTGACATTTGGCAGATTTAAAATTTTACTCCTCCCAAAAAAAAGGGCAAAAGGAGAACAAACCAGCCTCCCCCTCCCCTAGGCGGGGTGTAACAATCGCCGTGAGGACACGGCATAAAATATATCCGGACGGGCCGGGACAGCAGGACCGAGGTCGGAACCGTCAGGAAGTTCAATCTGCTCCAGAGGCAAGCGGATCGAGTGGCGCCCCTCTGGATGAAGGTACCACAAGTAAGCAAATATCATCGGAGAATGGAAGTACTGAATCCCTAATAGAGAGCCTAACTCGACAAGAAGTCGCAGTTTCTCCTGGGATCAGAGGGCTCAGAGCACGTAAAAAGTGGTTACAAAAAGACAATAAAAATATTATGCGTGCTTACTTCCGTAGTACTAGATGTGAAAGGAATAAGCAAGGATACCAAAAAAAAAATGCTAATTGAATGGAGACGTATTATACCTGATTCCCAGCTTAACGAGGGACAAATTGCTAATCAACTATACGCAATCAAGAGCCGAAAATTACTCACAGATTTCGAAGTACTCCATATTAAAACACAAGTAGAAAAAGAGCTAAACTTACTCAATACTTATGAACACGATAATACCATAAATAATTTTCAAGATATTGTGACAGCTGAAAACATAGAGGTATTGGAACCAGCTCCCGATCATACCGACGCTTCATATACAACACCTGAAATAGAAGAAGATAAAATTTCGCATGATATTATAACGTCCTTTCACAAAAACATAGCATACTATAGAGGAACAGATCCTGAATACAGGCTAAAATTACCAAAAATTAAAATAAACAAGAATGCCAAGCAATGCATTAAAACCATCAATGTTGAAATTCCCAAAGTGATCAATGCAGAGCATGTTAGTTTTGAAGAAATTCACCTAGTAGTATACTGCACTGCTCTAACTACGATAGAATATATGGGTATTAAAATAAATATGCATGAGAATTCTGAAAAAAAGGAACCCAGATGGAAATACAGAATTGAGAAGAAAATTAAAAATTTTAGGAGCATACTTACAAAGATCTGTACTTGGGAGAGAGGTAACACCAGCAAAAAGCTAAAAAAAGAAGTCAAGAAACATTTAGAAACCAGAAGAATATATACAACAAGCTCGACAGTTCTTCAAAAACTTGCTGTATATAAGGATGCCATAAAACAAAAAATATGTCTACTAGGAAAACGTCTCAAACGATACAATAAAAGTTTCAAAAGAAAAATTCAAAACAAGAAATTTTACAACAATGAAAAAGCATTCTACAACATGCTTGGAGGCGATAAAGAGGAATATAATGATCCACCTGAAAAACAAGTGCTAGCTGATTTTTGGTCGGAAATATGGAGCTCTAAAGGTAACTACAACAATTCAGGAAGTTGGTTGAAATTAGAAAAGGAAAACTGCTCAACGTTACCTATCATGCAACCACTTGATATAACTGAAGATGACCTGAAAACCGTACTAAGGAAAGCACATAATTGGAAAGCTGCGGGTATTGACCACATACATAATTATTGGTGGAAAAACACTAACATTCACAGTTGTCTGACTAAACAAATAAGTCAAATAATTAAAGGTGAGAGAATGCTACCTTCATTTGCCACCAAAGGAATAACATATATAGTCCCAAAAAATAAAAATACCGAACATCCAAAAAATTACCGACCAATAACATGCCTTCCAACGTTTTATAAAATTATCACAGCAATTTTGGCAAAAAAAATCAACCAGCATTTAGAAAAAAATAATATCCTAACGGAAGAACAAAAGGGATGCAGAAGTAAATCACAAGGAAGCAAAGAACAACTAGTGGTGGATTCGGTAGTCGTCCAAGATGCTAAACACCGATTGAAAAATAACTCAGTCGCTTGGATTGACTACCAAAAAGCATTTGATTCCGTTCCGCATTCTTGGCTATTGGCAGTCCTCGACCTCTATAAAATAGATCATAGCATTATTGAGTTTCTTAAAAACTGCATGACCATGTGGAAAACCAAGCTTAGCATTAATATTAAGGGAAAAACTATACTCACAGATGAAATTGATATCAAAAGTGGTATCTTCCAGGGAGACGCACTGAGCCCATTGTGGTTAATATTGAGTTTAAATCCACTGTCACGAACGCTCCAACGCTCTGGCATCGGGTACACTTTGCAGACACGTAATCAGAAATACAACCTAAGCCATTTATTTTATGTCGATGACTTGAAATTGTACGCGGGATCAGAAGATAAATTAAAGAGACTACTCAAGCAAACAGAAGAATTCACTAATGATATTGGAATGAAGTTTGGATTAGAGAAATGTGCAAAATTGATTACGAAACGTGGAAAACCTATTTCATATGACGAAATCCTGGGAGATAATGATATACAACACCTAAACAATAGTAGCACATATAAATATCTTGGATATGAACAAAAATTAATTATTCAACAGGCAGATGTAAAGAAAAAACTAGAGTCTGAACTGAAAATACGTGTCACTAAAATATCAAAGACGGAACTCAATGGAAAGAACCTGGTCAAAGCAATCAATTCCTGGGCCATACCGGCAGTGTCGCTTTCCTTTGGTGTAATAAACTGGTCAAAAACAGATATAGAAGCGCTCAATCGACTTATTAGAGTAAAACTAACGGTACGTCAAAAGCACCACCCAAGGGCCTGCACCGAGAGGATGTATCTACCTAGAAACTCTGGGGGTAGAGGTCTAATTAACATGCTAGTCCTCCATCAAAATCAAATAAATGGGATGAAGAAATACTTCCAACGTAAAGCTTCCACTTCGCAGCTACATTCTGTAATATGTCAATTAGACAAATATTCAGCAGTGCAAATCAATAAAGAACCGAATTCGCTGCCAATACTAACTGAAAGTAAATAAAGATGGATGGAGAAAACTTTACATTGTAAATATCCCCAACACCTTAAAAATGCTAACCTGGAATTATCTACAGACTGGATCAGAAGGGGATATTTATTTGCAGAAAGTGAGGCATTTTTAATAGGAATTCAGGATAACGTTATAGCCACAAAGAATTATAAAAGATATATTAAAAAAGTACCAATCGAAAGTGATCTATGTAGAATGTGTCGTAAAACATCCGAAACAATTGAACATCTCGTAGCTGGCTGTACAATACTTGCCGCCAATGAATATACTAAGCGGCATAATTTAACTGCAAATATTGTCCACCAAGAATTGGCAATCAAATGCAAACTAAAAACCGAAATAGATCGCTATTATAAATACATACCTTTCCCTGTCTTGGAAAACGAGCATTACAGGTTATATTGGGATACTACAATTATTACGGACAGATTAATCGCTAGTAATAGACCAGATATCACTCTTTTGGACAAAAACAAAAAAATTGCTTTCTTCATTGAAATCTCACATCCAAATGATCACAACCTACAACAGAAAGAAAGGGAAAAAGTCAACAAATATGTAGAACTCTGCGAAGAATACAAAAAGATACTCACCTTAAAGTCTGTTCAAACTATCCCGATAATAGTGTCGGTTACTGGCCTAATGAGTGGAAACATCTTAAAATACCTGGAGAAAGTAAAGCTGTTAGACAAAACAATCCTTACAACAATTCAGAAATCAGTGATTTTACAAACGTGTCAAATAGTAAGGAAAATTCTAAACATACCTGAATGACGAAATGGAGACCTGCTTACTATGAGTAGCAAATTAAACCACGGATGATGAATGGAGCTTTTTATTCCCCATTGTTCGCTGCACCCTACATAGGAGAAAAAAAAATAATAATAATAATAGCTTTATTCACTTGGCCACATTAATGGATAGACCACGTTGTGGATGTGATGGTTTCTTGTACATATTTTATATATTATAAGACAATACAAAATATAGACAATATATACAAAATTACAGTAATAAAATAAATGGGAGAAAGAAAAACATTAGGATAAAATTACAATAAATATAAAAATGCTTAAACATAGAAGTACGAAACATAAATAAATTTAAAAAAAAATACGCTGAACACCAAAAGTAAGTTTGTTACCTTATAGTTTACATACAATACATGTTACTACTCTAAAAACTCAGAAACGGAATAGTAAGCTCCTTGCAACAGGATTCGCTTGACATGTCGTTTAAAATGGCTATAGTGCTCTGATTTTATTTTATTATCCAACTTATTAAATAATTTTATGCCTGAGTAGATCAAGGACTTTTCATATAAAGTAGTATTATGCTTAGGATAGGATAATAAAGTGCCGTATCTTGTGCAGTGATTGTGCGAATCCGCTAATTTTTCGAAATCTTTTACATTCAATTTTATATAACATAGAACTTTTAGAATATAAATTGACGGCAATGTAAGTATATAGTTCTCTGTGAAACATGCTCTACAACTTTGCCCGAATTTAAGTCCAAATATAAGTCGAATGACTCTTCTTTGCATCACAGAACATCTGTTGACCATAGGAGCTTGACCCCAGAGCAAAACGTGAAGCGATAGGTGTGAGTGGGCCAACTAATAATACACGCTTATGATTGATGCCTTGTCCATTGATTTTTGGTACGATCCCTTCTTGTTTTGCCAGAAGGTGAACAGGCGGTTGGTTAGTCGGTTTTTAGGCAATCTTGCAACATGGCCTACCATGACCTACCCTTCTTTTCCTTGCAGAAGAGAACCTCTCAAATTGTATGTAGAGCTCAGAGATATGTCGCCTTCGGAATTCCCCATCTTCCTTTACCGGGCCTAGGATCTTCCTGAGGATTCTCCTCTCTCTGATTTACAATTTACCAGAGCTCTACCAGAGCTCTTCGATTCAAGGAAATACACTCATGACATACAAGGCTTCTGGTCGTAAGACTGATGTGTACTGCTTAAGTTTTAGGTTGCCTGACAGGCATTTCTTGTTGTAGGTGTTTTTATTCAGTCGATAGGCTATTTCTAACTTGTTGACTATCATAAATAATGATGCTCTTTCTGATAAGTTGGGTTCAATCCATTCCCCAAGATACTTGAATTTCTCAATCCTCTTGATGTTTCCCTGCTCTATTAACATCTCTCTGTTTGCTTGTTTTCTCCAGCGACACCCACTTTGGCAGACTTTTTTCTGGGGCAATTTACCTGCATTGTTGCCATCTCAAGAGAAACAGCAAACAGTGCCATATCATCTGAAAAGGCCAGACAATCTACAATCAGTTCATCCTTCTTACGTCCCAGATAGATACCACTCCGTGCACCCAAATGTATCAGTTCCTTGCGCCATTTTCTCATAACCTCTTCAAGGAAAGTTTCATAACAGTTGAAAACAAGTGGGGAAAGTCCATCTCCTTGTCTTAATCCAGTTTTTATTTCGAAGCTTTCTAAAATCTCGCCTCTAAATTTAACCTTGGAATGAGTGCTGGTCAAAGCAAAGTCTTGGATGAGTCTGCGAGTTTTGTTGTCTAGCCCTAGTTCCTGGAGTACTTTGTTAAGCGTTTTTCTCTCAATGGAATTGTAGGCCTTCCTAAAATCAACAAAGATTGATAAACATTCCTCTATAAACATTCTATAATTTGCCAGATTTATTTATTATTTATTTGCCCTGTATATTCCAATAATTATTATATAATCATCGTTAAGATCGGATTCTATCGCTGCACATTAGAGTATATTATATTCAGCGATGCGACTGATTTCGCTTCTTGGTTTATTAGTTGTACCTTCTCTGCAGTAAATTGCGACACCTCCGTGTGCACCTACTTGTCTGCAAAAGTCGTCTAATAGTTCAAAATCCTTTAATTTTATTGCTTTAATTTGCTCTGAGCTCTTCCAATGCTCTGCAAGAATTAAATATACATAGTGAATAGGATGGTTGCGACAGTTACTACGTGGTAATCCATACTTACATTGAATTGAAAAATTCACTTTGTTTTTTACCACACAGTGGTGAAAAACAAAGTGAATTTTTCAATTCAATGTAAATATGGATTACCACGTAGTAACTGTCGCAACCATCCTATTCATAAAATCAGCCTGTACGGCAACCCAGACAAAATTGTACAACAAATTGATGAAAAAATACCGTCTCGTTTCACAGGATATCTGGTTCAATTCAGAATGCCTTCGGTCCAAAGTCGTACCCAACTATGTAAATATTAAAACCCGCTCGACGTCTTCGGCCGCAATAGCAGCCATAAAATCTGCCCAAAACAGTTGAATTAGATCCGAAAAAAAAAATCTTCATCGGAGGATAGATGTTATTCAACATTATCTCAAGATATTGCATTCAGAGTTGACATTTAAATTACATCCAGTAGAATTCACGATCTTTGATGACTTTGTTCGTGATAATGTAAGTAGGGTCAACCACCTAAAATATTTAAATTTAAAAAAGAAACTATCCGTTCTCGTAAAGAACAAAAAGTCCGAACCTCAAAAAATAATGTCCAAACTGAATCTAAATTTATCAACTTCTCAAAAGTTATCTTCAGTCCTATTGAACAATCTTTTCTTTCCCAAAACCCCAACTACACCCCATTCATCAATAACAAATCCGATAAATCCACAATAATTGTAGAGTCAGAAATAGCGCTAAAAAAAGTGCAAGAACCTCTTATACCCCGAGCCAAAATAGCCGATCATATAAAATCGTACGCCCGTAATTCTACCACAGACTCCGCAGTGATCAAATCGATAAAAACAAAAATTGAGTCCAACTCTTTAGTCCTTACAAAAGCCGATAAATCCAATTCGATAGTCGTCCTGGAAAGAGAACAGTACATTAATAAAATGAACTCTTTCATTTCAACAGAAAAACTAACTCCCTTGAAAAAGGATCCTACACAAAAATTCCAATTTCAAATTAGAAGTCTCTTAAAAAATATTACAACTTTGTTCTCCGAATTTGAGAAATTTAAAATCATAAATCAGAATCCCACAGCTCCCAGGCTCTATGGTTTCATAAAAACTCACAAACCCGATTCTCCCATAGACCAGTTGTCTCCTATATTAACAGTGTTGCAAGAGTTTTGGCAATTAAACTGAATACTCTTTTAAAAAAATACACCAAATTTACCCCAAAATATTCTGTAAAAAATTCACTCGTCCTTTCGGAACTCCTCAAACCAATAACAACCCCAATAAACTCCAAACTCGTATCTTTTGACGTTAGTAGTATGTTTTCTAATATACCTACTAAAGAGTATCTCGAAATCATACAAAATTTAATTGATAAAGCTAATTGTCATCATCTTATAAAATCTGAACTTTATGAAGCCCTGGAAACATGTGTTAATCAAAATTACTTCAAATTTAATAACACTTACTATCAGCAAACATCAGGTCTAGCAATGGGATCGCCATTAAGTCCCATTTTAGCCGATCTATTCATGTCAACTATCGAAAAATCTTCAAACTAGATTTCTCCAAAAAACATATTTCATTTTGGTATAGATATGTCGATGACGTCATAGCGTGTTTTAGTGGTACAACACGTCAATTAGACCAATTTCTCAACCTAATAAACAACGTTTATCCCAAAATTAAATTCACCATCGAGGTAGAAACAGACAACAAAATAAACTTCTTAGACCTTACTCTGATTCACAAAAACAACAAAATAGAATTTGATATATTCAGAAAACCCACCAATGTTAACTCTACAATCCCGTATTCATCATTTCACCCGATAACACACAAATTAGCGGCCTATCATTCAATGATACATCGAGCCTTTTCAATCCCCCTTGCCACAGAAAAGCGAATCAAAGAATTAAGTACCATCATTTCAATCGCTACAAAGAATGGTTTCCCAACAAAACTCATCCAAAACATTATCAATAATAAACGAACCCAATTCGCAATGGCCCAAATTTATCCGAAAACCTCAAATTCAGACAAAACTTTCATCTCCCTGACATATTTTGGCAAAACAAGCGAACACATCGCAAATGTCCTTCGAAAGCAAAATCTTCAAGTAGCATTTAAACCCTCCTCTAAGTTGTCCAACATATTGTTTAATGCCAAAGACAAAATCGATCCCATTAAAAAATCCGGCGTGTACGAAATTCATTGTTCCGAATGCAATAGCGTGTACATAGGGCAGACAGGACGAAGTTTTTCAACACGGTTTTCAGAACATTCTCGCGCTTTTCGTCTGAAAAAAGACACTAGTTCTTTTTCAAACCATTGTCTCGAATGCAATCATAAATTCCCAGAAATAGATAATCTAAAAATCTTGCATAATTGCAACAAAGGCCCGAAACTAAATCTCCTAGAGTCATTAGAAATTTTCAAAAAAAAACCGTAATCCCTCAGTTAATCTCCTAAACGAGCAAACTGACCTAATCTTTTCCCAACTTTTTAATCTCACCCAATCTCAAACAGATAAGTCCTCATCTTCGGACAAACACCGCCCCTCCACCCCACCAAAACTAAGGGTAAAATAAGGGTATATATTCAACATCATCAATTTGTTAAGTCACTTGAAAATGACCGTCAAACGTCGAAACTCGAGTCGTGATATGTGTAGAAATTTATATAACTGTGAATAATAAGTTATATAACATTTTTACATAATATAAGTGTGGTAAAAAACAAAGTTAAATTTTCAATTCAATGTAAATATACGTAGGTTATGTTCCCATGTAAATTACCTGTGTCTATACAGTGGCACATATCTTACAACACTAACAATCCAACATTAATCTTCAATTAATAGTATATTAAAGGACGAGTTCCGTTAGCGCGATTTTACAGCACGCGTACAGGTTTGGTTTGGACGAGCGTAACGAGGAGTTTTCTAATGGTCTAAGTGCTGAAAAACACCTTTCGAACGAGTTTTTTATAGTATTTTTTCTATTTTGCGCCCTTTTATGCCATTTTAAAAAATCGCCTATACGTATTGAGAAAATTGTATCGCACTCGGCGAGCCATAACCGTACGTATTTATTATAGAAAAAAATACGTTACAACACTTCGCACGGAAAATCAAATTACATACATAAATCTATTCAATAACTTTTGCTTTACATTATTACTTAATCTAAACCACATACACCACAACAAACTATATAATAACAGACACTAACATATTTTACATACATTCACATTCAGACTTAAATACAAGATCTAGACTACACTAATTAAACTAAATATCAAACAATTTGATAGATTTAGTCTAAAAGTCCAGACATGCAATATTAAATATATTATTTAACACTAGACTAAACGTGTAGACTGGTTCCACTGCTTGTTTTTTTCCAAGATATATTCTAATTCATCCAAAGAGTTACCCAATGACTGCACATTTTGTTTTATTAATTTTACAGTTGATGATTTTGAGTTTCGCACCTTAAGGTGTTTTACTCCTTCTATATCGATTTTTCCAGCCTTAACAATAAGCCTGTCAGCCGGTCCAGCTGGTTCAAACAAGTGTTCCGTGGCCATGTTTCTGGTTTGTTTAATTGTAAGATCTCGAAATCTTCAATGGTTACTGAGACCTTCAATGGGTACTGAAAGGACGCATATTCGGTCGGCTGTCGTAACTGTAACTTATTACACATTATTTGTTTGTATTATTTATTTGTAAGATATGATTATGTCCTTTTCAGTTAATTCCGGAGAAAAACGGTACACGTGTTGGTGTAACCGCACGGCTGCCTTTTATTCAGTTGGGTCGTCGATACTCCCATAAATTACGTTTGACTTTCTCGACCCTCTTTTACGGCGACCCTGAGTTTCCCAATTTTCATTAATTTTTATTGTAACTCCATTGGCTGTATCGCAAATTATCTCACATGTTTTATATACATTTTTTGTGCTACGGGGTTCATCCTTGGAAGCATTAATTCTAACCGCCCTTTCTTTCTCCCCGTTATCACTAATCTTGTCGATAAGTCTTTTTGCTGTACAGGTCTTGAGTTATCCGGCGCGCCGGCGTTTCGGTGTTATCGCCAGCTTTTGGTGTAGGAATACCTTATTGTAGCAAATTATTGAGTATTTCTCGCTCAGCAGCAGCTCGAGAGTTCAACAACTTTTCATTTTGTTTGGTTAAAGCTTCATCTTGTTTACATAACTCAGAGTCAAATACTAACAGGGGTTCTACTTCCTTTTTCCAAGCCTGCGATATAAAAGTTTCAAAGTTACCACTCGTTAAAAAGTTGTTAAGGATATCAAGCCGCTTGTCAGAAGGGATGTCGGATTTGAGTTCCCTTGGCATTGTTAACAAAAACAACTGACACAGCTCTTATTTGACTTTTCTATAATCACTAACTATGGGACAATTTATTCTACACTACTTGTTCTTTTAGTTTAAAAATAGCACGGTTTAATAACAAGTAGCACAGAACTTTTTGAAAACAATCAATAAAATTAAATGCTAAGATGGCAATGTTATTGAATGAATGAACAAATCTCGTTTTCTTATATAACCATATTTTTTTATAGCTTCTCATTAAGAAGTAATTAGTAAAAAAATCTGTAATTGTCGTTACCTAAGTGTTTTCTGTGAACTATGATAATTATATTCCACAAATTAAAGGTTTTTTTTTGTCTACCTAATTTGGTCTTTGAACCACAGTGCGCCGGCTTGTTGACATAAACACAAAATCATCTTCAATGATGAAGTTCATTTACATCTTGATGGCTTCGTGAATCGTCAAAATTGTCGAATTTTGGGTTGAGAAAATCCACGAGTGATTGTTGAGAAAAGAAATGGATCAACAACGTGTCACTGTTTGGTGTAGATGTAGGGATGGCGGCATCATATTACCATTCTTCTTCGAAAATGCAGTTGGTCAGACAAGAGTTCGAATATTGCGATTCCCTATATGCTTTTCTCAACGAGAACCGTCCTTGCCTCTTAGGAAAACATCATATCCGTTCTTTGTTTTGTTTTCTGAGGAACCCGAAAACAAAGCAAAGGTTTCGTTAATCGGCAAAATTGTCGAATTTTGGGTTGAGAAAATCCAAGAGTGATTGTTGAGAAAAAAATGCATACACAACACTATATAGTGTAGATTTTGGGCTGGAGGCATCATCTTCTTCGCAAATGCGGTTTATCAGGCAATAACAGTTAATGATGTTAATCACGTTTTTGTGCCTAAATTGGATGATATGAATGTGGACGACACATATAGTGCCTCTCACGTTCATAGGTTCTCACGTTCCATGTACAACTTTGCGTAATGCACAACTTTGATTTTACTACTTTGAGCCGGGGGATTCTTAGCACCCCGTGCCCAATTAAGGGCTGCCCGGGACTAGGGGTCGTCTTGTTTGTGTTTCTCGCCATAGTTTCCTGGGAAACGATGATCTAGGTGGTTTCCCGTTGCCTTCCTTGATTTAATTTCAGCCGCCCAATCTGGGAACAAACGCTGTTTGTTGCCACCCATTCTGGGTCAGACGCTACTCGGTTCATCATATCTGACTATCCTCACTTGGTTTAGCCTGCAGGTCGATGCAGTTGCCCGGGGTGCGACGTGGCGAGCCACAAGTGAGAATGGTAGTCTTGTGAGGTCCTGTCACCGCCTACTAACTTCCGTCATAGACGTTAGTTACGACCGTTAGATTACGTATTTGGTGAAAGGTACTACCTCTACAACACTAAGCCTTACACCCCGAGGTGAAAAAAAACCCAGCAAACTATTTCAGAAGGCAAAAAGCTAAAGTTAAACATTTCACATGGCAAATATAAACCAAATCTAAACTCTTGTGACATGATCGAAACAAGTGGATAGACTCGCGTATGCTAACCTTCACATTCAAGGCTATATCTAAGTTGCAATTAATGACTTAATCACAAATTGCAAGACTTATTCGTTTGTTTGCTTGTTCACTTATTCTGGTCTCGTACGACTACTCTCGTTGATTGTCAACGCTCGACTCTCTCGACTCTTGATAGTCTAGTCTCGTCGGTATAGTCTCGTTTGTCTAGTCTCTTCTGTCTATTCTCACCTGTCTAGTCTCCTTTGTTGAGTATCGTCTGTTTAGTCTCGTTTGTCTAGTGTCGTCTGTCTAATCGTGTCAGTATAGTCTGATCAGTGTAGTCTCGTCTGTATACTCTCGTTCCTGAAGGGAATTTCTTAACGCTTTCTTTCCAGAAGACAATGAGGAGGACTCTTACATACACGCTCGAGTCACGGATTGTGCAGAAACTGGAAGACGTGGACCAGATGATAAACCGTTCACTATTTTCGAAATTGAACGCATACTACGCGGAATGAGCCCAAAAAAGGCTTCTGGTCTCGACGGCATATCATCAGACATTGTATTAGCTGCCTTTAATTCTGCACCCAAAATTTTTGAGTTGCTGTACAACGAGTGCTTAAATAAATAGATCTTTCTGGAAAGAACAGTTGATAAAGATTATTCCCAAACCTAATAAACCGGCTTTATCCACGAAGGATTTCAGGCCAATCAGTTTACTTTCGGTTGCTGGAAAGGTGTTAGATTCGCTGCTTATCTCAAGAATCGAGCACTATTTCTATAAAAACAATCACATTCACAAAAACTAATTCGGCTTCAGAAAGGGAACTGGAACTGTCCAAGCTATTTCAACCGCCGTTGGGTACATACGGGAAGCAATAAAAATCAAGAAATATTGCTCTGGCATGGCACTAGATATTAGTGGGGCATTTGATAATGCATGGTGGCCGCTTGTTATTAGCAGGCTAATTAAAAAGGGTTGTCCGGATAACCTCATCAAATTAGCTAGAAGCTATTTTGCAGATCGCAAAGCTATTATTGTTGAATCAGGAATACAAATTGAAAAAAGCGTCACAAAAGGCTGTCCTTTATAGCTCGCATTCCAGTGCAGATGATTTATTAATAAGATACGTCTTGGGCTTAGGTCTAGCCTCAGCTGATTTCGAACCTACCATCAACACTCAGGCATTTCGCCACCCTTCGAAGCTGTCATTGGTCAATTACAACAAAATCCAACAGTGGTACAGGGGCTGCCTTTGTAGTCTACTTTTGCGGAGAGGAGGTACATTATAAGCAGTTTAGACTAGAGTATTACTGCTCTATCTTCCAGGCGGAGCTTATAGCCATACAACACGCCTTGCGTTATGTGGAAGAGCAATCCAACTGCTCTTGCTCTTTTTTATGTAAAAGCCGCTCCGTTCTTGACGCATTGAAACACATGAATTCGTCCAGTGAATTGTTAATGGAAACCTGGAAAATAGCTGCTCGTGTATCGAAGAGGATCAAGCTCCAATGGCATTGGGTTAAAGCTCACGCTGGAATCGAGGGTAATGAGAGAGCAGACAGGCTCGCCAAACTTGCAGCAGACGTGGAAGATCTACCCATCGCTTATAGCAGATTGCTACAAGCACTTAAATCGAACTCCAGGGAACACTTTGAGAATCTCTGGCAGGATAGATGGTGGACGGCTAAAACAGGATTGTGGACCAAGACGTTTATACCATCCATCACAGCCTGGAATAGCTTTAACGTCAGTCTGTTACACCACTCGGTTCAACTATTAACTGGCCATGTTATAGTCGGGGCGTATCTTCACAGATTTTGGAGGAGGGATTCTCCGTTATGCAAGTGTGGTAAAAACGACACTGCGGAACACGTCATCTTTTCGTGCCCAGATACCGCACAGAGGAGACAAACTCTGGAGCTAGATTACAAACAAAATGGCCTTACCTGGCCTAATAAGCAGGAGCAGCTTAATTCAATTAAAAAGACTAAGGAGTGGTGGCTTACCTTCGACAATAATGCGAAAAAACTAACCAGAGTAAACCACGACAGTCGGTTTAGTTAAAAAAAGATCAATATGATATAAACTGAAAGTAAGTCTTGGCATCAGTAGATTAAGAAACGCAGCCAGCATAGTGTCGAGCAGGACGTAATGCTGACTTTCATATGCACACATATGAAAAATCAAACAAATAGGCTGTATACTCTCGTCTGTCTAGTCGCGTCTCTCTAGTTTTGTTTTTCTGGCCTCGTCTATCTACTTCCGTCTAACTAGTCTCGTCCTGTTTCAACTTTATAGTCTCGTCTCTCTAGTCTTATCTTTTTGATGTCGTCTCTCTAATCTTGTTTATCAAGTCTTGTCTGTATGGAAGGAAATATTAATAGAATAAGTAGTTACCACTAAAACTTAATTACCACTTCAATAAACTTCTCCTAATTGTATTATAAACATATATTTATAAATCCTGGAAATAATAATAATTAACTAGCTCTGCACTAATTTAATTTTTTTATGTCATTACCAATAATAAGCTCATGTAGTCGTTACTAACTGTGTTATTGGCAGCTGTTCACTCGTTATATGATTTATCGGAATTATTATTAGCCCACAGGAGACAACATATATATGTCAAAACTAGACAATATATCCACTATCCTCGCAATTTATTAGTTTATTTTCGACCTTATATTTTCTTGTGGGTGCTATTTATTTAAATATATGATGGAAATAAATTGAAAGCAATACAAAACTTCTGATAACAATAAAAAATTTGTAGATACTCTATATGTTTATTTCTTATACGTAAGCAATTTTTTTATCACAACCACGGAAAAAATATAACAAAGTAAATCTATATATCTTTTTAAAGAATACTTAGCGATGTTTGGAAACTTATTTTTAGTTGAAATTCTATTTGGGCTTTTAGCATCCATAATTCATACTAAGCTATTTGGTTTACGTTAAATTTCTGGAAATTTGCAGTTTACATGAGTTACCGACTTTAAAGCATCAGGTGGACTTTTATATAAATCTTTCCGTTATTTTTTTCGACGAGAATAACAATTCGGAGTTGGAATTAGAAACACTTCAATTATTTCCAGTTTCAGCTCGCAACGAACCTTGGGAGCTGTATTAATATTTTTTTCGCTGTAAAAGAAAGTTTGGAAAAACTTTATTGTTATGTCTACAGGCTCTCCTAAATCCCTACGCGCTTTTTCGACATTTATTCTTCGTTTCATTGCTTATTTTTTTATTCTCCGTTTAATTATCAGGACAACCAAAAATATATTCTTAAAAACGACTTTAAGCGCTTCAAAAATGTTTTATAAAAATTAAAATATTCTCTATAACAAATAAAAATATGCCAAGAAATATATACTTTTAATCTGAAAAAAAATTTATTACAAATTATTAAATTCGAGATATTTATAACATAAATTTTAATGTTCAAATTCACAACGTTTTATACAGTCACATAGACAATCCCTACTCAAAATTGAAAAGTGATAATAACATCCACTTTGGGACAGTTTTACTAATTAAATCAAGGGAGGGACACGATTCTAAAAATGGTCTGGTGATGAGGAATTGCAGAAGAACTCAAGAACATGGGGGAAGGTTTCTCATTTTACCTAAGGAGTGAGGTTACACAAATATAACTATCTTATGTTACTTTACTAGTACACAAACCTATGGCCTTCTGCCCCTGACATATTAGGTCGTGACCTTTTTCGTTACTTGCTTTGACGTAGCGAAAGGCTCACACAATGAATCTTGAGCACTGTCATCTAAAGAGTAACAAAAGATTTCCGTGCGTCTCCCTTGATTTAATAAGTAAAGCTGTCCCAAAGTGGATGTTATTATCACTTTTTTATAAATGTTATTACTAGTTCAAGATCTTTTTTGCACAAACAAGATAATCGAAAACATAAATATAAATGAAATGTATCTTCTCTTCTTCTTAATGGCACTACAACCGATTGCCGGTCTGGGCCTCCTTCAGCATGTTTCTCCAAGCGGACCTATCACTCGCCAACGTTCTCCAGTCCCGTACTTGAAGTTTTTGTAGGTCAGTTGTTACCGCATCCTTCCATCTCCCTCTTGGCCTTCCGGCCCTTCTCCTTCCCTCTGGTTGGCCATTGAACAACTTTTTCGGAACCCTATGATCACCCATTCTCTGCATGTGTCCGAGCCATCTCAATCTTGCCACCTTGATGAAACTCACAATATCTGGTTGATTGTAGAGCTGATATAGTTCGTGATTATATCTTCGGCGCCAGATTCCTCGTTCTTGGGTCGCTCCAAATATTGCACGTAGCATTCTTCTCTCAAATACACTTAAAGCCTGTTCTTCGCTCTGTGTTAAGCTCCATGCTTCTGCACCATAGGTTACCACCGGTCTTATCAGTGACCTGTACAGTGTGCACTTATGCTTGGGGTGGTTAGTTTTGGACCTAAAAAGTTTAAGTAGCCCATAATAGCACCTGTTACCAAGAGTTATCCGCCTTCTAATCTCCTCGCCCATCCGGTTTACGCTGTTCAGTTGCGAGCCCAAGTACACAAATGTATCTACTGTGTCAAAGTGCTTTCCGTCTAGTTCTAGCGTTGGTCCTACCTTCCGATGAGTTTCGTTAGCCACCATGTATTTCGTTTTGTTTACGTTGACAGTGAGTCCTAGGTTACTTGCTTTCTTCTCCAGCAGCGAGTAAGTAGTTTTGGTCGCCTGTTCGCTTCTGCAAATTATATCAATGTCGTCTGCGTAAGCCAATAGTTGTGTTGACTTAAAGTACACAGTGCCGTTAGTATCCACTCCACTACTCCTAACGGCCTTTTCTAGTACGATGTTAAACAGTAAAGTTGCCAGTGGGTCTCCCTGTCTTAGTCCTTCCTCTGTTATAAAAGTCTCAGACAACTTGTTTCGTATTCTTACTACAGACGATACTTCAGACAGTGTTACTCTGGTTAGGGCTGTCAGTTTTTCAGGGAATCCGAAACTTGTCATTATCCCCCACAGTTTGTGTCTTATAACGCTGTCGTATGCTGCTCTGAAGTCCACGAATAGATGGTGTGTCGTGATATTGAACTCAAATGAAATGTATATTATGTGATTAATGTCCAAATAGGGGTTATATTTTAAATATGGAATTAACTGGTGACTACAGGACAACGAGAGAACAAACTGTTTAGATTTGTTACTAGCTATTAGCTTCAGCGATTTAAAATTAAATTAAATAATTTCGCCATCAACAGGCGCAAGTAGCAACTTTTTGGCTGTAGGATTTCGCAGTCATATTGCCGGCACGTTGCCGTTAGCCTGTATAATCGAGCTTCTTAATTTTTATTTTGTACATTTTTCAACATACGTGGTCTGTTAGAAAAGTATCCGACCTTTAGCCGGTGAAAAAAACCGGCATATCTGGAGCGTTGGAAACCTAATCATCCTTAAAGTAGTCTCCTTGAGACTCCACACACTTCTCTAAGCGGTGCCGCCATTGTTGGAAGCATTTCGAAACAGCCTCCTTCGGAAACGACTTTAGCTCGGCTTTCGTTGCAGCCATAATGTACTCTCTTGTCTGAAATCGCGTTCCTTTCAATGGCCTCTTGACTTTGGGGAATAGCCAGAATTTGCAGTTTGCCATATCAGGAGAGTAAGGAGCCTGTCGAACCAGATGAGTCTGGTTTTTCGCCAAAAAAATGTGAACCAACTGCGAAGAATGTGCTGGAGCATTGTCGTGATCGAGCCAATTTCCTGATGACCACAACTCCAGTCACTTGCGTCGCACATCATCACGTAGGCGACGTAGGATATCCTTAATTTACATCCACTTGTCGTGTACACGCTACGTCACTCGAACACTGCTCGACAGCAACTGAAGCTATCTACAGGCTGGAAATCACGCATGCGCACGAAGGTTCAAGGTCGGCTCATGCAAGCGTGCTTGATTCAAATCCATCAGATTTTCAAAATAAAAATAAGGTCGGATACTTTTCTAGCAGACAACGTATTAATAATGTCATAATATTCTTCATCTTAACTGAATTTTATTAGTTTCATCTTTTTTCTACAATTTTTAATCTTTTATTGATTTTTTAAAATAACGTGAGATTTTTTGAAATAATACTTCGAAGTTGTTTTTCTGCACCGCTTACGCCATTAATTACATCCTGAGCATGTTCTATTACCTCAATCTGTTCAGAAAATACACGTTAGCACATACGTTTCTAGCTAATTTATTGATGCGCTAAGGAATCCATAATTTGAGGCAATGAAAATTAAGTCTAATTTTACTGTAACGATTATGATACTTTGATAACTTCGAAAACATGGAAGAAGGGCTCTTCTTAGAGCCAAACTTAACAATTATATCACTTAATGTTGAGGGCATTTCAAACACTAAGCAAGACTAAATCTCCAACTTATGCAAAAGAGAACTAATGTAACGTCCTTTGCCTTCAAGAGATACACAGAGGGCCAATACATGGCCGCACAAACATCCCAGGAATGTCAATAGTAAAGGAATGCCGCCATAACCAATATGGAAGTGCAATATTTGTAAAACCAGGAATCAAAGTATTTAAAGCACTTGCCACCTCAAACAACATCATAGAACTGATCACGATTGACCTTGGAAACATATCGATATCCTCAATATATAAACCACCAAACGAGAGATTATTTTTCCCCCATCAGCTTAACCAACCACACGTGGTAATTGGAGACTTCAATAGCTGCAGCACTACCTGGGGATACCATGGCACGAACGAGGATGTAGAACTCCTGGAGAGGTGGGCCGATGATAATGGCATGACCCTCATCCACGACCAGAAACAGTCCGCTTCTTCTAATAGTGACAGATGGATGAGAGGCTATAACCCGGACCTTATCTTCATCAAGAAGTCTCTAGCTGGAACATGCTAATTTATTGCGAAGCAAGACAATTATTGGCCCTATTCCACATTCCGAACATGGGCCAATAATGCTGAAGTTTAGACCGGTGATAATGCCGCAGAAGGTCCCATTTAAAAGGCGGTTTAACCTAAGTAAGGCCAACTGGAACAAATTCACAGAAGAGGTTTACAAAGGATTTGCAGGCCTCCGACCGAACCCAGAGTATTATAAAAATTTCATATATGTAATTAAAAAAGCAGCTAGTATTCCCCGCGGCTGCAGAACTTGCTATATACCGGGTTTCTCTAACAAAAACAAAGGCACATACGAGGAGTACCTACAACACTACAGGCGGAATCCATTCTTGCCGCAAACCATTCGGTTGGGCGACCAGCTGACAGATTCTATAAATAGAAATAGACAGGAGGCATGGAAAGAAGAGATAGAAAACCAGGATATGAGACACAGCAACAGGAAAGCCTGAAGCCTTATCAAAAAGCTTATCAAAAAGCCAAGGACCAGGTAAACCTTCTCTCGGCTCTCACCTTCAGAATTTTACAACCGCCTGGTAAAACTAATATGACATACTTTACCACTACAGAACCGAAATCGCCATCACGTCCCTGACGACAAGGAAGGCTCCTAGCCCAGATGACATCCTGAATGAGTTCCTGATAAACTTAGGCCCATTAGCCCTGAGCTGGCTTCTTAAAATATACAACTCCTGCTGGACCAACAACACGATATCAAATCTGTGGTTAAAAGCTAAGGAAATAACTTAACCAAATTAAGATGTCAAAAGCTACCGCCTGGTGTCACTGTTATTCTCTCCGTTTAAACTCTATGAACGCCTCATATTGAACAAGATTGGGACCCAAATAGAAAACCACCTAATCCCCCAGTAACAGGCTTCAGACCTGGGGAGTCCTGTACTGGCCAGGTACTAAGCCTCACCCAACACATTATGGATGGCTTTGAAAGAAAGAAAAACACGGGGGCAGTCTTTATAGATGTACCAGCGGCTTATAACACTATAAACCATAAAATACTACTGGAGCAAATTTTTAAAATGACAGGAGATTAACAGCTGACTAAATTAATAAGAACAATGCTTTCTAACAGAAGATTCTACGTAGAATTTCAAAGTACAAGAAGCCGCTGGAGGATCCAGAAGAATGTCCCCCCAAAGGTAGCGTGCTGGCACCCATACTCTTCAACGTATATACTCCAACCATCAACCAATCGGCCCAACAACAAGGAGCTTGATTTATGGCAATGACGTATCAATCACCTAACAATAAAAAAACATTGAAGAGATAGAAGCGCACCTAACAGAATCACTCTCAGGGTTGAGCAATTATTATAGATTAAACCAGCTCCGGCTCAACCCAGCAAAGACGCAGACATGCTTATTCCACATTGATAGCCAACAGGCGAAAAGAGAACTGCAAATAGAGTGGAAATCTGTCAGATTGCAACACTGCCCAAACCAACAGTCTATTTGAAAGTCACATTAGACCGAATCCTGACCTACAGAAAGTATACTGATAAAACCAAGGCCAAAGTCAACACTAGGAATGGCATCCTCCGAAAACTGACCAACACCCGCTGGGTAGCCAACCCTAACGTCCTGCGCTCCTCGGCCCTTAGCTGTGCTACTTCGCAGCCGAGTATGTATCCCCCGTATGGGAGAGATCAACACACGCCTGTAGACTGGACTATATCCTGAACGACACGAGAAGATTAATAATGGGATACCTAAAATCCCCCACCCTTGACCATGACTGAACGAAGCAAATAACGCGATTAGATCAGACATTAAATGCACGGACATGCCCCGCCTGTGGCCAGACTAAAATCAAAACGTATTATTATTATCACCATTATCAAAGTATTATTCAATCCACACAGTCCCTCACAACCTATAAAACTGCAATCAAGGAGGCACAATAGGAACAGCGCTTAGCAGACAATGATATCCCAACCTGGAATCCTAGAGAAAAACTCCTTGTAGTTTCGGGCCTAAACTAGAGTACCTTTTCTTATATGTGGTTTGGGAAGCTCTACCAGCCTGTGTGTGAGGTTGTCACTCACAAAACCCCTTCTTCCACTTGGCTTAAAAGTACACCACCTCGGTATCGCTTGCGCATTTCTTCAGAGTGAGCTGCCCGGACGGTTTTTAACCGCCCTAGTTTTTCTGTTTTCCTTTTATTTGATCTAGGGTTGGCCTTTGTTACTTGCCACACCATCTCTTCTTTTGTCTTCGTCCTTTCTTTTAAGGATTTCGGTACGCAGATTTGTCATTGTCTCCCAGTTGTCCTCGCTCTTAATCATGAGATTGACCATATTCTGCGTGTTAATGGGTTTTCTTACCTCCTGTTCTGCTATGGCCCTAATATCAGCCCATTGCGTATTTGTGTGAGGTAGAAGTTGACTTCACCGTGTTTGCGATTGTACCATGAGTCAATTTCGGTGATGAGGGAAAACTAGGGTATCTGGAAAACCATCAACCGACTACGCTGCCAAATGGGAAGATGCAAGAAGAACCTTCTGAAATGGGGATATGCCGAAGAGGAAACATGTGAATGCGGAGAATCCCTGACAATGGTATACCTTCTGGTATGTCAATCCCTACTAGTTCCATGTGCTCTGTGGGACCTATGCTCGTGTAATGAAAATGCTGTGATGTATGCTGAACATTGGGGTGATATATGAATATTTTAAGAAGAAGAACATTTTCTTTTCTTTTTTTCTTTGAACAGTTTAAATTTCATGTCATGTGTGATATACATATATTCTTATATTTCTTAGTAGCTCAGACACGATTAAATAAATAAATAAATAAATTGTACCGATTGATGTCTCTTCTTCTACCAATTTATTAAACACTTACATTCCACGAGGCTAGCAAAAGTAGATTGGAAAAACCTGAAAGATATTAAAAAATTACGCATTGTATTAGAGCCTTAATGGTGGCTAAAACTATCAAGATAACTGGAATAACCGGAAGCAAATCCACATGGTTTGATGAAGAATGCAGGAAAGAAAATTGAGAGCTGAGAGAGGTGATAAATAGACGAAGAAAAGTGAAGGGAGTCAAAGAAGAAATTAAGAAACAAAAACTGCAACTTGAGAGAGTTATGAAGACAAAAAAAGAAGATCGTGAAAAGAGAAGGGTGGAAGAGATATCAAACATTAATAATGAAGTGGAGCAGTGGCAGTTCCTTAAGGAAAAACGGAGGTAGAAGGCAAGGAGTGGCAATTTAAGATAGGGGATTGGAAATAGCACTTTATGGAGTTAGTTGGAGGGGAGGTAGAGCAAGAAGAACCGATGAGGAGAGAACTCGGTAATAGGATAATGGAAGAAGAGGAATTTTCAGTGGAGGAGGTTGTAAATCTGGCGATATCCTTAAAGAAAATAAAGGCGGCAGGTCAAGACGGGGTACCGAATGAATCATAGATGATGGCAAATGAGCAGTGAGTGACAGACGAATTCAATAAAATATTTAGGAAAAAAGTTGGGGTGCCAAGAAGCTGGACATATATATATATATATATATATATATATATATATATATATATATATATATATATATATATATATATATTATAAAATTGATATATGGAGCAGATGTATGGGAAGAAGAGGAAAACGTGGATAAAGTGCAGCTAAAGTTCTTTAAAAAAGCCCTGAAATTAGACAGATCAACTGCTTTTTACATAGAAGCTCTCTAAACTAGAGCTCTGGTCGGGCCCAGGACTAACACTAATAAAGACATAACAAAAAGAAATTAACTCAATAAGCCATGAGATTACTTGAAATGCTAACAACTTAGTCTAGCTTAAATATTATACATAAACATATTCAAAAACATCCTCGTTATACACAAACATCCTCGTGGGCCAAGTACCCACGAGGCGCGTCTTGAGTAATCTTAAAAAAAAACAGATAATATGAACATAAATATTTTAACTAAACTAAAAATATGCAGTTATTTCGAAAAACGTCGTATCTTGGACGATAAGAAATCTATACTCTTATCTTCTTTTTCTTCCTTCTTGATTTAGGCGAATCGCCTATTTATTCTACGTCAACTTGCCTATTGCTCTGCATTCAGGTTGTCGCTCCATTGCTTTGGAGGACGCCCTACGCTCTTGCGCCCCCGTGGTGATTTATCACGAGTAATTTTCACTATTCTCCTGTCGTCCATCCTATTTTTGTGTTCATTCCACTTTTTTTTCTGTTTGATACCCAGCCAGGAATGTCTTCTAATCCGATCCATCCATCCTAAACGAGTATTTCTTATACTACAGTTTTGGTATTTCGTGAGGATTGCTATGACCACCCCTTCTTTTGCCCTCTACTGTTTTTCTACTCTGCTTTAAATAACTATGAATTCTGCGTACTTTTCTCTGGCCTCTACCCTTCTTTTTGGTTTCTTGTAGAGCGCACACATCAATTCTGTTGTCTGTTAGTTCTTTTAGTGTTTCTTGATCTTTGCTGTTAAATGATTTTACATTCAAAGTGGCAAAGTGCATCTGGAGTTTTTTTTTTCCGAAATTTTTATTCTTTTTTTTGCGTGGGTCGTCATAGGTAGATCAGTCCTGTTCTGAGGCAAGTTTTCGGTTCTGATAGCCAATATAACTTTTTTACTTTAGGCAGGGATCTAGCCTGCGAACATTTTCTCCTTTGTCCGGGCTTACAACCAGCAACAGAACCGCTGAGCTACTCAATCCACCCAACAGTCATGCAGGCGGAGAACAATTTATGCTCTTATGTTCTTACTAGTAAAATATGCAAATGCATGCTCTAAAGAATAAGGCTCTAAATTCTTAATTATGTCAGAAACAAATTTGTGACGAGACCATTTCGTTATTAGTAGAATGAGAAAATATACCTTAGCATATTTTTGGTTGTTCTTCTTCTTCTTCTTTCGAATAGGCCTACTTTCGACCACGCTTGTTCAACTATTGGGATTTGATCGTTGCCCAGTATTGTCGCATCTTCTGCCGGTGTAACTCTATTTTCTCTTCTATCCAAGGGGTACATTTCCTTCGGGGTTTTTCCTGAAATCCACGGACTACCTTCAGGGTGCGTCTCACAGACTGTCTGTTTTGGAGATCTGTTATTCACAGTTCTTTAATATCCTTCTCGGTTTCTGTCAACCAAGTGGTACGAACCTTCTAGTTTTTCCAGAATGTGAACAGACGGTTGGTTAGTCGGTTTGGAGGCAATCTTGGCCATAGAAAGCTACCCTTCATTTCCGTGCACAGTCAGAGAGCATCTGAATATGTTCGTAGAGCTGAGAGTTATGCCGCCTTCGGAGTTCCCCATCTTCCTTTGCCGGGCCTAGGATCTTCCTGAGGATTCTCCTCTCTCTGATTTCCAATTTCTCTACCAGACCCCTTCGGCTCAAGGAAAGACACTACATGGCATACAGGGCTTCTGGTCGTAAGACTGATGTGTAGTGCTTAAGTTTCAGGTTGCGTGACAGGCATTTCTTGAAAGTGTGTTTCATCAGTCGATTGGCTAGTTCTAACTTGTTGACTCTCTTGGATCATGATGCTGTTTCTGATAAGTTGGGTTCAATCCATTCGCCGAGATACTTGAATTTCTCAGTTCTCTTGATGTTTTCCTGCTCTAGTAGCATCTCTCTGTTTGATTCTCTGATGTTGGTGAAGAATTCTGTTTTCTCCAGCGACACTTGAAGACCTACTTTATCAGCCTGTTTTCTAATGCAATTTACCTGCATTGTTGTTATCTCAAGATAATACGCAAACACTGCCATGTCATCTTCAAAGGCCAGGCAATCTACAACCAGTCCATCGTTCTTACGTCCCAGGTAGATACCACTCTGAGCACCCAGATTGATCAGTTTCTTGCGCCATTCTCTCATAACCTTTTCAAGGACACAGTTGAAGAGAAGTGGGGAAAGTTAATCTCCTTGTCTCACTTCAGTTTTATTACGAAGCTTTCTGTAATCTCGCCTCTAAATTTAACCTTGGAATGGGTGTTGGTCAAAGTTTCTAGGATGAGTCTGCGGATTTTGTTATCTAGCCCTAGTTCCTGGAGTACTTTGTTAAGCGTTTCTCTATCAATGAAATCGCAGGCCCTTCTAAAATCAACAAAAGTGACTACCACATAGCGGTTTTTCATCCTGGAGTATGCAACTACAGTTTTAAAATTGAGGATTTGTTCAGCACAGGATCGGGTCTTCCGGAAGCCCACATGGTATTCTCCCAGTTGGCTATCCAGTTGGTTTTCTGCCCTTGTTTATAACGCCTTCTTGTATGTTACAGGCACGAGATAAATTCCACGGTAGTTCTTTAGTTATTTCTTATCAGTAAAATCTCCCTTCTTGTGAAGCGGATGGATCAGAGCAGATTTCCAGTCGGGTGGTACTTTCTCTGTTTCCCAGATGTCCTGAATAATCTCGGTTAGCTTGCGTACGACATTGTTTCCAGCACCTTTCCACGGTTCAGCAACGATAGATTCCTCTCCAGCTGCCTTATTATTCTTAAGACGTTGAATGATCTGGCCAACTTCTTTCAATAAAGGGGGCAACAAGTCCGGGTTTGGTGTGGTTTATTTATAGTCGAAGTGTTCGCTGGGTGGGTCACAGTTAAGTAGATTTTTAAAGAACTGAGCCAAAAGGTGGCAGTTGTCCTTGTCGTTATAAGCCAGTTTGACTTGTGAGTCTCTGTGGAGGTTTGGCAGAGCGTATTTTATGAGTGCTTGCTTGAAGGTTCCCAAGAAATCCCTGGAGTTATTCTTAGCAAAGCTCTCTTCGATTTGGGTTAGTTGGTTTTGTTTGAATGTTCGATTGGTTGCTTGAATTATCTTGGCTGTAATCTTTCTTTGTTGAAAAAATTTCTGCCAATTTTCCTTGATCTTTTTAGAATTCCACTTCACCCAGGCTGTCTGTCTTTGGGCTATTGCATTGTCACAATCTTCAGGTTACCACGGATGCTTCCTTCTTCTAGCGAGAGGGGCGAGTTCATTGGCTGCCTTGACAAGAGTCTCCTTCAGTAGGTCCCAGCTGTTTAGATCTGTATTGTTCAGTCTCTAACTTTCTTCTTGACTGTTCTTGAGTCGCTCTGCGTCAAATCTTACCATTTTGGAGGTTCTGTGTAATCTAATGTTTCTAGGCTGGTTGTTCTATTAATTATTCAAGTTTCCAATATTTATTAATAAAGTTTTTCCAATATTAAGAATAGTTGGATGCAAAATTTGCTGTTAGCATTTTTGTGTATAGATTGTAAACGCGAATACGAAGGTTAAACTAGTTGTTTAGTAATTCAATTTCTCTAAATTTAACTTATTGTTAGAGCAGTCTGATTCTATCCTATTGTGTCCCAATTGAGACTCATATGACCCATTTAAGGTGTTGTAAGATCAAAAATGCTGAAATTATTTGTACAAATTCTATTATTCACGCTCTTTATATTATTAATAATATTATTTACAGTCATCACTTGACTATAACAAAAGATAACTAGAAAAATCAGATCAAGAATTTCTATAAATTGCAGTTATGATTGAACTGACTTAATAAATAAGAACGTACGTTAGAATGCAAGATTAGACTAGGCCAGAATAAAGATATCGTTTAAAAGAAATAATGTTCAATCATTTCTGCGATTAATAAACGGAGTCTAGATTAATATAGAACGTTATAAAAACAAACTTCAATCTAAATCCTCTATCGCTTCATTTATATTCGGAGAGGAAGTATTTATTTATTTTTTCGGTTTCAATGGAAATTATGCGCGCGAGAAAATAGTTCCAATGCCAAACAATGTATCTTTCAGCAGAGCCAATCTATTTTCCTGCGGCCGCCGAACGGAACGAAAAATTCGCCTACTAAAAATGCGCGCAGGTAAACAAAATATTCATCAATGTCTCGCATTACACCTATAATCACTTGTTGATAACGGTTACTTTCACATAGAATTTTAGGAAAATTAATCAAATTTATTGTTTGACTTCGATAGTTGTTACCAGGCGTATTGTACGTCAGGAGCTTATGTATGTGTGTATTATTATCTACATTCCAAGGATACACCAATCTTAAGAAATTAATCAAAACTTATACAAATAAGACTGTAAGACAACCAAGCTAAGAAAGACTAAATCAGCACGATTCTGAACTGAACATAAGTCTTATCCATCTATTTTTGTATGAGTGTCTAACCTTGTTTGTCTAGTCTTGTCTGTCTAGTGTTGTCTGTGTAGTTTCGTCTGTCTAGTCTGTCTTGTCTATCGAGCCGCCTGGTCTGTCTAGTCCAGGTGTGGGCAAATCTTTTGTCTACCGGGAAGCTTTGACCGCGGGTCGTATTAAATTTTGTTGTATTTTAATATTTATTTCTATACCGGTGACCGTTGCATATATACTCGTCCAGACACAACAATATTAAATATTAGGTTTTTTTATAGTGGACAATATGAACTGCGTGTAAAGCGAAATATTTTCAGACAACACCCGTAAATCTGCAGTATCCATTAAATAGTGGCAGGTGGGTAATAAACTAAATGTCAGGCCTGAAAAAACATAGTAAGTATATCACAGGCATGCTTTCTGGATTTTTTGAAATTTTTTGTTGAAATATATATATATTTTTTTATTAATAAGTAAACGGCAATCTGTTGTTATTACAACACTCAGCTGTTTGGTTGACATTAAGATGGGTTTGATGCGAATTCTAGGTGGGTCCAGTGATACCTCTCCCTGGTGTTTACGATTGTTCGTGCGCTCGCACATTCAGTCGCACGCATGTACTCGGTTTAAGCTTGGAATCGCTCCGGGGGGTCTTTTGGTTTGAATCTTTTAAGCCGTCTTGTTATTATGTCTTCATTTAGAAGGACGGAAGCCAGTTGATTGGGGTGGTCGGTGATCCTCTGCTGATATTTTTCTCTGAATTGCCGTATCTCATTTTTTATCGGATTTATATTGAGGTCCTTGTGGATTTGCTTATTCTTCACGTACCAGGGAGAATTGGTGATGAATCTCAATGTTTTTGACTGGAACCTCTGGAGTATTTCATTATTTGAGTTACTGGTTATTCCACATTGCTGTATACCGTATGTCCATTAATATCGTTTTGTTGATGATGAATTTGTTATACATCGATAGCTTAGATTTTTTGCCAATGAGCCAATACATTTTGCTGACTGTTAGATCGAGTTGTTTTCTTTTTGTTTTTGTGTGCTTAGTTCACGTGACTCTCCTGTCGAGGTAGATTCCCAGGTATTTGACCTCATCTGTGATTGGAAGTGGCTGACCATATAGTTTAACATGTGGGCAGTTCCCCTTTCTTGTTGCAAACGTGATGTGGACGGATTTAGTTTCGCAGGCTTTTAATATCCATTTGTCAAACCATTCCTCTATTTTATTTAGCTGTACTTGGAGTATATTAGATGCTGCGGCTGGATCTATATCAGCTGCTAGGAGTGCTGTATCGTCAGCATACGTTGCGACCTTTGCATTATCTTCGATGGGTAGTTCGGCCGTAAAGAGTGTGTATAGGACGGAACCAAGCACGCTTCCTTGCGGTACAACTGATTCTATTGAATAGAGTTGTGAGAACTCTTGTCCTTGTCGTACTTGGAATTTTCTCGCGTTGAGATATGATTTCATGATTAAAAAGTATTGAGGTAGGGTTTGTTTTATTTTGTATAGGAGTCCATCGTGCCAGACTTTGTCGAATGCTTGTTTTGTGTCAATGAAAATAGCCGAACAGTATTCCTTTTCCTCGAGTTTGATATGGCGTTGTAGACTCTATTCACTTGCTCTATTGTGGAGTGTCTGTTTCTGAATCCAAACTGATGTTTCGGGATGAGCTTGTCGCTGTAAATTATTGTGTTCATTCCTTTGAGCAATATTTTCTCGAACAATTTTGACAGAGTGGGTAGCAGGCTAATTGGTCTGTACGATATGATGTAACTTCGTTCGGGGGTTTGCCTGGTTTTAGAATGAGTAAAATGTGTGCTGATTTCCATCGCGACGGTATATAAGATTACCGGATTATGGCATTGAATAATGTGGCTATAAAGACAATGGCTTTCCTGGGCAATTCTTTGAGAATTTTTCCATCGACGAGGTCATGACCAGGCGCTTTTCTGGCTTTGAATTCTTTTACTATACAGTATCGAATTTTGTTTGGCGAGGTGTGTTGTATCGGTTGGTGCATTGGGAGTGGGGTCTCGAGGTATTCAGGTATTTCGGGTATATTTTGAGTTGCAGGATACGGTTTGAAAGCGTTGGCTAGGTGATTAACGAATACCTCTGCCTTTTCTGCGTCGCTTCTGGCCCAGCTGTTATCTGTTTTTTTATAGGTGGACTTTGTTACTGAGGCTGCTTTATTCGTTTTGTCACCTTCCATAGTGAGAAGTCTGTGTCCGCCGTGTTTGTTAGATTCAGTAGGTTATATTGAAAAGATTCATTCTGAAATTCTCTTATGGACTTTTTTAGCTCTCGGATAGCTCTATTAAAGTTCGTTTTATCTATGAGATTTTTTGATACCTGCCATTTTTTCCCAACTCTCTTTTTTCAACTATTTTGTCTCTTATTTCTCTCGGATAGAAGTTCTCGCGAACTTCTGTTTCTATTTGGGGTGCGGCTAGCCGAGCTGTATCTTGTATTAGTTTTGTTAGACAGTCACGGCTGCATTAATATTGCCGTCATTGTTTAGGGACATTTTCAGGTTGATATCGCTTTGTATTATATCTTGGAACATTTTTCAGTCAGTTTTCTTGTTATATAGGAAGGGTAATCGTTGGAAGAGAACTCTAGCACTAATGGTCAAAGTGACGGGAGTATGATCTGATGAAAGATCTAAATCGGCTCTTATTAGTGTATGACTCTTGACTATTCATTTAGTTACGAAAAAATCTAGGACATCTGGTATTTTGTTCACATCTGTCAGGTATGTATGGCCAGTATGTGGGTTCCCTTGGTGACAATTGATCGTAGTTTTTCTCGTACAGGCCCTTACAAAGTTCCTGCCCTCTTGTAGTATCTAGCCTCGAGCCCCAAAACCGGTACTTTGCGTTAAAGTCGCCTCCTGCGACGAAGCGCGGTCCCAGACTACCCAATAAATCCAGGAACATTTCTTTTTTTATTACGTGCTTTGGGGGACAGTACACGGCTGCTACAGTTATGGGGCCCTGTTTCCAGTCTTCGATGACTATGGAAGTTGGTTTTAAATAATCTTTGTCGCTTTTAACTGATTCATAATGTTTAATCGATTTTTTGACAATAATTGCTGTACCACCATGAGCCGTGCCATCGAGATGTTGTGTTTCATATATATTGTAGTCTCGAATTTTAAGATAGCTTCTAGCAGTCAAATGAGTTTCGGAGATCAGCATAACATCTATTTTGTTTCTGTGTAAATATGCTGTTACTTCTTGGCGGTGTTGCACCCAGCCATTTGCAGTCCATACGACTATACTGTAAAACTGATTTATTTTGTGTTGGCGAACTTCGAAAGTACTGTTGTTAGCAGTTGTAGCATTGTGTTTAAAAGTTCGTTTTGCTGCTTGTAGGCGGCTTTAAATTCGTCAAAAGATTTTACAAGGGACGATGATATTTCTGTATTTGTTGTGTTGTTGTTATTTGTATCAGCGCTTGGCCTTCGCCTTACAGTCTACGCATAGCTTGTGTGATTATTTCTGTCAGGTGATCTGTTACGCAGTGGTCTTTGGTTTTTTGATCGGTGCCAGTGCGATTTCTGGGAGTTTGCATTTCTTTTTTCTATCATTTCTCGGTATACAGGGCATCTTTTGTAATTAGCTGTGTGATTTTGATCACAAAGTGCGCATCTGGCAGGGGTATCTTTCGGTTTTCTACAGTTTGCAGTACTATGGTCGTGTCCGCATTTCACGCATCTATATTGCATGCGGCAGTAGGTTTTAGTATCCCCTATCTTTGACACCTGGTGCATTGCACTATTTCCAATCTTTTTTTGGGGGGTTCGATTTGTACTTTTGCGTGGAGAAGAAGATCTAGTTTATAGATATCTTTATTGTTATTGGCCGGTTCGAGATCTAGCAAGAATAGCGGGAGCGGTAGTTTGATTCTGCTTTGTCTGATGTTCATTACATTCCTCACTTGGTGGCCATGCTTTTCGATTTCTTCTTTAATATCGTTGGGAGGGTTGGAGGGATGCAGTGATCTTATGACTCTGAAGGCTCGTTGTTATTTAAGTTGATAGGTATGATAAGAGGCACCAATTTCGTCTAACTTGCGTACAATTGATCTGAAGGCGTCTGTGCTCTTGGCCAGGATTTTCAGTTGGCGGCCATTGTTGTTTATGGATTTGTATGTATAGTCGTCATTTGGAACAATTTCGCTTAGTGTTGCGGTTACAGCGTTTATTGAGTCCACTGCCGGTATAAATATGGGGGGCGGCTTCGATTCGCTACTGCTGTTTGCTGTTTCTTGCTGATTTTTGGTTTGATTGTCCGATGTGTTTACATTGTCAGTCACCGTTGGGTTTTGGGTGAGGACAGAAAATCTTTTTTTGGTGCTAATATATTGTGGCTCAGGGTCGCTTCCTGACTCGTTATCACGAGAGTCCCTTCTTTGGAGTTTTTTGCGTGAAATACCTGCCAAGAGGGTAATTCTCCTGGAACGTTAGTGTTCGGCGTTCGTCTGAGTATCAGCCCTATGTCATCTCTTTCCTGGCTTCTTGCGAATGACGAAGAGGGCAATTGGTTCGTTTGTAGGTGATGGTTAAAAGTCGAGGTGTCGTCCTTTTTTGACATGTCCTGCGTGTCCATGTCCTGTTCTGGATTATTGCCGCCACTTTTTTCCGCCATGCTACCAAATCTCGATAGCACAGCAGCACTTCACTGATTTTTATAGTATATTTCTATTTCAAAATAGAGGAATTTAATATTCTCGGCGCGTATACGTCCGTTCTCTACGACGGCTAGCACGAGAGTGATGTTGAAATATGAATTAATTCATTGTGGGTATTATTGTGGGGAATATTTTGCTAGGACACAACCACAAAACCCATTTTTGTTTAAAAGTAGTTTATAAAATACCCTGAAGGCCCCATAAAATGTCGACGCAGGCCGCATATGGCCCACGGGCCGCTATTTACCCAGGCCTGGTCTAGTCTTATGTGTCTAGTCTGTGTAATTTGTCCAGCCTGTCCAGTCTGTACAATCTGTCCAGTTTGTTCAGTCTGTCCAGTCTGTCCAGTCTGTCGGGTCTGTCCGGTCTGTCCGATCTGTCTATCCTGCCCAGTCTCTCTAGTCTGTTCAGTCTGTCCAGTCTGGTAAATCTGTCTAGTCTGACTAGTCTATATGTCTTGTCTTGTCACTCAAGTCTTTTTGTCTGTCTAGACTTCTCTGTTTAGTCTTGTCTGTTTAATCTTGTCTGTCTAGTCTTGTCTGCGCAGTCTTGTAATCCTTAGTCATCACGGTGTAAACTGAATTTGCATTTACGATGATATTATCTATGCATGTTCCCGTTGCGGGGTGGCTCACTTCCCTTGAGGTAGGTATTGCATTAAATGATGATACTACGGATATGAACTGTTGGCTAATCCTTGTTAATTTTAGGAAATTTATGTTAAAATAGCCTGCTATTATGTAATGTTTTGATTCTTTCGATAGTAGCGATAATAGTCTATGTAGCTTCTCTAAACAAATTGTTATTCGTCAGTGGGGCTCTGTATAGGGCAACTACAACGAAATACTTTGTATTAATAACTGTCTCTATAGCTGCGCATTAAAACAAATTGCTCCGTTATGCTATTTAAATCCATACTAGTTTTTGATATTGTTCCATTCTTAGTATAGATTGCTACTCCTCCATGTGAACCTTGTTGTCTGCAGAAATGTGTGCACATTTTGAAATTGTTTATTTTCAGAATCTCAAGTTGTTCGACGCTTTTCCAGTGTTCAGTTAGAACCACGTATCTGCAGTCAGGATTCTTCTCCAATATATATTACAGATTATCAATTGCATTTCCTATTGATTGAGAGTTTTGGTTTATAAGAAGAACATTTGTGTTTGATGCCCTATTCCTCTTAGGCATTTTATTTAATAAAGATTCAGTGCTTTTAGGGATGATTATATTTTCTGGGTCATTTTTTGTAGCCTCAGTATAAAAACGGTTAAGGCATGCATTTCGTAGCCATAAATCGGGTACCATTATTTTTACTTTCATTTGAGTCTTCCATTGGTACCGAAACTTTAAACGACGAGTACTCATCTGGATTTTTTGACGGCAGCTTTTCACATGATACCTGATTCAAGTTTTTATTTTTTAAATACAGAATTATATTGTTTTCTTCGAGTTTTTGGGTTAAGACGGTACACGTGTAAATGATAGAGTCTCGTAGCTGATTTTATTTGGATTCCATCAACACTAGTACCGTGTATAACATTAGATTTTCTTGTAGTCGGTCTATTATATCGCAGGGTCTCCCATTTCTCATTTTCTTCTATTTTATCGTGTTGAATATCGTTTACAATTGTAATCGCTTTATTACTATTTCTTCCCTTGGTGTGAGAGATGACTTTTTCAGGCTTATCAGGCCGTTCACTTGGGCCGCTATCACTGTTAGTGGGTACTGCTCTCTCGTTTTCAATAGATTGTTGCGGATTTTTGTGCGGTTCTCGCGTATTCGTACTCGATGGGTTTAACACTTTCTTGTTATTCTGGGCCAGAACCTTTTTTTGTTCTGTTAGCTCTGGAATATTAATTTGCAAGGACTCAGCCTGTCTCTTAAGGCCTTAGGTCACCCTAGAGGTTGAAAAAATAAGCTTTTTGGGGATTTTTTTTTCAGAAAAACTACAAAGTAAATCGAGATAACAGAAACGTGATTTTATTATCTATATCAGTGACTGCTTACAATATTTTTTTTGAAGCGATTTATTACAACATGGCGGCTGTGCGGCGTTTTTGCGACGACGTCTTATTTTTTTCGGGGTCCACGGCCGCACTAACAGCTCCTGTAATTTTTAAAATAATAATGAGCAAATGAATTTCCCGATTATATATAGTAATTGCTATAGAAGTACGTAGCATTTTTGCGTTATAGTGATTTTTGGCCAAATGGCGCCCTTCTAAAGTGAAAAGTGAAAAACTTGCCTGAAAAATTGTCAGATAATTGTTAATAACAAATGAACTACGCAATATAAAAAAAAATCCTACGTACTTCCATAGACAATGTATATTTCAAGATATTTTCAAAATTTCAAGTTAATCGGTTGAAAATTGCTTGAGTTACGAGTCCGGCCAACTTGAAAAATACAGTATTGAGATAAACGCGTTTAAAGTTTTGAGTAGTAGAAAATCATGAATAATTTCACAATACCTTTAATCTGCGATGCCTGCACCATACAATTGGCCTTCCAGATTATCTTCCTGCTCTTGCATTTCTTTTCTGCTTGATCTTGAAGCGATTCTTGCCTCTTTTACCCGGTCGGACAGCGATCTTTCTGCAAGCTTTATGCGCTGTTTGTCGATCTCCAAGCACATTTCGTAGCTGTTCGGGCCGATTTCCAAGTTCATTGCTTTGATTATGTGCAAAATTGAAACAAACCCGTCATTGAACACACAAACTGCAATATCCGTGGCTACATCCAAGATTGTTTTACCACTCGAAATGGATTTCGGGGCCAATGCCCACACAGTGGAATTGAAGCTTTCATTATTGTTTTGTGTGTAACCACCGATGCACCGAGTTAGAAGATCTTCATTGGTCAGTTCTTCATAGATTGGTTTGATAGCTTCATAGACTTCAATTGCAAGAGCTGGATTATGTTCGTACTCAGCCAAAGTATTTGTAACTTTAGCGCGTTGCCATGAGCACCATGAATCCTCTGCAATAGGGCATTTGTCGTGCTGCGGTTTATCATCAGTAGATAATTTGTGATCCAGTGTAGCCCATATACTGCGTCTCATGTTCTTAATTGAATCATTGTTTCTACGAATCGCTAATCCATAATAAATAGATAGCTCGTCTATAAGTTTCCCAGTCAATTTGCCCCTTCCACCAAGACCTTTTGTCTTCTTTTTCAAATTACGTAGTCGGGTGCCCATTCGCTTTTGCACGTGATCTATGCACTCTTTCTTGAGTACTGTGCAATCCTCATACGGCTTAGCATCTGTAATGCCTTTGAAAGTCTTAGAATCACCGTCACCAATGTCGTGAGTATATTTGAGCTGGTGCAAAGTTTCAGAGCGGCGAAACATCTCAACAACTGAATCGACTTCCATTTTTCCTGCCGATCCATCGTGATTCACAGCGCATTCTTTTGCATGATTTTCTGCCCACTGCACATATTCTTCGGTATCTTTTTTTTAGCCCAATATTCACACGCCTTACAGTTTTTTGATTTCACTACACAATCAACTATTTTTCCACCGTTATAGGCAATAAGAGTCGTTATCCCATACAAAGACGTAAATCCACGTTTCCTCCACGAGCCATCGCCTGATACTACAATTCCATTTTCTCCATTTTCAATAGATACGGTTTTTTCTTCTTCCTTAGCTCTCGTCATACTGTTCTTGAAAACTAGATTGGTTGCAGAGCTCAGTTTTTTGACAATTTTATCGTAGAATGAGTGAAAGGTAGGCCGAGGTAATTCCATTAATGCACAGAATTTTCTTATTCCGTGCCAACCAACTCCAAGCAATCGCATGGCAATTATGATTCTACGGTTGATTTCGTAGCCTTTCTCAACAAGTGGACAACTCGGTATCTCAGTCTTTTCACAATTCTCACAGGACACCACTAGTTTGAATCCCAAACCACGCTTACTGCTTTCAGTAAATTTCACTTCCGATTGGCATATCTTACAAACGACAGCGTTCAAAATAGCTGAAAATACTGCGATAAAGTCAATTATACGATATCCAAACGCTGGTTCCACTTCAATATCATATAATTATTCCGATTGCTTTAGTTTTTTTGCCGATGTACTGGCATTCAAGTCATTCAAGTGCTTCTAGCTCATGGCGATTCACTGGTCTTCTTCGAGATACTTTTGGTCTCTTTCTATTGCAAAACGACGTTTTTATTCCTTTCTTCGCACTCTACACTACTTTATCACTTATTGTAAAAACTCAATAATTATACAGAGAAAAAGAAATGGTCAGAAAGTTCACAGAAATATCGAGGAAAACAAGTTTTCGTCGACTAGCATCCTTCTCAAATGCTTGGCTGCGCCCACCAACTAAAAGAGACGTTCGACAAGGATAAACTCGTCTAGACTAGTCAGGAAATAAATATTTTCAATAACATCTGCCGTATACCTGCTCTAGTCCCCTAACGTACCTTCCCACAAGCGATCACAAAAGGAGCTCGCTGCGGACCAGATGGCCTTGTACTAAAATTCGAAAACCGAGTACCTAAAGGTTTTTCCCGGCCATAATCTTCCGGGACATCATTTTTGAGGTCCTAAGGGACCATTTGGAATTAAAAAGAAATAATTAATTTTTCGAAAATTCTAGGGTGGCCTAAGGCCTTAGTTAATCCAGACATAAATTCTTCAAACTCCGGCCTTTGCAGGAAAGTTGTGGAAATGTCGAGTTGTTTTTCACAGGGAATGTTTGATCTTAATTCCATCGGCATGATTAACAAATTATAGGATACATTATATTAAAATGTCTATATCATTTAATTCACTTTGTTTTAACTTTAAATTCACTTTGATCTACTTTAATTTCGCGTACGTCTACTCTCGTTGAGTGCTGCGATGCGACTCGCAGCGATTAGTCTTGTCTACACAAGACACAAGAAAACCTCGTAACTACTAAAAAATCTAAAAGTGAGATTGTTGTACCATATATTTCCCAGAGTCTGATATTTGCAATGCTAAATTCTCGTAACACCATAAAATGCTGCTATAGATTGGAAAATTACAAGAAATCATCGTAACTCCAACATGAAAAATGTTGAGTACGATAACCTCGTAACTCCACCAGTCTCCGCACTGTGAGAGTGACCATGACTTGATTCTTATGTATCTGGTAAAGAAACCCTTGTAGAAGATCAGTCTAACAGATACTCAGCAGCACAAAATGTTGCCTGGTCTTGTCTGATTTTGTATGGGCTTGTCTGGTCTTGTCTTGGTTTGTCTGGTCTGGTCTGATCTTGTCTGGTCTTATCTGGTCTTGTCTGGTCTTGTCTGGTCTTGTATGGTCTTGTCTGGTTTTGCCTGTTCATGTTTGGTTTTGTCTGGTTTTGTCTGGTCTTGTCGGATCTTGTCTGGTCTTGCCTGGTCTTGTATGGTCTTGTCTGATCTTGTCTGGTCTTGTCTGGTCTTGTCTGGTTTTGTCTGGGCTTGTCTGGTCTTGTTTGTTCTTGTCTGGTCTTGTCTGGTCTTGTCCGGTCTTGTCTGGTCTTGTCTGGTCTTGTCTGGTCTTGTCTGGTCTTGTCTGGTCTTGTCTGGTCTTGTCTGGTCTTGTCTGGTCTTGTCTGGTCTTGCCTGGTCTTGTCTGGTCTTGTCTGGTCTTGTCTGGTCTTGTCTGGTCTTGTCTGGTCTTGTCTGATCTAGTCTGGTCTTGTCTGGTCCTGTCTGGACTTGTAAGGCTTGTCTGATAAAGTCTTGTCTGATAAGTAGACCAACGTGAATGATCTTGTCTGGTCTTGTCTAGTCTTATCTGTTTAGTCTTGTCTAGTCGGTCTAGTCTTGTCTATTTAGTTCCTTCCTTCTAGTTTTGTCTGTCTAATCTTCACTGACTATTTTTATTATAAATTGTTTTTAATATTCTATAAATACAATATTTTATGATAATTCCGAAATTTTAGTTTTTCTTGTTCATTAAAGTAAATAAACTTTAAATTTAACATACATTTGCAAAGATATTGGCAATTACCTTGACTGAAGCACAGCAGAGTAATCTTGGGATATTCTTGAGCACTTGAATTAAATCACTGAAACTGTTCATCACTATCCAAACCGAACCAAATTTTTATGGACTGCAATGAAAAATCAAGTGGATTTTGCGAAATAAATCATCTCGGTTTATAAAAATTCATTCGACAGAATATTTGAGTAGCTTGTAATTGTTTTATAAATAAATATTTTATTTTTCGTGCATTGATATAGTACGCGTGATTTGACTTTTGCAAATTCAGAACAAGAAAATTTGTTTTAAAGACTGTTAATAATTAAAATGATATTAAAGTGGTATTCTAGCGAAAACATATTAATTAACACAGCTGTACAAAATTTACTTACTTTTTATACACATGAAACTGCTATATTTGTAAATTAATTCGGAGTATAAAACGACGCGAAATAAATTACAATTCCAATTCGCCATATTGTTTCCTTATGTCAAAATCAACAGATACAACTCCGGCCGAAAGTCACCGCCACCCGAAATCCCTATTGAACTCATAAGGCGGATACTGACTTTTGACTTAGATTGTACAGAAATTGCTATAAAAATCTTCTCGAATAATAGGAACGCGACAAGTGGCAAAATCTCCGAAGAAATAAGTTGACAGATACACCGCCGGACGAAAGACAATACCAACCGAAATCCCTATTGAACTCATTAGAGTTTTGTCCTAGACTGTATAAGGAAACAGCCACTAATACGAAAAATCCTCTGGATTAATTAGCCAATAGGAACGCGACAAGTGGAAATCTTCAGCCAGTACGAATATTGAAATAAACGATTACGTTTATGTAGACATAAAAATTATCGCATTAAGAAAATAGAATTAAAAACATTTATATTTATAAATAAATGTTTGTCTGTAAATATCGTATTAAGAATACATGTAAAAGAAATGCAACGATATGTGTAAATAAATGTGGTTCAGGTGTTGTTTTGTGTAGTTTTTGTGAGTCTACACGGCCAAAAAAACATTTTTTTTGGTTCTCGGAATCCGAACGCCAAGATGATAAAAAAAACGGAGAGAAAATTAGGTCAGTAGTGTGTGGGCTGTAGTGTGGAGAAGTACGAGCATTCTTCTCGATCAAGGTAAGATTTTCAAAACTAATTACATATAAATAGTACTTAATCATTTGATAATATGCAAGTAAATGCAAATAAAAAATTTGAACAGAAAAGGAAAAGAGTTTTATTAATACATAAAACCTGCAATTCCATATTTATTGTTATAATGAAAATGTTTTAATGAAAGTATGAAGATTCTTCATGATCCAGGTAACATTGTTACTTAGAATTATGATAACTTACTTAGTATTACTTACTTAGAATTATAATTTCTTATATGAATTATATATTCTTTAATAACTGAAAAGTAAATGTAAATACTAAACTTAAACAAGATGTCACTGTAAATTGCAAGAAATTGCTATTACATATTTTTCCTTAATTATGTTTCTTATTTCCACTCTGATAACATAATCACAAAACATATTTTAAAAATATGCTTACGAACATAATAGGGGGATAATATGTTTTCAATAAACTGACAGACAAGTTTCTACAATCAGACAAGACAAGACAACAAAAGGCTAAACAAGTCCAGACAAGAGTAAAGAAGAATATACAAGATTAGACAAGGCTGTTCAGGACTAGACAAGACTGGACAAAACAGGACAAGACTAGACAAGACTGGAGAAAACTGAACAAGAATGGACTAGACTGGATAACACAGGACTAGACTTGACAGAGCTTCAGACTTCACGAGAATGTACAAGAGCAGACAAGACCAGACATGACCAGACAAAACCAGAAAAGAGCAGACAAGACCAGACAAGTGTAGATCAAATCAAATCATTTATTTATCTTGCAATGTACAGTATACATATAAGATAAGTCATTTAACATTATGCAAAAGTAAAAATAACAATAAAATTAACAGATTGGTTAAATATTATTAATTACATAATAAAATAAATAATAAACAGTACCTAATGAAAATAAATTAGAAATTGTAGTTCTTGAAAGAATTAACACTGATTAAATAAATCATGTATGGAGTAACAACAATTGTTTATAAAGAATTCTTTAGTTGTTCTGCGAAACAATTTATAGGACTGTTCTTCTTTGAATCTCTTTGACATATTATTGAATATTTTAGCACGTAGTCGACTAGGCGCTGCACTACAAAGAGTAAGATTGCTCTTTTTGGTACGAAGATTGGACGTACTTCTTGTGTTAACACTATGTATGTCTTTATTTGTAGGAAATTTATGTCTGTTTTTGAGGATATGACATGCCACCTCCCACAGGTAAATTGATGGAACAGTTAAAATATTTAATTTTATAATTTCTGGCTTGCACGACTCGTTTCCTTTAATTCCTGTAATCATTCTAATTATTCTTTTTTGAGCTAATAAATCTTTTTACATTAATTAGTTATTAATACTGTACATTAATTCCTGCAACAGGATTGTTGACATGTCTGACATGCTTTTATTTTAATATCAGTGTAGAAATAGTCATCTATCAGTTTTTTGCAAAAAAATATAAAAAAAGAAAATAAGTTAAGTTATTATGAAATTCCTAAAGATAATAAAACATTATAGAAAAAAATATAGATAATTGTACATAGAATTATCTCTGGAGCGATTTGAACATCAATAACGCTCTCTTGAAAACCACGTTTTTTGACATGTCTTTATGTATGTAGGGACCGACGATATCTGGTTTTTTGATATCTTCTAGGTTTTCAATTGGTAGTGAGACCTTAAAAGAGGAATATTCCTCGGGCCGGTTAGAAGACATCTTTTTACACCGAATGTAATTGTTCAAAAGATCTTCTCCTTGTTCCTGTTTACAGGTCCGACATGTTTTGCAGTTGTTAAATGTTGCTTTACCATGAATATTTTTTCGGTCGATATGGACTTGTTACACACTTTGCACAGAAGCACCATACCATCAGTCTTGTATACAAGGTACTCTCGTACATATTACGACAAAGACGCTTTTGTTTTCGGCATTATCTAAAAATAATTTAAAATTATAAGTAAACATAATTTTTTTTCATTTTAATTGAATGGTTATACCTACTGTTACGAACTGGGTTGATTGTCTAACTGGAAACTGGGATGCGGGAGACTCGAAATAAAAGGGTTATAGAAATAGCTATTGATCTTACTGATTCAAGAAACGGACTTATATTACTTTACCTCCAACTCATCATCTCGGTTCGATTCTGAAGGAAACCTAACAATCGACTTAATTTCAATCTTCCTATTTGAATCTATCCAAGACCTTTAAACTTAAACCCACTAACTTCGATTAGTATTTTTACTACCAACAACAATTGTCTCCTGTCAATTTAAACCACGTTTATTAGTCGGCTTATTTATAAATCTATTTATGGAATTTTATTTAAGAAAATTAAGATAATATCTACATTGGCTGACCCCACGCGTCTTGGAATTTCCTTCAAGAAGCAGATCAATGAATATAAAAATTTTAACCAAATTGAGCATAATATGCACTAAAAATATGCAGTTATTACGAAATACGTCTTATCATAGCCAATGTGCAATCCAATTGGTGAATCCATAAAAAATATGCCCTTACAAAAACGAAAAATTCATATTTTAGTCGGAAACACATTTCTGACCAGTCCATTCTTTTATAAGAAGAACCAGAAAATATATGCATTTGCATATTTTTGGTTGCTCTACTGATAACTGTATTAAATATTTCGGGAGATCACTTTTCAATTCTTTGTAATCTAATTTTTTTATTCATTTTATTCATAACATTGTTTTTATATATAAAAACAATGTTATTTTTATGGTTTTTGTTGAGTACCATGAAGGTGGACTGAAATCTATAAAAACTTACAAATAAATGTAACAAAACAAGCTATAAAACTTATCAAAATTTCTTTTGATAGTCCTAAAAAGACTCAGTAATCCGGAAAGGCTGAATATATTTATATATTCAGGCTGTGTTCCGTTTGTTTTAAGTTTGTATAATTATCTATAACGTAGGATGGTTTTGCCAAATCTATCTTATCATTTTAATCAATAACCTGCTAACTCCATGTCTCTCTCACAAAATGTGAAATTAAAAACATCTAACTCTAATCACCCACATGGGTTCAAGTAAGTGGTTTACAAATTGTTGTTCATGGAAGCAAAGCTGTGCTGTTGAGAGATAAATCTCCAATGGCGTCCACATAAGGCTATCCCCTTAATTAAGATATCGGAACGACATAATCTTAAAAAAATGTTATTTTTATGGTTTTTGTTGATTGCCACGTAGGTAGACTGAAAGCTATAAAATAACTTATAAATTTTACAAGAGATTTGTTTTAGTATTCCTAAAAAGACTCAGTAATTGTTATAGAGTTCCGGAAAGGCTGAATATATTTATATATTCAATTTTGTTTGAATTTTTTTTTTCTAGTATAGTTTTAAGGTTATATACTCGTGTTATATACATGCTCGTCAATCATTCTGCGATAGAGAGAGAAGTAGAAATACACACTGAGAGAAAGTGAAAGAATAACACCCGGAGAATAACACCGGGAAAATGCAGCACTTGAGCATTGTAGTTGTTAGCTCTACTGATAAATCGTGGGTATATAGTGTTCGTTTCATTTTGATAAGAGTTGTTCCCGCTATTGCTATTCTTCGCTTTATTTCTTCGCTGGGATCCCATTTTTCGTAAATTAAGCTTCCCAGATATATCCATTTATTTACTCTTTGAAGTTGATTACCGTTTACGAGTATGCCTGCATCTTGCCTCCTGCTCTTATTCACTATCATATAGTCTCACTCACTACTTTGAAAGATTCTGTTCATTACATTCTGCAGTTGAATTTCTAAGCTTGTCATGATAAGAGTGTCATCGACGTATCTGATGTTGTTTATAATTCTTCCGTTGATTAATACGCCATCATTAGAGTTTTCTAAAGCCTTATTGCATATGTGTTCTGCATACAGGTTGAAAATCAGGGTCAAATTGAAACGGTGAGAGTATGCAGCCTTGACGTACCCCACATTTTATTTCTATATCGTTTGTTGTTTTTTCTCCTATATTACCAGAAAACCAGAAAACAGCAGGCAAAAACTGGTGCAAGACTGCACAATGCAGAAAAACTTGGAAAACGTTAGAGGAGGCCTACATCCTGGAGTGGATTAACACGGGCTGAGGAAGAAGAAGATGAAGAATTAAATTAAAAACATATATTTAAAATAGTGAATAATTTTGCGCTGTTTAAACGCCGCCACTTTCCCACCCTCTCTTGATGTCAATTAATATATATTAATTGACAATTGTTTATAATTCTTCCGTTGATTAACACGCCATCATTAGAGTTTTCTAAAGCCTCATTGCATATGTGTTCTGCATTCAGGTTGAAAATCAGGGTCAAATTGAAACGGTGAGAGTATGCAGCCTTGACGTACCCCACATTTTATTTCTATATCGTTTGTTGTTTTTTCTCCTATACGACCAGAAAACCAGAAAACAGCAGGCAAAAACTGGTGCAAGACTGCACAATGCAGAAAAACTTGGAAAACGTTAAAGGAGGCCTACATCCAGGAGTGGATTAACACGGGATGAGGAAGAAGAAGATGAAGAATTAAATTAAAAACATATATTTAAAATAGTGAATAATTTTGCGCTGTTTAAACGCCGCCACTTTCCCACCCTCTCTTGATGTCAATTAATATATATTAATAATTTTCTGCCAAAATACATAGAAAGTATCATAATAAACTTTACAGACCGTGAATAAAAATAACCGTTTTAGCAATAAGTGAATGTATGCAAAACAGTGAATGTATGCAATTTTGTTTAACATTTGTTCATTTTACAATAATAAAAAAATATGGCTTATGTTTACATCTCATCATATTTAGGATTAAATACAATAGAAGCGAACTTGTATACATATTAAGTTACGTCACATTTCGCTTTAACCAATGGTATTGCGTTTTACAAATTTGAATTTCCCTCGCTTCATTTGCACTCTTATTTATTAATTTTAAATAATTAAAAAGATATTAATTAATAAAGTAATGGCTTAGTTCCAACGTCCGGCCAATAAAGATTTGTAATAAAAATATCTGAACCAAATTTAAATTACATGCATATTCCCTATAAATTTATTTCTAAAACTAAACACACTTATAACGACGCCCACTGCCGCTGTTATTGTTTATTTTTCAAAGGAGGAAAACTCAATTCCTCCTCCTAATTATCTGCCCTTAATACTTAAAATTCCAACCAGAAATGCCACCACATTTAAAAACAAACTTGCATAGAAAATTAAATAAAACTTCAATCTACTTGGTTTATCACACAAGAAAACATTGGTTGTTGGGCTTAAAAAATACTATTGAAGGATATATCATACGCCTTGAAGGAGTTTAGATATCTATATTTATCATCAAAAATAAATAGTATAATAAACTATGTAAATTAAAAATGTTCACAAGGATCACAAACATTTTTACGATATTTATTTTCTTAATTTATTTAAAAACTTTGCACAATAAATATTCGTACGCATCGTAGGTTTCGGACGCATCGCATTAAACGGATCGCAGTATTCTTTCTATAGAAACTAATACAAGTGCGTCCACTGTTCCGCATCGTACGCATCGGACCGTCGGCAATGCCGATGCCGTTGCTCCGAGGGGCAACTTTTCCGATGCGTGCCGATGACGTCATACGGAATACCGATCAGTGGACGAACACCGCGCGCTCGCTCGCTCCGGCTCCTCCGCCAGTTCACACGTGTTTGATTCCGCTTGAAATGTATTCATCCAATAGTCGATTACAAGTTTACAAAACTCAACATACAATAAGTGGAAGAAGTTCTACAATAAATAGCTGGATAAATACAAAACAAATTAATCAATCCAAAATTCGGTTACTTCGTACAAAATAAATTATTTAATCCAAAAAAAAGGTTAATTCATCCAAAATAAAACGTAATCATCCAATAATTGTTTTTTCGTAGAAACTATAATTTTTCTTACAATAATCGATTGAATCGTAGAACATAAAATCAATTCACCCAAAAAAGATTTACGTGTACATAAAAAGGTTGTTTCATCAAAAATTTGGATCTATCTCTTTCGTTATATGCAGCGTTAGTTTGAAATTAAATTTCAAGGAATCAATTCGTTGTAAAATTCGTTTATTTGGAAGAAATAATTGTATTTTGTATAAAAAAAATTGTTTGTAAAAAGCAATCCAATTTTGGATGGATCAACCTTTTTTTGTACAGTTGTTAAGACCCAACAATTTAATTTTATTTTTATTTGGTCTTAAAACCATTTTTCTTTGTTAAGTGTGTTTCTAGAGGTAGGTATTATTAAATTACATTAAGATTATGATAATGAAATCCGATGCGTGCCGATGACGTCATACGGAATATGGTATTTGCTAGTAGTTGCGTCGGTAAATCCGATCGCTGCTGATGCTGTGGACGCGCTGTACAAAAATAATCCGATTGATGCGATGCGTCCGATGCGTACGATGCGGAACTGTGGACGCCTAGCTTAAGGCCACAATGAAATACAATTGTTGGGTCTTAACAGGATGGCTGCGACCGTTACTACGTAGTAATTCATACTAACACTGAATAGACCTATTCATAGTTTCCGCCATGTTTTTCGCACTTTTGACGTATAACCAGTGAAAATAAAAAAATCTGCCCGAAACTTTCGTATTCTTGTATTAAAAAGGTATATTGAAAAATGTTTTAACCACGCGTACAATTATGTACAAACATGGAATAACTTGTTATTCGCAATTACATACATTTCTACACTTCACACGGCTTTAGCTTCTACGGTTGAAGGTTCTTTTCAAGTTCTTCTACTTTGACTCCGTGTCCAAACCGATAAGAATATTTAGGCTTGTCGCACACTGGGCTCCGCTCAGCTCACATCAGATCAGAGGGTCCGCTCCTCTCAGCTCCGTCATTTTTCCACACATTGAATCCACTCAGCTACATCACTTTTCCACACACTCAATCCCCTCCCACCGAAACCTTTGTCAAGTTTGTCAGATTATGTATAAATGTGAAAGTGTTGTGTATAGTTGTTGAAAATATTGTGTAATATGAGTATGAATTGTAAGTAGCGACAGTGAAGAAGAAGCAGTAATTATTGCATTGGCACTTATTGAAGAATAATATAAAATAAAAGAAAAAAAGGCTTTGGGTGCACGACATAAATGCTGCAAGAAATGAAGAAGGAGAGTTTCAAACTCTCTTCAATCGTTTAACAAAAGACCGCAAAAGATTTTCGTTATTTTCGCATGAGTTACGAAAAATTTGTGGAGCTACTCAATGTAATTGAACCTATTATAAAGAAACAGGACACTAATTTTAAAAAATCCATTTCACCAAAAGAACGGTTGGCAGTGACTTTGAGGTTAGTAATTTCCATTGTTTTAATTTATTTTGATATTACAAGAAAAGAATGTAATATAGAATATAGCATAGTTTTTTTATTATTTCTTTTCTTGTAATATGAAAATTCACATAGTAATTTTTTCCCATTTTTATATTATTTTGATATTTTTATTGAAATAAGTACAGTACAACAACAACATTACTAATTATAATTGTGTAAATAAAAGTATACATACACCTCTGCTCAAGGAGACAATGATTTTATTGTCATTAAATCTAAAAGTTCATTAGGCAGTGGAGTACTTTCTGATATACTCGAAGAAATGTTCATCAATTCATACTCGGAAAGTAATTGAGAGAATTTTCTCTTAATTTGAACTTGAAGCTATAGACTAAAAGTTCTGACAGTGTCCTCGACTGCCTTAAAATAAGATGTTAGGTGATCATTTACATTTACATGTATCAACTGTTCTTTTTTTTATATATATTTTATATATTTTTTATATTTTTTATATCTTTTTTCTCTTTTACATTTGCTCGTTGTTGCCAGTATAGTGCCGCTATTATCATCAAGTCTTTCTCGTCTATTTCGGTGTTCTTTAGCACCTGTATCATCTTGTTGTGTTGGATCTTATCAAATGCCTTCTCAAAATCTATTTCGCAGATGTATACATTATGATTTACGACTCGACATTTTTGCAACAGTACTTGGGTATTTAAAAGGGCTTCGCGCCTGCCCATTCCGTTTCTAAATCCGAATTGGGCTTCTCCCATTCTGCTGTCTAGTTTTTTTATACAACCTACCATGGATTATACGCAGAAGCACTTTGAGGGCGTGGCTCATCAAGCTTATATAGCGATGATCCCCACATGTGTTTGCATATGCTTTCTTCGGAATGGTAACAAAGGTGATGGTAACAACTTCGGAATGGTAACAAATGGTAACAAATGGTAACATAGATTGTATTGAATACTTTAGTCAAAGTTTTTATGCTAGAATCTCCCATTATATTCAGCGTCTCTGCGCATATTTCATCTAGCCCTGCCGCTTTCGTTGTTTTTGTCACAGCCATCGCCCTTTTCCCTGGCTAGTAATTGGTGGGCTAGTTTGTGCTTATATTTCTATTAAGTTTCCCCTGTCGTTATCAAACAACTCAGCTATATATTCCTGCCACCTCTCAAGTTGTTTTTCAATATCAAAGATCGCGTTTCAATGTTTGTCCTTTATGACACTAGGGGCGCGGGTCTTGGTTATCCCTGCCACTCCTTTAATTTTCTTATGTAGATAGAACATGTCATATTTTCGTTGGTACCCCTCTATTTCTTCGCATTCTTTTCTATTCCATTCAGTTTTTGTTTCCCTGATTTTGTGTCTTAGTTTTATTTGGACGTTTTTGTATCTGGTTGAGTTTACGCCTTTGTATTTTTTTCCTTCTTCCATCATCATGTAGGATTTCGGCTGTCATCTATATTTGTCTAGTCGTTTTTTTCATGTTGTCTGTCATTAGCTTTTCTTCTTGTGATTTTAATATTATGCATTTGCAGTCCTGCCATATGTTTTTGGGCTCTTCGCCTCGCACCATGTTCATTTCATCATCCATGCCCTTTCGAATTGCGTCTCTACGTACTTGGTCATTAAATTTCTCTCTGTTTATTCTTGAGCTCTGTTTTGTTTTGCATATCTTCTTAAACTCTAAGCGCAATTTACCCGCCCACCAGCATACTCTTCTTCCCATATTTTTATTATTAGGGAGTGGATTGCTTCCGAATCTTGCCTATTTATTGCCTAGTTATGCCTCGTATATCATCAATTCGCGGCATTTTGTTCTTTGAACGCATTATATGCCGTTGGCACAGTAATAATAATAACAAATAAATTCATACATAATACAAAACCATATATATTTACAAAATACATACAAAACAATTCATAAAAATATTTAGATATTCATGGATATTCACGATAAGGTGTGAAACAAAATTTACATTAAAGTATTTTTCCCATTTGGCATAATTGTTGTTCTTCTTTCTACTTTTTTTTTCGATCACGTTGCACGTCTTCTAATGTCTCCTATGATTGGCAAATGACTTCCAACATCACGCAGCAACATCATTGTTTGGTGGTTTTTGGTTTGCTGGATGATCTACCAATACTTCGTCGCTTCTAACTTCTTCCTTTAAGGTTACTTACATATTCAGCCATATATTCAGCCAAATCTGCCTCAAAGTTAATAAACACTTCTTTACTTCTTTTCTTTTCATCATATATTATCACTGTCGCTGCCATCATGATTATGTAAAATATCTTCTTCTGCCATGTACCGGAACTACCATTTATATCGTATGTAGCAAATTTTTGATCTGATATGCCTGCTCCCCTCAATAAATTTATTAGCTATAAAATGCGATTATTTCCGGGCATATAACATAAGCTTATACGCCGTTCATTTCTTTGCTGAAATTGTTTGACGAAAATACTCATAGTATTTCGTCATCGCAATTATCTTTTTATTAATTAGCATATAGATCAGGCTCCAATGATTCTATATCCGATAAATGCTTGGCAAATAATGTAAATTGCATAAAAATGTTAATTCTTCAGTTACTAGTATTTGCCTTTTCGCGTGTCGTTGCTGAAAAATACCATATTTTACAAATAGATATAAATGTATTATATCTCAAGCACTTAATAAAAATAATACTTGTTATAAATCAACTTAACTTGTTAATGCAACAATATACCACTGTAAATAACTCTAATTTACGCACAATAGATGCTGTTTGTTTAGTAACCATGTTAATACTGGGACCAATGAACGGTAATTGTTTAGTAATCAGCTGTACTCACATTTGAATATATTCGAATTTGAATATATTTCGAATCAAACTTTAATTTTATCCGCTTTATTATACAGGCGGATAAAATTAAAGTTTGATGATCGTATTTTTAAATTTATTGGATTTACAGACGCGTGTTAAAACCTTTAAAAAAAACCTTTATTTCATCCGCGAGTGAAAAACAAACTTCTATTCAATTTTGCTTTAAATCTAATTAATTAAGTTCTTAATAAATCTAAAACGAGCGATATTCCGTGTATTTTTTTTCGGGCCTCTGTTGTCTTGACAACAATCCAAATATTGCTTAGAGCAGTGGTTCCCAACATTTTGAAAAATTGTACCTCCCAAAATAAACTGCTACATATTCCTTTTTTTAGAAGTAAGGGAAAAAAGGTTTAAGTATGCTTAGACAAAAAAAAAAATGAAATAATCTTATGATAGAACATAGTTTGATTGTAATTTTAATTTGTAATACATAATACAAAAAAAAATTAGGTAAGAAGTACCTATTAACATTTATTATTAACAAATACTATTAATAACTAATACTCCTACTAACATGATGGTTGGGCTTGTTTTGTTGAAATAATCTTTGATATATTGGGGTTTACTTTGATATATTGGGGACCTGGAATATTCGAACCATGATGCAAACAGGAAAAATGATAGAAATAGGCAACGAATTAGACAAGTTTAAAATGGATATCGTAGCACTCCAGGAACTTAGATGGAAAGGACAAGGAAGGATAGATAAACATAAGTATTCTATATTCTATAGCGGATGCTCAGATGTTGCTGGACAACATGGAACTGGCTTCTTTGTCAATAAAAAAAATGAGAGCATCAATTATAAGCTTTACACCAATAGATGAAAGGCTCAGTACAATGAAGATACATGGGAAGTTCAACAACATTACTCTCATAAATGCATAAGCACCAACAGACGACAACGGTGAAGAATCAAAAGACCGATTCTATGATGCTCTGGAGAATGTCTGTGCAAGAACAAGCACCTATGATACCTTAATAATAATGGGAGACTTCAATGCTAAAATAGGGAAAGAACATTTCGCAGTCGAAGTAGCTGGGCAATATTCACTGCACAATGAGACAAGCCCAAACGGCATTCGTCTATGCCAATTAGCCAACGCAATGTCGCTGCGAATAAAAAGTACAGCCTTTGAGAGAAAAACTATATACAAAGGCACATGGAAAATGCCGGGAAGCCAACTGGTGAACCAAATCGACCACGTACTTATAAGGAGAAGATACGGCTCATCAATAACCAATGTGAGGACCCACAGAGGGCCAAACTGCGATAGTGACCATTTCCTGGTAGTGGGAAAATTACGGCAGAGAATATCAAATGTCGCCAAAACTAAAGGTACAAAAAGGGAGCAGTGGGATACAGACCAGTTGAGCAAAAATGAAGCCCTAAACAAATATCAAAACGCCATCAGCATGGAGATAGATAGACTCCCAGACCATATCAATATTGACGATGAGTGGATGTCCATGGATATAATAAAAGTAACCAAAGACGTAGTAGGGCCAAAAAGAAAATCAAGAACCATAGATTGGTTCGATATGCAATGTGAAAGGGTTATAACAGAAGAAATAAAGCGCGTCAAAAGATGCTGCAAAGAAACACTAGAACTAATAATGCAGTATACCAAGAGAAGCGGAGAGAAGCCAACAGGTGCCTAAGGGGAAAAAAAGAGATATGATGCGTAAGAAAATAGAGAGCATCGAAGAGAACTATAATCAACGCAAAGTGAAGGATTTCTATAGAACAATCAGAAATGAAGCGAAAGGTTACCAGCCAAAATTAAACGTATGCAAGGATAAGAACGGAAAAATCCTAACCGAAGAGAAAGATGTCATGGATAGATGGCGCCAGTACTTCGCCGAGATACTAAATGTTCTAAACCTAGAAAAATCTAAACCTAGAAGAGCCAGAAACAGTAATATACACAGCTCAAGAAAATACCGAATCACCTACATTGGATGAAGTCAAAACAGCCATGGAAAAGCTTAAAAATGGTAAGGCACCCGGCGAGGACGGCATCACTGCCGAAATTTTAAAACTGGCCGGAATAGATGCACATAAAAGACTGCACCAACTAATATGCAAAATATGGAAAGAAGAACAGATTCCTGAAAGGTGGAAAACTGGGTTAATCTGCCCTATCCACAAAAAAGACGACAAAACAAACTGCGACAATTACAGAGGAATAACACTACTCAACACTGCATATAAGGTACTCTTCAATGTGATATTCGACAGGATAAGACCGTATGCAGAAGAAATATTTGGAGAATATCAATGTGGCTTCCGAGAAAGTAGATCAACTCTGGATCAGGTATTTGTGCTAAGTCAAGCAATGGAAAAATGTTATGAATACAACATCGACCTGCACTGTCTGTTAATCGATTTTAAAAAAGTATTCGACAGTATAAAAAGAGCAAAACTAGGAAGTGCACTTGCTCTAATGGGTATCCCACATAAACTTGTCAAGCTAGCCATGATGACAATGGATGGATCCATGGCCAGAGTAACAGTCCAAAACAAAACATCAAAGGAATTTGAAATAAGAACTGGTGTTAGCCAAGGAGATGCCTTGTCAGCTGTTCTTTTTAACCTTGCGCTACAAAATGCAATTGGAAACCTCGAAAATAAGGGAAATATCATAACAAAATCATACCAAATATGTGCGTACGCGGACGACATACTGATCATGGCTAGGGACAACAGAACTCTAGAAGAATTGTTTTTAAAAATAGAAGAGGAAGCGAGCAAAGTCGGCCTGAAAATACATGCAGATAAAACAAAATACCTAAAACTGTCACGTGATAACCCAAGAAGGGCTCCTCAGAACTTCATTATAAATGATCATCGGTTTGAAGAAGTTCAAAATGTCAAATATCTTGGAGTAACTTTCAATAACACAAATAATCTATCAATGAGGGTACAAGATAGAATCCAAGCTGCGAATCGATGCTATTATTCACATCTGAAGCTCTTCAAATCAAAAATCATTTCACGTAAAGCAAAACTGCGAATATATAAAACCCTGATCAGACCCGTGCTAACTTATGGAGCTGAATCCTGGAGTATGTCGGAAGCAGACAAAAACTCTCTTCGTATTTTTGAAAGACGGATTTTACGGAATATCTTTGGACCAGTGTGAGAGGAAGAAGGATACAGAATTCGCATGAACTACGAACTTCAAGAACTAATAGAAGGTGAAGAGATATTAAGGTTCATTAAGGCACAGAGACTTCGATGGGCGAGCCACATGATTAGAATGCTGAGTGCAAAAGCACCCAGATGCATCCATAAAGCGCAACCTAACACCTCAAGGAGCAGAGGTAGACCCAGAACCTGGTGGAAAGATAAGGTAGAGGAAGATGTAGAAACTCTACAAGTAGGAAACTGGACACGTGTCGCTGAAGACCGTCAAAGGTGGAAGGGGATTGTTAAGGAGGCCAAAGCTCACCCTGGGCTGTAGAGTCAGAAGAAGAAGAAGAAGATGTTTTCTTCATTTTGCTTCATCTTGTGCTTCTGAATTTGTTGATGTTGCTTAATCTGTAGATACGAAGAAGAAGAAACTACCACCACCATACCAAACCATCACCATTTAATAATTATTAAAATATACATATATTCTTATACCTAACTGAAAAGATTTGGAATAATAACTGCAAAATTTAATTTTGTTCAAATACTATATACGAATTATATGAGAATATAAACATTTCATATCAATTCAGACAATTAGGATGAAAAATATGAACTAAATTTTTAATTCTAACTTTTTCATAATACTAAGTTATAAGACATTGAATTTAAAATATTGAAACTAATTTCCCATGTTCAAGTTTAAAATTGTAAACTAGAAAATTAAATGTTCATATAAACACAAAGAAAGGTAGCTTTAAAAAAAAAGGAAAATCTGGGAAAACAAATCGTACACACACACACACACACAAATCACAAAACAGGTATATTAACTACCGCACTTGTAAAAACCTGCTGAACCGATTATAAAATTTACGGCACAGAGAAACATCTAGCACCATTATTATTTTCAGGATCACTTGTTATCCAGTCGTATTGTTCTTCCCAGTCGGGTTTATACTTTTGCAAGACTTTTGATTTAATTATTTTAGCATTTTTTAGGGCTGACTGGTGTATCTCTATTAGAATTACTCGCCATTTAAAGCAATTTAAAGGATTATTTATTACTTTTAAATCGATTGTTCAAACAAAAACAAACAACAGATAATTTTTACACAATTTCGTCGATACTGACATCTATAACAGATTTTACTGGTTACTCTGACATCTAACGTTTCGCTCAGTAATTAATTATCACTTTAAACGTGTGTACGTTCGGTTTTAACACATTGTGTGCCACGTCATTCATTTATGTATGACAATGATTTATCCAAAGAATCCACGTCGTTCACATATGTATGATAAACCTCAAACGGCCTAAGTCTACGTCGTTTAGAAACAATGACAGTAGCATATAACATGTACACTGATCTGAAAGCGTGGTCCCTGGAGAACATTCATTTTTACTTGGTTCGGGCAAAATCTTAAAAATAAAAATTAGATAATATGAAATGCCAAAATTTTATTAATTCTTTTTTAACAAAATAATTTAAGTTTTTATAATCCAGGAAATCAAATAAAATTTATTTATGTTTAATATTAAGACATTTTAAACATATTTGTGGCTGCTCGGGACACTTACTGCAATAAGTGAAAACCAGTTTCGCTCGGTTTCTGGCTTCTTTACGCCCTTCCTGTTGTTGAAGTTTTGCGTAACACATAGACAGGTGGTGATAGGAACTTTTAGAAGATCGTGATGTTTCCTGCTGTACTCGTCCAGACATTTTCAAGAAGTCTGTCGCCAAATTTTCTTGAAATACACGTATTTGAATTCGTTTTTGGACGCTTGTTTGTACAGGATCCATGAGTTAATAACTGCAGTGCCTAAAAGTAGTTCAATGCCAAGTTCCTATTCCATTTTACCCCTTTTCGAAGAGTTGTGGCATACGAAGCCATTTGATCCGATAAATCTATGTCTGCCTTCCCGTAGTTATATGCTACAACAGCATAAAAAGGTACAAAAAAGACTACAAAAGGTTTTTCTGCGGCGCATCGAGATCTATGTTTTTTAACCGTATGTGCTCGCTCAGTTTGGCTATTTCGCGATGTAAAGATGAGGAATTTGCAGTGTTTTGGATATTAGGATCCTGTACCTGATTCACCCCAGAAGTAGATAGTTCCGGTTCGGTATCTTCAAGATCTGTTATATTGTCGTTATTAGCGGATTTTTGTTGACTGTACTGGAACCATTAGAGGCGCATCTTTTGTTGATAGTAGCCTTACATCTCGACTGTCTCTCCACTTTAATATTACGATACCATTGTTATCATCTCGTGATACAATTTCACCTCTTTTAATTTTTGACATAATAACTTCTTTGGGCATATGTTTTTTATGTGCCTTGAGTGTTTCTACAAGCAGAAGAAATGTGTAGAAATTATCTACATATAACGTTCTGCCTTTGTTCAAAAGGCCTCTACAGAAATCTAAACAAATATTCTTGGCCAATCCGACTGACTTGTCCCGTTGCAGATTTCCCAGAATAAATTTTTAGCGCCCATGTGTACCCATCCACGGAGCACAATTTGATCAATTTTATACTGTCTAAATATCAGACGCCCTCTCCAAGGTACTTGAGTTGACTATATCTGATGATGACTATATCGTATATCTTCACTAGGATAAAATAATTCTTAAAATTTTCTTTGCAGGATAAAAACTAATCGCTGAATTTTACTAAGACGTTGTGCTCTCTGAAATGTTTCGTTATTATTGAAATGTAACATACTTAGTAATAACTGATATATATATATATATATATATATATATATATATATATATATATAGATATATATATATATATATATATATATATATATATATCCACACTCCACTTGGTATTGCGTCTTCGTGGTGGTATGCAAATCTTTGTGAAGACATTGACTGGAAAAACCATCACATTGGAAGTGGAGCCATCTGACACCATTGAAAATGTCAAAGCCAAGATTCAAGACAAAGAAGGGATTCCACCAGACCAACAGAGACTGATCTTTGCAGGAAAACAATTGGAGGATGGACGCACTTTATCCGATTACAACATCCAAAAGGAATCAACTCTCCATTTGGTATTGCGTCTTCGTGGTGGTATGCAAATCTTTGTGGAGACATTGACTGGAAAAACCATCACATTGGAAGTGGAGCCATCTGACACCATTGAAAATGTCAAAGCCAAGATTCAAGACAAAGAAGGGATTCCACCAGACCAACAGAGACTGATCTTTGCAGGAAAACAATTGGAGGATGGACGCACTCTATCCGATTACAACATCCAAAAGGAATCAACTCTCCATTTGGTATTGCGTCTTCGTGGTGGTATGCAAATCTTTGTGGAGACATTGACTGGAAAAACCATCACATTGGAAGTGGAGCCATCTGACACCATTGAAAATGTCAAAGCCAAGATTCAAGACAAAGAAGGAATTCCACCAGACCAACAGAGACTGATCTGAATGTGGTATATATATATATATATATATATATATATATATATTATATATATATATATATATATATATATATATATATATATATATATATATATATATATATATATATATATATATTTCTTGACATAGTTGCACGTGGAATGTCTAGCCGGTATATGCCTTGTTTAACCCAAAAATCTTTCAAAGAATTTAGCCTAACTTAACCCATCCATGGGGTCATTTTAGAATGGAGTCTAAAAATTTCAGTATTTCTGCTGCATCAGTCGGTATCCACTTACTGGTTCGAGCATATTTTCTTTTCCTTTGTGATGCTATAGTCTGCTGCGCAAATCTATTAGTTTTAGTGACAAAGAGATCTATAACCTCGTCATCTACGATTGGGAAAAAAGCTTCTAGGGGAGAGATGTTCTCTGGTAGATCTCTTTGCAGTTCTTGACAACCAGTGAACTAAAACACTTTATGCCTTACAACATATCTCCCAAACAGAATCCGCTGTTGCTTCCTCAACTTCTTCCTAATCAGCCTCTTCTGCAATCTCTTCCATGGCCAATTCCTGAAGATTATTTTCAATACATCTCTCATAGTTTTCATTGTCAGATATTTCTTGTGAGACTGATAGGGAATCATCAGAATCCCATCCTGGATCTGCGAAAGAGTCATCCGAATCATAGCCGTCGGCGCAATAAACTTCTATGGCGATTTCTTCTGCAACTTTTTGCATCTCGGATTCTGTCAATATTTTGCGACGTTTTGATATTTTTAGGTATAAACTGTTCTATAACAAAACCATTTCTACAACAAAAGAAAAAAAATAGTGTAAAATATGTCATACTTATTTGAAGGCCATTGCCAACAGAAAACTTTCTTGACAGGCCACGTCATTCATAAATGTATGACACCAAAAATTGCCTAAAAGCCTCAAAATTGAAAAAGTAAACAAAAACATACACCAGAAACATATTAATATGTTTGCATTAAGTGAATTACTGGAGAACCCTCCTTGGCCCCTGGTGTAATTTCTTTTACATTTGACACTCAATGTGTTAAGTATCGCTAAATAATTTAGTAATTACCCATATGAGAGTTTTGTTTTACGCATAACAATAAAGATGGAAAATAAAATATTTTCGCATACTTTATTTTTATGCAAAGGTATAAAGTAAAATTATATTTATGAAAATAAAGTAGAATACGTTATTATTAAGTATTGTTGGCAACCCTAGCCGAAAGTAATGTCGTTTTTTAACATTAAATATGCAACATCAAACAGATAAGTTTTTTTACAAGTTTTTTACATCAATGATGTAACCCTCGTTATCAACAACCTTTTGTTATCTAGTGTGCATTGCAATGCCGGATCGATAAAAATCAAATGGTTTTTGCAAAAAATTTCAGATGTTTGGACATCATCAAAATTTTTTTTGCAACTTAGAAAATGTTGGAGGTATCGGAATAAATTGAAATCCGATGGCGCAATATCGGGCGAGTATGATAGGCGAGGCAATGCCCCCATCAAAATTCATATATTTTTTTCCAGAGTTTGTTTTGTGCAGTACGGTCTTGCATTATCATGTTGCAGAATAACGCCTTTTCTGTTGACAAACGGAAGCCACCTTTCAATTAAAGATTGATTTACTCGATCCAGTTATTCACAGTAAAGTTCTGCATTCACAGTTTGTCCGGGTTTCAGCATTTCAAAACGATCCATCTCTTGAATTCTTCACCAAACACATTATGCGGGACACAAAGACTTGCTCCGCTTACTTTTCCAATAGGCTAAAAATATTGTTGGATGGACGAGCAAAGTTGATTAATTTTGTGATATATCGTGGATTGTCTGATACGGATTTGTTTCCACTTCCGCCATACTGATCGAGTGGGAAAGATCAAAATTACTGGTGTTGAACTGTAGAGGATTTGATAAAAACCACCTGGCATGCATCTGGATAAATATAATTAGTGTTTTTGTGTTGGGCTACTACCCTTGTGAAATTCAAAAAGCATACAATGCCAAATATGTAACTTCTCTGGTATTTGGCCTGTCGTTTCACCATAAATTGCAAAAAAATATATTAAATTTAATTATTTACGAGTCACCCTAACCTGAAAATATTTTCGGCACAACTTTGAAGTACACAATGAGCTGATAAATGGCAAAAAATATCAATATGCAAAGAAACGACATTACTTTTAGGTTCTCCTAATAATTAGAATTATTATATTATCTTTAATTTTAAATTATTATAATATCTTTAACCTATAGTAATATACTTTATATCATATTTCCCCGTATATTTTATTTTATTTTAACCCTTGGCACCACAAGTGTGTAATGAACAAACATAATTTATTTTTGTTTTATTTTCTTCTTGTTTCGAATAGGCCTAATTGGCACCACGTTTCTTCAACTGTTGTGCTTTGATGTTTGCCCAGTATTGTCGCATCTTCTGCCGCTGTAACTCCTTTCTTTCTTCTGTCCAGGCGGCACCTTTCCTTCGGGGTTTTTCCTGAAATCCACGGACTTCCTTCAGGGTGCGTCTCACAGACTGTCTGTTTTGGAGATCTGTTATTCCCAGTTCTTTAATATCCTTCTCGGTTTCTGTCAACCAAGTGGTACGAACATTCTTGTTTTTGCCAAAAGGTGAACAGACGGTTGGTTAGTCGGTTTGGAGGCAATCTTGCAACGTGGTCATAGAAAGCTACACTTGTTTCCTTGCATAGTCAGAGAGCATCTCAATATGTTCGTACAGCTCAGAGTTATGCCGCCTTCGGATCTTCCTTTTCCCATCTTACTTTACTGGTCCTTGGTTCTTCCTGAGGATTCTCCTCTCTCTGATTTCCAATTTCTCTACCAGACCTCTTCGGTTCAAGGAAATAAACTCCATGGCATACAAGGGCTTCTGGTCGTAAGACTGATGCGTAGTGCTTATGTTTCAGGTTGCGTGATAGGTATTTCTTGTTAAGTGTTCTTAGTCAGTCGATATGCTAGTTCTAGCTTGTTGACTCTCTTGGATATTAATGTTTTTTCTGATTAGATCGGTTCAATCCACTCGCTGAGATAATTAAATTTCTCAGTCCTCTTGATGTTCCCCTGCTCTAGTAACATCTCTCTGTTTGCTTCTCTGATGTTGGTTAAAAATTCTGTTTTCTACAGCGATACTTGAAGACCCACTTTGGCAGCCTGTTTCCTAGAGCAATTTACCTGCATTGTTGCCATCTCAAGAGACTCAGCAAACAATGCCATGTAATCTGCAAAGGCGAGGCAATCTACAACCAGTCCATCGTTCTTACGTCCCAGGTAGTTACCACTCTGAGCACCCAAATTGATCATTTCTTTACGCCATTCTCTCATATCCTTTTCAAGGACACAGTTGAAGAGAAGTGGGGAAAGTCCATCTCCTTGCCTCACTCCAGTTTTTATTTCGAAGCTTTCTGAAATCTCGCCTCTAAATTTAAGCTTGGCATATGTGTTGGTCAAAGTTTATTGGATGAGACTGCAGATTTTGTTGTCTAGCCCTAGCTCCTGGAGTATTTTGTTAAAAGTGTCTCTATCAGTGGAATCTTAGGCCCTCCTAAAATCAACAAAGGTGTGGAACAGCTTGCGGTTTCTCATCTTGGATTATGCAAGTACAGTTTAAAGATTGAGGATCTGTTCAACACAGGATCGCGTCTCTTCTGCCCTTGTTTGTAACGCTTTCGAGAGAATCCTGTATGTTACTGGGACGAGAGAAATTCCACGGTAGTTGCTTAAATCAGTAAAATCTCCCTTTTAGCAAAGCGGATGGATCAGAGCAGATTTCCAATCGAGTGGTAATTTCTCTGTTTACCAAATGTCCTGGATGATCCCGGTTAGCATTCTCTGATCTCGATGCTGGAATCTATGCCGTGCTCGCGCACGGCATTGTTTACAGCACCTTTTTACAGTTCAGCGACGATAGAGTCCTCGCCAGCTGCCTTATTATTCTTCAGAAGTTGAATTATCTGGCCAACTTCTTCCAATGAAGGGGGCAGCTAGTCCGGGTTTGGTGTGGTTTGTCTATAGGCGAAATCTTCGCTGGGTGGGTCACAGTTGAGTAGTACTGAGCCAAAAGGTGGCAGTTGTCCTTGTCGTTATAAACCAGTTTGACTTGTGAGTTTCCGAAGTGGAGGCTTGGCGGAGCGTATTTTCTGAGTGTTTGCTTGAAAGTTCCAAGGAAATTTCTGGAGTTATTCTTAGCAAAGCTCTCTTCGATTTGGGTTTTTGTTTAAGGTTCGCTTAGTTCCTCGAATTATCTTGGCTATAAGCTTTCTTTGTTCCAAAAATTTATGCGAATTTTCCTTGGTCTTTTTAGAATTCCAATTCACCCAGGCTGTCTGTCTTTGGGCTTTGTATTGTCACAGTCTGCAGTCCACTACAGATGCTTCCTTCTTCCTAGCGAGAGAGAGGGATAAGTTTATTGGCCGCCTTGACAAGAGTCTCCTTCAGTTGGTCTCAGCTATTTAGATCTGTATTGTTCAGTGTCTGGCTTATTTTTTGACAGGTTTTTTTGTTTTTTTGGTGGTTCTGTGTAATCTAGTGTTTCTAGGCTGGAGTTATTTGGTCTTTGAGAGTAGTCTGAGTCTAAATTGGCGTTTCCTTGTACCATCACGTTTTGTATTTCTTTTTGAGATTTTCGTGGAATGGCCACGAAATGGATTTATTTACCATAATGGATTTATTTGGTTTATTTTATTAATACTAATAAGGACATGTAGAGACATATGTTTTTGTTTTTAAAATTTTATGTATAAAGTGTCCTCAACCTTTAAGTATTAATATGCCGTTCATTATCATATGGCGCTAGATTCCAAATCGAGCCTTGGTCTCCTGGATCCTAGCCTCCCATTAGAGTCTTACCATCGTTGTTCTGCTCCACGCCCTTATCCCCAGTATTTGATGTGCATCTTTTCTTATCTCGCCTTCCCAGTCCAAACTTAGAGGGAAGCCAACCGGTCACCTACCTTGCATTCTTGCGTTTAGCACTCTCTTTGGGGTTCGCGAATGGTCCATCCTCAGCACATGTCCAACCCATTACAGCCTTTGCAGCTTTATGAATATGGATATATGCGGATCTTTGTATATCTCATAGAGCTCGTTAATGTGTCTGGGCCTTCGTACGTTGTAATCCATGATCGATCCCTGTATCTTCCGCAGCACTTTGCGCTCTAAGATGTCTACTGCGCTCTTTGTTTTCTCAGTCCGAATATAGGTTTCACAGCAGTAGCACGCGATGGGTGTTATGATCGTTTTGTATATTCGCAGCTTGGTATTTCGGTGAATGCTATTTGGTTGTAGCTATCACGACATTGCGAAGTAGGCTCTATTCGCCACTAGAATTTTGGGGCGTATCTCTCCGTCCTATGTCCCGTCCCTGCCCTCCCTGCTCCCAGATACACAAGTTTGTTGACTTTCTCAATGTCATCCTGGAGCCGATTTTCTGGTCCGTTTCTTCGTCTTTGTGTCATTGTCTTTGTTTTGATAATATTTATTGCGTGTCCTTATTATTTTAGCGTATTCTTTTAACTGTGTATATGTCTGATGTGCCTTATCGCCTCTTCTGCTCATTATATTGATATCATCCGCATTTTCCGCTAATTGCACGATCTTGTTGGTGAGAAGATTGTCTTTGCCTACCCCCATTTGTCTTATAACATACTCTAACGTGAGGTTGAAGAGTGTGGGTGCCAGCCCATCTTTCGTTAGTTTAAATGGATCCGTTAGCTGGTTTTTTATCAGTTTTACGGCTTCTGATTCGTAATTTGTGCCTTGATCATTCTTATCAGCTTGTTCGGTATATTTAGCTGTTGCAATATTTGGTAGAGCCTCTTTCGGTTAATAGTCATATGATATGTTAATAGTTACGAGACATATGTCTGTATATACATGTTGTATTCCCGTGCTTTGCTCTGTATCTGCTTTACTGTGAAAATCTGGCCGACAATGGACCTACCTCGCCTGAAGCCTGCTTGGTAATCTCGGATGAGTCTCTCTGCTTGTGGTTGTAGGCGCTTATTGTTATTGTAGGTAAGTATCTTGTACGCCGCGCACAACAGACTAATTCCTCGGTAGTCGCATTTGACCTTGTCTCCTTTTGTGTGTATGGGTATTATTATCGTTTTTCGCATGTCGCTTGGTAATTAAGCTCTTCTTCCCATATTTTTATTATTTGGGAGTGGATTTCTTGCGTTAGGCGTTGGCTGCCTATTTTATACCCCTCCGCTGGTATTTCATCTCCTTCATCTATCACCAGGTTTCCGCTTGCCACCAGGTTTGTCATAAACTGTGTTTTGTAGTAGTAAATATGAGGCGATGAGAGTAAAAGTGGTCTAACCCACAAAAACATAAAAATACCAATAAATGTAGATTTTGCATTCCAACTGTTGGGGATGCAAAATCAACATTTTTTGGTATTTTCATGTTTTGTGGGTTAGGCCACTTTTGCTCTCATCGCTTCATATGCAGTCCTACTTTTGCTGCCGCTTGCTTTAGGTTTTGTTGGAAGCATTGGAAGTAGCTATGTATGATACACGTCTGTAAAAGGCTTTTGTGCACTCATTGCCATTAAAGTTATAATTTAATTAATGATTTAAACCTTGCAATTCATGCACAATTTCATGCCCTTCTTCACACACTTGTATCACAGACTATTTTTAAATTTTAGCAAATATTTATTTTTTAGAATTGAAAGTAGGAGATTATCATTGCGATATCTTCAAATCTGTCAGTAGCTGGAATTACACGGATATCTTCTGATACTCTTTGGCACACCCCGCTCAAGTTCGCTGCGTCAAAGCAAGTAACGGGAACGGTCAAGACCAGTTTTTGTCAGGAGTGTGCCAAAGAGTAACAGAAGATATCCATGTAATTCCAGCTACTGACAGATTTGAAGATATCATAATGATAATCTCCTACTTTCAATTCTATTATTAATTTGGTTCAAACCATGGCATCTCATTTTAAATTTATTTTTTATTTACTCATATGCAGTAAAATACACAAAACTACATAAATAGATTGTAGATTTCGTTGGTGACTTGTGCTGTGACCTTTATAGATATATTGCACCTCATCTTATTCCTTTAATCGTTGGTATTACCCATTTAATGCGCCTCCTCTAGTCCTGCTTGAACGCATTATATGCCGTTAGTACAGTAATAATAATGACAAAGAAACAAAAAATCATAAAATTATTTAAATAAATATTTAAATATTCATCTAGGATAAGATGTGAAACAAAATTTGAAAAAAAGTATTTTGCCCATTTGGCATAATTGTTCTTCTTTTAACTTTTATTTTGGATGACGTGGCAGCTCTTCTAGTATCTCCTATAATTGGTAAATGATTTCCAACATCACGCAATTGTTTACTACTTCGCACTACTTCGCCGTTTATATATCTTCCTGGAAATGTTCTTACATATTCAGCTATTTATTTGGTCAAATCTGCCAGAAAATTATTAAATACTTCTTCACTTCTTTTCTTTTCATCATATATTATCACTGTCGCTACCATCATCATACAAAATTTATTCTTGTACCATGTAAACTTCCATTCAAATCGTATGTAGCAGATTTTTGATCTGATATATCTGCTACCCACAATAAATTTATTAGCTATAAAATGCGAATATTTTCATCATCTTATATATAACATCAGCTTATACGTTGTAATCAGCTACGTCCTTTTGTTTGCAATACTCATAGTATTTTCGTCATCGCAATTATCTTCAGAATCGTGTTCTGCATTAATTAGCATATGGATCCGGCTGCAATAATTTTATATCCGATAAATGTTTGGCAAATAATGTAAATTGCGTAAAAATGTTAATTCTTTAGTTTTTGGTTTTTGCCTTTTCTCGTGTCTGTTGCTGAAAAATACCATATTTTACAAATATATATAAATGTATTACATCTCAAGCACTTAATAATAAATAATACTTGTTATAAATCAACTTAAGTTGTTAATGCAAAAATATAACACTGTAAATAACTCTATTTTACGCACTATAGATGCTTTTAGTTTAGTAACCATGTTAATACTGGGAACAATGAACGGTAATTGTTTAGTAATTGGCTGTACAGCTTACAACATTTGAATATATTGGAATTTCAATATATTTCGAATCAAACTTTAATTTTATCCGCTTTTTTATACAAGCGAATAAAATTAAAGTTTTATGAGCGTATTGTTAAATTTATTGGATTTATATACGCGTGTTAAAACGTTTTTAAAAAAAAACCTTTATTTCATCCTCGATTGAAATACACATTTCTATTCAATTTTAAATCAAAATCTAATTAATTAAATTCTTAATTAATCTAAAATGTGCGATATTCCGTTTCTTTTTTTCGGGCCTGTGTTGTCTTGACAACAAACCAAATTTTGCTTAGAGTACTATTTGAACGTTATTTTGATGTTTTACCATTAGTGATTGCAATACCGGACCAGAAATACAATACCGGTATTTCGTATTTATTAAACGTTGTACCAGAATACCGGTATTGAGAGTTTGTCAAAAAGTTACAAAAACAGAGATGTTCTTTACCATATTTATTAGTTAAAGTATACAAAAAATGTATAAACTTTGAAAATATAAACAATATAAACAAGTATAAAATATAGTTACAAATGTTATTATCAAAAATATGTTAATAAGAGCAGTAATTTAGAACATTAGAAACAAAAAGTATAATATGAAAAATAAACCATTAGAGCAGCGGTTCCCAAACTTTTTTGACCGCGGCCCGATACAAGGTTTTAAAATTTTTCGCGACTTATTTTCTAACACTAAGGCTAATAACGCAGTTTCGCCCGAAATGCATTAAAAATTGTATCCTTTACGCTTGATTACTCCTTTTGACAACGGAGCCTAAAATTAATTAATACTAGAGTTTCAACATCGACTAGCGGGACATTCAGATTATTGAATCACTTTACTGGAACCAAACAGCCACGATAAAAGTAGATAACGACGAATCTGACGAAATACAGATAATAAAATAAATACGATAGAGTTGTATACTGTCTCCAATGCTGTTTAATCTAAACTCCGAAGAGCAATACAGAGAGGCGCTAAGTGAAGAACACACTGGAATCACAATAATTGGTCAGACGATTAACAACTTGAGGTACGCCGATGATACTGTTATTATAGCAGAGAATCTTGTGGATCTCCAGAGCTTAACAAACAAGCTAAACGACATCGGTATACAATACGGTCTTAAGATGAATCTGAAAAAGATGAAGTACATGGTCATAACAAAAAGCAGAATAGAATATCAAGACTTATACATCGATAACACGCGTATAGAAAAGGCAACTAAATATAAATACCTTGTTACATGGATAACCAATACAATAGACCAAACCCTAGAAATTAAAACCAGAATTGAAATGGCCAGAAGCACATTTCTTAAAATGCAGGTGTTTCTTTGTGATAGACTAGTAAAACTTGATCTACCTACAAAAATACTAAGTGGCTACGTGTTCTCCATTATACTTTATGGAATGGAAGCATGGACTTTAAAACAAACACAAATAAAAAAACTAGAAGCCTTTGAGATGTGGTGTTATAGACGAATGCTTAAAATACCATGGACGGACAAAGTGACGAACACTAGAGTAACGGAACACATGAACAAGCAACGAGAAATCATACAAACGATAAAAAGAAGGAAGCTACAATATCTAGCCCATATATCCAAAGGAGAAAATTATGAGTTGCTTCAACTGATAATACAGGGCAAAGTAATAGGCAAACGGAACAGTGGTAGTCGCAGATACTCATGGCTGCGTAACCTTAGAGAGTGGTATGATACCACATCCCAAGAATTATTCCGAGCTACCGCTTCCAAGATGAAGATAGTGATGATGATTGCAAACCTCCTGAAAGGAGATGCCATATAAAGAAGAAGAACAGTTTCAAGCACTTTTTTAAGATCGGTGTCGCATAAAATTTCAAATAAACTACCAAATTCTTGATCACCTAGATTAAACATTTGTTCCTTTACAATTTCTCCAGAAAAAGGATCTTTAATTCACATATTATTCGAAGAAATATCCGGAAAGTGGTCTTTAAATCTATGTGTTAGCTCACAAAGGATATTCTTGAATTAATACTGATAGCGTTTCTAGATGTAAATCTTCTTTATTATAGATGGATTTCAATAAATGTGTGTAATGTTTCAAAAGATTTAAAATTGCCTTCATCAGTCATTTAAAAAAAAGTTCCTGCGCTGGGCTTAGACTCGCGAAGGCTGGGTATAATTTCAGCTGCTTCGATTCTGTTCTTAAGCAGTTGCTGCATTACCGGTGTTTTATCTCTACTAGCAACTAAAACTAAACCAAGAATTAGCTTTTAGATTACATCATCAATTAAACTTGGTGTTTAAGTTAAGACTAGATGGTTAGGTTAGGTTAGTCTAGATCAGTGTTTCTCAAAACAACAGCTACCCTAAAAACAGTTTGAATAACAATACAAATTTAATGCTTAATTGTCTTTAATGTGATGAATGAAATTGCTTGCACAATTTTTGAATTATTTCCTTTGTTTATCGAAAGTTTGGATAATTTCACCCTCAAAGCACTTGATACAGAGAGTTTGCTCCTGTACCAGTTTTTAATGTATGTAATGTATAAGCGTAAGTTGAGAATGCAACATTGAGAGAAGTGGCGGTTTCATTTGGTTTTTCAAAGATGTCGGAAAGGTATCCCAGTTTAAGGAGCCAATCGACATCAGTGAATTGTTGGATAAAAGGCTCTTCTGTAAATGTGACTACTAGTGCATATTTTAGTTCAAATAGTCTGGCTGAAATGTAAGTGTAAATGTTCCCATTGATAGCCATCCCAATTCTGTTTACACCAGGAGGTGGAAGTGATCCATACGCAGATATTCGGCGGTCAGTTACTTAACATGAATAATTATCTTTACAGCACCATCCAATACGACTTTTAAATCTTGCGGCATCCTTCTAGTTGCCAGAGAATGTCGATGGATGACACAGTAGCAGCTGGTGGCATTGTCTGCCACTTCATTCTAAAAACGGCTCCTTTTACTTTTCTTACCATTGCAGCCGCTCTATCGCTGCAAATATCAACACTTGCTCCATTTCGAATAATTTTTCTGTATATATTTGTCGATAACTTGAAAATTTCGTCGCCAGTTGTGCAAGTTTCAAGAAATTCATTCATCGAAAGTTCATCTTGTATTTGCATTTCGAATGGATACCTTACTGATGTGGTTGGACACAAAACACACAATATCAACGATAGAGACAACACGACCGAAAATCAAACCTGTCAAGAAAAAACATTGCATGTCTGATAGTTGACACGATTTACACAGTTTAAATTAGGAAAAATCTCAAAACCAAAGGCCTTACCAACAAGGAACAGCAAGCTTCTATGAAAATGGTGCCTCTATGAAAATGGTGGTTCAGTTAAAAATAAATTTAATAGATAGTGAGGTGAAGTTTTGTTTCTGTCGTTGTGAATAAAGTGCGAGGAATTGCTATTGTGTTTGTTTTTTCTTTCTTTTGCCTTATCTCTTAATTTTTACCTCGGTTTAAGTCTTTCTTACTTTGCATTATTACTTGAAAATGACCGTCAAACGTCGAAACTCGAGTCGTGATATGTGCAGAAATTTATATAACTGTGAATAATAAGTTATATAATATTTTTACATAATATAAGTGTGGTAAAAAACAAAGTGAATTTTTCAATTCAATGTAGAGTCGATAAACATCTATCCTACGAATGCAAAATAAGAAAAGGAGTAAGGCAAGGCTGCATACTCTCACCATTATTATTTAACCTATACAGCGAAATTATCATGCGCTACGTATTAGATGACAGAACGGATGCGTCACAATAGGGGGGAAGAAAATCTCCAATATCCGATTCGCGGATGACACAGTGCTACTGGCGAGCAGCGCAACAGAAGTCATAGCCCTATCCGAAAGGTTAGAACAAGTCAGTCTGGAGTGTGGTCTTCAAATTAGCATCCAGAAGACGAAAGCGATTATTGTTGACCGCGCAAATGATAACTGGCCAAATATCCTTAAGGTCGGAAAATATGCAGTTGTCGAGCAGTTTATATACCTGGTTGCCATTATTAATAACAAGGGATGCTGTGAACCCCAAATAGGCCGGCGAATACAACTGGGAAGAACCGCCATGTCCCAGCTTACTCCAGGTCGGAAGGATAACAACATAACACTTAACACGAAGATCAAACTGGTTCATGCCCGGGTCTTTTCTGTATTTGGCTATGTGGCGAAGACATGGACACTGCGTGCGGCTCACCGTCGTCGAGTGGATGCGTTCGAAATGTAGTGTTGGAGGAGAATGCTTAGAATACCCTGGACTGCACGACGTACCAATATCTCTATTCTTAACGAGATCAAACCCTAACAACGACTCTCAAGTCTGGTTTACTCCCGCATATTGAAGTTCTTCGGACATGTAACGAGAAGTGACAACATGGAAAAATTTATCGTGCAGGGTAAGCCAAATGGCGGACGAAGAAGAGGGAGGTCTCCCTGCCGCTGGTTAGATAAGGCAGCTTCTCCACACTGACATTGAGACCGTTGTACGTGGAGCAGCTGATCGCGATGGCGAGATACCATCAAGCAGGGGATCAACACACTTGAGAACAACCTTGAACTAAACAAAAAAATAACTAGAATCATATCCCTTATTTTTCCTCGGATTATCTTTTGGTCGTGAGTTGCATTTTCGCGCACTGAGGCAAACGAACTTGAATGATTTAGACTCGCAGGTGTCTGCTAAGATATTTCGTCTCCTCCGTCAATGCTGGTTATCATTGAATTAGTCGCCTCAGAAGTTTCAGTGAGTTCATCACCTTTCCGTTTTAGTGACCAAGATTTTAATCAATTCTCCATAATTCTGCTATAAAAGTAAGATATGAAATTCGTTTGACTCTTCATAAAATTTTCTTTTAACATTTTATTACATTTCTTGATTATTGCTGCGGAACCCCAGGCATACGCTCGCGGCCCTCCAGGGTGCCTCGGCTCCCAGTTTGAGAACCACTGGTCTAGATAGTTAGTTATTTTTTTAATTATTGCAGCGACTTATTACCATACTTTGAAAATATTTAAACCAAAGCTATGTTTATTAACCACTCGAAATCGTGGAATCTATAACTGGAAAAAACTTAATTCCTGGATTCTATCCGGAAAAGTAGCATACTTTGTAGATGGGGTGTGTTTATGATCACTCCCCATTTCCATGCATAATACGGTGAAAAGTTCGCTATTTAATGGACGAGATCTTATGTAGTTTACAAACTTGACACATTCTTCCAAAGTCATGTTTGGAAGAATGTTCCAAGTTTAAAGGCAACGCTTCTCTATGGATACCACCGTGCATCCATACACAATTAATGGCTTTTTGTTGAATTTGTTTAAACAAACCTTTATGACTGTGAGCAGTGACAAAATCATAGGTAAGCTTAAAAATCTCATCTGAGGCCGTTCTTATCGGTAGCCTTTTACAAAACAAGACATTTTCTTATAATACGCATTAGATTTGCATTATCCTCGATATATGTGCTTTGATTCACCTGCAAAGAAAAAAAACATTTTTTTACTTTAGCTAGTTGTTCTAAATGTTTAACGCAATCGTTTATATCTCTATTGAACTGTTTTATTTGATAATGGTATCGCCGAATATATACTTTTTTTCCATTATTCTGCATAAATTATTTGCGACAAATTTTAAAGCAGGTAGTATTAATTTTTTTTCGGCACTATGAGCCTCCAGCCCAGTCTCAGCTTAAATCTTAATTAAAATTTTGTGTTTATATAAATTTTGTTCGCGACCGGCAAAATTTTTCTGTGAGCCGGTGCCGGGTCGCGAGCCACACTTTGGAAAAAGCTGCATTAGGGTATTACGAACTAGTAAAGGAAAATCTTTTGTAGTATATTCTATTAATAGAAGAAAAAAACATTCACTAATTTATTAACTAAATATTTTTTTAAATGTGATGAAACGATAAAGGCATAATGCATCTATTGAATTTTCAATAAGCCTCGAACGTATTTTGAGGCTCTTAAATACTCGTTCCGCATTTACGCTAGTTGGTAGTATTGTAAATATTGAGTGATATACATCCTCCAAATAGCATACAAGAGTTTCAACCCTAACTTAACCTAACCTGCGGCCTGCAGGCCAAATGCGGCTCGAGAAAGTTCTTAATGCGGCCCGCGAAAATATGTTTTAAATACATAAGAATTGGCCCGCAGATCGTAGAGCTCAATATAACAATTAATTTTGGTATCGTTTCTTAAGACAAATTGGCAAAATTCTTAAAAATATTCGAAAAAATTAAAATGTTTGATTTAGTGCATTTGCGGTGCATTCAACGACTTTTGAAGATTTGTAAAATTGCTGACATTCGTAGGGGCTCGTAAGGGTCGAGGCTTGACGTAAACACTAATGCGCTCAAACACGTGAATGCGCACGCTTGCATCGTACGTGCTTACGTGCAGTTTTGATAGTTATTAGTGCTCGTGTTTAACTGCTTCTGCCTCAATTTACTCGTACTGTTACCAGTGACAGTCATACGTATTAAAACACGTTAAATAGGATGGATGGCTTCGTACAGCAAGCACATAAAGGTAGATCAAGAAAGACGCGTTTTTTAATGAGAAATGGAACTTCGATTATTTCATGACTGAGAGAAATGTGAAATCAACTTGTTTAATTTGTTTGGATGTAATAACTGTTAATAAGGAATATAATATTAAGAGACTCAATACAGAATATAATATAGAATAAATACAGAATATAATATTAAGAGAGACAATACAAAGCATAGTAGTAGCTATGATAAATTTCATGGCGAGGGAAGAAAATCAAAAATTGAAAATTTAAGAAAATATTTAGTAAACAACAAATGCTATTTATAAAGTCCAATACAAATTCAGAAGATGCTGTGAAAGCAAGTTAATTGTAGCAAAAATTGCAAAGAACTCAAAACCCTTTTCTGAAGTAAAATTTATAAAAGATTGCATATTAACTGCAGTAGAAGGAATGTGTCAGGAAAATAAAAACAAATTTGAAAATGTGAGTTTGTCGCGTCGAACATTAACCAGCCGAAATGATGTAATTTCCACTAATATAAATGAATCCCTCCAACAGAAAATCTCAAATTTTGATTTACATAATTTGTAATAAGTTACATAATTGTAGTAAAAATTGCAAAGAACTCAACCCTTTTCTGAAGGGGAATTTATAATATTAACTGCAGTAGAAGGAGCAATGTGTGTGGAAAATAAAAATAAAGAAAATGTGAGTTTCTCGCTTCGAACAGTAACCAGACGAATTGTTGAAATTTCCACTAACATAAATGAATCCTTCCAACAGCAAATCTCAAATTTTGATTATTATTCCTTGGCTTTTGAAAAGTATTGATAAAAGAAATTGATTGAGTATGTAAGTAGTGATCTGACGAATTCTGCAGAGTTATCCACTTTTATAAGAGGCATAAATAAAAAATTTAACATAACAGAAGAGTCACTGTCACTGACTCGGCGAGGACATTTTCAATAAAGTGAAGGAAGTTATGGACGTGCATAACTTGAATTACAAAAACTTAATTGGTATATGTACTGATGGTGCGCCAGCCATAGTCGGGAAAAATAATGGTGCACTAGGTCTCATGCGAAAAGATATAGGTGCAAATTTATTTAAGAAAAAATTCATTTTTCATTGCATTATCCACCAAGAAAGTCTGCGTGCAAAAATAATCAAAATGAAAGACGTGATTAAAGTTGTAGTGAAGTGTATCAATTCTATCAAGTCATAAAAATCAGCACTTAGTCATCACGAATTTAAAGAACTTTTTGAAGATATCGAATCTGAATATTCCGATTTAATTTATTATTGTGAAGTCCGCTGGCTTTCCAAAGGAGCAATATTGAAAAGGTATTTTGAATTAAAAGAAGAAATTAAAATATTTATGGAAGTCAAGGAAAAACCGGTGCCCGAATTAAGTGACGACAAATGGCCGTGTAAATTAGGATTCTTAGTTGACATTACCACACATATAAATGAACTGAATATAAAATTACAAAAGCAAAACCAAATTGTGACTGAATTATATGGATCCATCGTTTGGCAATTTATTCCTAGAAGCACATGATAAAGAACAATTCCTCACCATTTTACAAAATCTGTTCGATGAATTTGAAAGGAGATTCCAAGATTTTGTTTCCATGCAGATATTTTTTTATATTTTCGTATTGCCGTTTTCTATTAATGTAACCAAGTAACCTTGTTCCGCAAGAATATCAAACTGAGTTACTTCAAGAAAAATGAGATCTGTAATTGAAATTTATGGAAGTAGTAAAGGATGACATTTACAAACCTTTAAATCCAGAAGAATTTCCTCAGGTAGTTAATAGTGCAAAGAAAATTATTGCATTATTTGGAAGTACTTACTTATAGATGTGAACAGTTTTTTTCAAAAATGGCCTTTACGAAATCTAAGAATAGATCTCACATCACTGATTTAAATTTGGAAAACACTCTTCACATTGCTACTACTGAGATTGATATTGACATGCAGCAATCTCATTGAAGATTATTAAACTTACTGTTTCAACATTAGGCTGTTTATGTTTCTATTTTTGAAGTTAATTGTGTTTTTGAAGTTTCTTAATTTAATAAAGTAAATATTTTTTAATAAAAATATTTCCATTCTGAAACCTGATCATTCACTGTTGTTCCGCGAAATTTGTTCTTCGTCTTAAAAAAAGCCTAGAATTTATTTACGCGAGCGAAAAAATATTCTGGCCCGCGTTAACTAGTACGAACTCTGACTGTCCCATCACCTAAAAAGGTTGCCCACCCCTGGTCCAGATAGTTAGTCATTTTTCTTCTTCTTCTCGCGGATGGGATACTTAGGACCACGCGGAATCAACGTATGTTGAGCCTTCCTTCTTGCCCAATAGCTCTTCATATGCATGGATTGTTGTAGTTTCTGTTTCTCTGACCATACACGTCGTGTTGGTTTCTTCTGATCTTCCTCAAATCCCCTTGAGTGAATAATATTTCTGGCGATTCTATCTCCAGTAGGTACATCTCTACTTGTTTGTACCACTTTAGTCAAGTACGTTTGTTCCGTAAAAATTTGTGGATTCGGTAGGTAAGTCTTGTATGATTCATTCTTTCCAAATGACCCAAAAATTGAATTCGTCTTATTCTCATTTTAGTTAGTCATTATATATTGATTCTTTGAAAATATTTAAACCAAAGCAATATAAATTCAATTAATTGATTGTAGCAACTATGTCGCATAAATAAGCTACTTTTATTAACATCTAGAAATCGTGGAATCTATAACTGAAAATATCTAAAAAAAGCTTAAATCCTGAATTCTATCCGGAAAAGTAGCATACTTTGTAGATGGTGTATGTTTATGATCACTCCCCATTTCCATGCACAATACGTTAAAAAGTCTGCTATTTAATGGACGAGATCTTATGTAGTTTCAAAACTTGACACATTCTTCCAAAATCATGTTTAGTTTAAATGTAACGCTTGTCTATGGATACCACAGTGCATCCATACACAATTAATGGCTTTTTCTTGAATTTGTTTAAACAAACCTTTACGACTGTGAACAGTAATAAAATCATTGATAAGCTTAGAAATCTCATCTGAGGGCGCTCTTATCGGTAGCCTTTTACAAAACAAATCATTTTCTTGTATGGTGTCTTCGTCAATGTATCCGATAAAACACATTAGATTTGCATTATCCTCGATATGTGTGCTTTGATCCACTTGCAAAGAAAAAAAACACTTTTTTACTTTATCTAGTTCCTCTAAATCTTTCACGCAATCGTCAATTCTCTATTGAACTGTATTATTTGGTACTGGTATCGCCAAAAATATACTTTTTTCCATTATTCCGCATAAATATTTGCACCAATTTTAAAAGCGGGGAGTATTAATTTTTTTTCCGGCACTATGAGCCTCCAGCCCAGTCTCAGATTAAATCTTAATTAAAATTTTGTGTTTATACAAATATTATTCGCGACCCGGAAAATTTTTTCTGCGACCCGAGCCGGGTCACGACCCACACTTTGGGAAACGCTGTATTAGGGTATTACAACACAGTAAACGAAAATCTTTTGTAGTATATAATTTCTATTAATAGAAGAAAAGGAAAAACATTCATTAATTTATTGACTACATATTTTTGAAATGTGATTAAACGTAAAAAACATCTATTGAAAACATCTATTGATTTACATGCACTTTCCGCATTTACGCTAGTTGGTGGTATTGTAAATATTGAGCGATATACTTCCTCCAAATAGCAAACAAGAATCTGAACACCTAGTCTCGAATAGTTCAAATAATGCGCGTTTGGCGGCGTCTGGTATTTGCGCGCGGAATTCCAAAATTGGATGATATTATTTAATAATTCTCTCAAAAGAAAATTCGTAAATTTTAAGTATTTTCTAGAATGTTTAATTAGTTTCTGAATGTTTTTAAGGAAAAACATTCATGTTTAAAACGGAAACATGTTTAAAACGGAACCCTTATAGGATCACTTTGTTGTCCGTCTGTCTGTCCGTCTGTCTGTCTGTCTGTCTGTCTGTCTGTCTGTCTGTCTGTCTGTCTGTCCGTCCGTCTGTCCGTCATTTTTCTCAAGAACGCGCAGAGGTAACAAGTTGAAATTTGTATCAAATTTGTAATCAAAAGCTGTGAAAAAATCAAACTTGTAAGTCAACGCGATCAAAAGATATGACCGTTTATGTCGCATATTTTGCGATTTCACAAGGGAATCAAAACATATAGGGTACTTCCCGTTGACCTAGAATCATGAAATTTAGCAAGAAGCGGTGTCTTACAGCACATGTAAAGGAAAAAATCTGAAAACCGTAAATATGTGGTTTAATTACAAGAAAAATGCGAAATTACTATTAGAAACTAGAAACAGAAAGAAACTGAAAATACACTAATGTTGTCGTAGTGGTATTGTCAGGCTCCAGAAGCATATGGGTTGCATACAGTTAGGTCCTATTCGGTTAGGTCCGAAGGTTAAAATGTATGTGTTGGCGCCAAGCTGTTTATTCTGAATCTTCTTTGTTTATATTAGTTATGCATTTCAGGTAGGGTATATATTATGTCTAAATTTTGCTTGTTTATAACCGACATGCGACATACTCAAGTCCCGTAACATCCTGTATATATTATATTTCGTCTAATTTTTCTTTATAATCTACATAATATGTTGATAAGCTACATAATAATACTATACTCTACAAGTTTGGACGGAACCCTCGGTGCGCGAGTCACAACTCGCACTTGGCCGTTTTTTTTTTTACTAACATTTATCCATTTCTGTTTTTTTTTTTCAAGAAATATTTTTTATTTTTGGGAGTAATTGTTGATTTTTGAGAATAATTGTTGAATACTTGTTAAAAAGAAATTTATATTCTTATATGAGGTTTATTATAAATTTTCCTTGTATTGATAACTAAAGATAATCTATATAGACCTGAAGGAATTTTGAATACATCTGTCCAAGTTTTCAAGATATAGTTATTTGAATGTTTTCCCTTTAGTTCCACATTGACATTGAGAGGCGGCGGTCACCGCTAGATACAATATTGTGCAAAATTAACTAGGGGTTTCGATAGAATGATCTTTTGTCTACAAATGGCTTCAATTTTATTGTTCTAAGTGGTGTGAAACTTACTAAGAAATTTTTTTAATCAATATGGACAAGTCCATCACGAATTCCGACCAAAACTGAACACGAAAATTTAAAAACATTAAAAAATAGTGGAAAATTGCATTAACCCTTGAAGGATTTCACTGAAACTTTTACTGAAAGTGGGTATCCACAAGAAGTACCCTTCCACCAAATTTGAGCGCTCCGCCTCTAATGTGGGCGGCATGGGGGAATTGTTTTTCTTCAAAGGTTTTTTTGCAAATATTTCGTCTCACAACGCCTTAAAATAGAAAAAAGAGACTTTAATTGGCGTAGGACGTCGGTATCTACAAAAAAGTAATCTTTGCAAATTTCGTAAAATCGTTCTGCTTAGTCACAAAATTAAAAAAAAACTACAAAAAAAAATCGATGGGTACGGTACAGATACGGAGAAAGTGAACTTCTTTGAATTTTGTTTCTCAATTTACATGGGTTTAAATGGAGTACGCGGCAGGAGGCTTGCTACAAAAATTACTCCGCAAAAACGGTTCGCTTTGGAAAGTTGAAAATGACACACATTTTTTACATGCAAATCTGCTCTATCGAACAGCAATAATTGCTGTTCGGCGGAGCAGATTGTTTCCTGGAACTCGGAAAGTGAGAGAGAAAAACAAAATCAACATATATTTATTCTGGAGCCGGCGATAGAATGGGGGGCAAGGGAGTTTGCGCGCATATAAACGGCGCGCCGCCATAATAAACGGCGTTATTTGTATGTGTAAATATTTGTGTCTTTAGTTTAGGAAATACAGCACTATGAAATAGCTAATATTAATAACCTAATAGGTATATAATTTTGTATACCCTTTGTGAAATTGTCACAATATCTGATATTTTTTTACTTTTGTGTTGGAATCAACTGAAATTTATGAAACTTTTCATGATACACATGCATCAAGGAAGAAATGATCCATCGATTTCAAATTAGCTGCAGTTACTGCTACGGAAAAAGAAGGAAATCGGCTAGTAGCAAACAGGCTTAATATCATAGAATCACATGTAAGTCAACTAGGAGTACTGTCTTTGTTTTTATTACAAAATGATTATATACACTCATAACTTTAGGTCATGGAGTGGCGTAAACAAAAGTCAATGCTTCTAAAAACGTATGTGGCTGGCAAAACATTTCGATTAACTTGTGAATGACGGAAAGTAGATGATTCTGATCTTGATGCACAACTGATAACAGAAACTTTGCGTCGTGAACAACTTTTAACTCTGTGGAGGATGTGAATGGATCAAGCAACGGGCAAAAGTTCTGTAGGAGGAAAAAGATCATAAAACTGCCAACAGGACTTCACAATTTTTTTTCTGCAATCAGCGGTTGGCTTCAAAAATTCATGAACAGAAATGCGCACTACAGTATCACAGAAACTTTCAGCAGATTTAATAGCGAAACTTTGTGATTTTGTTCTGCACATCAAAGAACTCCAAATTAAATGCAAATTTAGGTCATATTTCATTTACGCTTGCGATGAAACTACAGTTTGATTGGACATGATCTCTAAAATAACTGTGGATTGAAATAGGTTTCAATCAAAACTTCTGGGCTCGTAAAAATGCCTATTACAGTGATGATGTGTGCTAAAGCTAATGGTTTTAAATAAAAACCATTTTTGCTTCATTAGGAGGTTCGAGTGTAACCAATGAGTCAAAATAGTGCTTGATTTTTTCTATATTTTCAAATATCCTAATAGTTTTTATTTATAACAACAAAACATATTTAAAAATTGGTTGTTATTATTTATTTAATAAAATAAAGTTATTAAATGACTTCATTATTTTTGACTTATAAGGTGTAAATAAAAAGATCTTGCAACAACTCTTTATTGTATCTTCAAAGTTTGTAGTACAGAGAGAGAAAAGAATAGTAATTGAAAAGAGTCGACTGTATTTTCTCTCTTTATAACTATGTTTCCATCTTTTTCTTTACTTTCAGCGAGAACGTCGCGAAAACGACGTTGCCAAGCCATCCGTCATGTGAATTACTGTCGATAAATAAGATTCAAAATAAAAAGTTTAACTTTAATTATTTAAATAATTACATCGGGAACATCACATTGATTTAATGTTATCGCGTTGTAATATTATCTAAGTTTATTTATTTTTGGTTTTTTATTCCTTAAAGTTGGGAAATTAATATCGAAAAAAATAAATAAAGACGTGACGAAAGCTTGTAGGCCATAGGAGCTTGTGTATAAAAATCAAAAAACATCATTTTTGATTTTTTTTCCGGATTCACTAAACGGTCTATCACTTTCAAATTTTGAGAGGACTTAACTAAAGTATTGATCTGCATGTATAAAAAGTTTCAAAGCTTAAACTTATTTAAATATATAAAATATATATAAAAAATATTTAAATGCGATTCGCTCGAACCTCCTCTATTCGACCAAACCAATAATTCGACCATTGCCAGCTGTCGAAAAAGCATTTCCTCAATTGAACTTTGGTTACAATTCAAGTAGATCTGACTAAATCTGATCTGGAACAATCTGATTAAAAGTTTTTGCGTATGACTTTGTGCCAAAATACTGTTTTCAAAAGTTTCTAGATTGGGATGCTTTTCGTTGTCATTTTTCTGATGAAACGAAATTTTATTTGAAACAATTAAAAACGAACATGACAGTGATTTCCTCAGGACGCTCAAGTCTAATCCAGCCTGTTGATGTTAGCTAACCCTAAACTTATAATATAATTAACTTTGTTCCCACCACTGGAGGTTTTTCGCGAATTTCCATGAACCTTATTGGTATCTTATTTTCAGGGTGTTCCAAAACTTCTTTTGGAGCTAGTTGAGATTTACTCAGTTTTTTTTTCTGACTAAAATGAGTTTTTTTTAACGGAATTAAAGTTCTATAGACCTTCAGAGTGAAAATTTATTTGTGCGCATGTGTCAATTTCCGCTATGTTTTTCGGACACTTTTGACGTATAACTGTTACGGTAAAAGTGCGTAGTTAGGTAAATGTGAACATTTACCGGTATATGTACACATTTACCTTCTTTTTTCTTCTTTCTGGTTCTGGTTCTTTTGATTAATGGCCATTTCAACTCCTTTAAAAATATCTGTACCAGTAGTTGTGCCATGAATACTATACATAACAAGAAGTTCTTCATGCACTTCATAGCTTTTATCTACTCCTCGAATATAAATCAACACCTGAGCAGTATCTGACACATCCGTTGACTCATCCAAGGCCAAAGAAAACCACTCAACATGTCCATTTTTGTCGAACAGTTGAGAGGATATATTTTCAGCGATGTTTTCTACCCTTCGAGCCACAGTGTTTGCTGACATACTGACAGTTTTTAATAAATTTACCTTTTCAGGGCACATTTCTTCGGCTACTGCAATTATGCATTCTTTGATCGTTTCTCCATCGGTGAATGGTTTTCCACGTTTTGCAATTTCAAGAGCCAAACGAAAGCTGGCACGAGTTGCAGCCTCTTGTTTAGTTTTGAGTTTTGTAAATGAAGATTGCTGCGATTTCAATCCGCGCTTCATAGCTTCGAATTTTTCTGTCCGCAAACTTCCTGTATATTTTGAGTAATTTTGAAAATGTTTTGTTTCATAATGACGTTTAATGTTATATTCTTTGAGAACGGCTATGCTTTCATTGCAAATCAAAGATAGCGCCTTGTTACTGGACTCAATTACGAAATACTGATTGTTCCACTGATCTTTGAATTTTCTGCATTCACTATCAATTTTTCGCTTCTTTTTTATACTACTAAATCACACACAAAAGCAACAATTCAAATCAAAATTTTGTTACAAAGATGTCTTAAACTTAAACACGCATAAACACGTTTTAAGGAGGTACGGACTATTTTATTTCACAACAGTGTCATAGGAACTGACTTGTGGTTGCACCACTAGCCTTCCTATATATTCCAATTACAATCATCTAGAAGTGAGTGGAAAACACCAGAACTTTCTCGAACCAACGAGATTATTCTGTACGTGCTATTAGCGCCATCTGTTAGCGATAGAAGGTACTACCTATTTCCGCTTGTGTCTACCAGATGTCGTGTCACGTTACTCCCCATGGCTCGTACTCTACGACTAATCTAGAAACTACAGATAATAACAGGACAATTAATAATATGCAGTGTTGCCGTTTTGCGGACTTTAGTCCGATTTGCAGCCTTTTTTAAACGTTGCGTACTTTTTCGGACTTTTTTTTTCATCAGTGGACTATTTCACTTTTTACCACCGGCAACAATGATAATATGGTTTTGGCCCTCGGAACTAACTGGAGTAATCAGTATGGCCCTAAGGCTGGAAAGTTTGGAGACCCCTGGTCTATATCAATGACAGTTCCAACATTTTGACATTTCTTAACATGTGTTTAAACAAGCGTAACTATATCTAAACGTCAAAAGATTTTCAAAAAAAATTAAGTAAAACTTCTTTTGGCGCGACTTATGAGTAACTAAGATGTTTTTCAGACGATCTACGAAATAACTTTCAGTAATGTTTTATTCATTTAATGTTTAAAGAGAAAAGACGTTTCTCTTACTGAAAAACATTACTGAAAGTTATTTCGTAGATCGTCTCAAAAACAACTTAGTTACTCATAAGTCGCGCCAAAAGAAGTTTTACTTAATTTTTTTTGAAAACACATGTTAAGAAATGTCAAAATGTTGGAACTCTCATTGATATAGACTTTAGACCCTTTTACAATTAGTCAAGCGCATGCGCGTCCGCCATGTTTAAATGGCGGGAAGTTTTTTTTGTTTTTTTCAATGGTTATGTTACGGTAAAAGTACAAAATCGGCAAATGTGAACGTTTACCGGTATATGTACACATCTACCAATGTTTTCCTTATAACAATTTTATTTTTTTTAGAAAGTAATCAATAAATCAATAAAAAAAAATCAAGTAATCATTTGGGTGCCGCCCAAAAAATGAGTATGTGTAAGCTTTACGCGCGGTTGAATTAAAACTTCTTTACGGCTTTGGCAGGTATTATCAAAAAGATTAAATTTTAATTGAATTTAGAGATTCAACGAGATATTAATTTTTGTTCTGAAGAATCTCCACCATTGAGTAAAAAAAAATAATTAATAATGAACAATTAATTTGCGTTCCTCTCAAAAAATGAGTCTCACTAAAATCAAAACTCTTCGAATTTTAGTTATCATAAACTTCCAGTTTCATATTTTCATTATGATAATATTTGAATTAACTTATTTGTGATGGTTGATGTAAATATGGTTTCTGATTAATTATACTATCAATAAATAAAAATAAATTTTATTATACAAATATGCATATACAGGGAAGGTCATTTAACGTGACCACCTCAAATATCTCCGCTACTTTTAGAGTGACGAAAAAAATGTCAAAAGGAAATTTTAGTAATTTCGAAGAGCTGAAAAAGTGGTTAAATTTTTTTTGTCAAGGCCATAGTTTATTCGTTCTCAAGTTCATCAATGGTTTTGCAAATGGGAACATGTTATTTTTTTATCAAGACATTTTAGCCACTATTCAGGCGAATCCAGCGACCCATGATAACACGACATTAAAATGGTTTTGCACCCAAAATACACGTCTAAAAATGGGAAATCGTGATCGTATTGATAATAAAATATATCCAATAATGTAGTTAGATTTTTTGAGCAGAAAATTTATTATATGATGGCCATTTACCTCGGCACATTTTGAAAGACGGCGGATAAATGATGCTTTTGAACTTCGAATATTTTGTGGTGTGATAGCTGCACAGGTTCTTTTAATTCGTTTTCGCATGTTCACCGGCGTCGTCGGAACATCATGGTAAACACGATTCTTTATAACTCCCTATAGAAAAAAATCAAGTCATGTTAAATTCGGCGAACGAGCAGGCCAAAGGATTACTGCCCCTCTCCCAATCTAGTGTCTGGGAAATTTTCGGTTTATCACTTCACGAGCTATAACTGCCATAAAATGCTATAAAATGAGCTGGATAGCCATAATGTTGATACCACTTTCGGTATCGCTGTGCTAAAGGGATTTCTTGTAGAAATTCTCCTAAAGTGTTGTTAAAAAACTCGACGTATTTTCGTTCATTCAAATTGCCGTTTAAGAAAAATAGTCCAATAATTCGGTCCTGGATTATGCCACACATTAACACTCCAAAGACTCTGGTGCACAATTTGCCGGAGACACTTTGGATGTTTTATTAACCGATAGTGCATGTTATGCGTATTTAACTTTCCATGGATATTAAAAGTTTACTCGGCATTAAACAAATCGTCGCACATTGGTCTAGATTTGAAAAAAGTTGGCCAAAAATAGGAAGAAGTTTCATATTTAAACGTGAATTGGAATATAGGGCTTTTCCAGGTTAGAAATTTCATAATATAATTTTAAAATTCAAAATGGCGGATCCAATATGTCCGTCCACCTAATTGAAAATTGATCTAAATATCATATAAATTGGTAGGTATATAGGTGTTTTCGAGGTCACTTATTACGAATTTCATAGTATAATTTCAAAATTTCAAATAACGACAGAATACTAGAAGGAAGGTTAATGAAAGAATCTGAAACACAACTAGAGGACTCGCAGTGCCGGTTCAGGAAAGGCAGAGGGGTGCAAGACCAAATATTCTCCATAAAACAATTGATAGAAAAATATCGCAAAGATAAGATATTCGTGGCTTTCATAGACCTAGAAAAAGCATTCGACAGCGTCACAAGGAAAACTGTGTGGAACTGCTTAAAACGGAGAAGAGTGAACAAAAACTACAGCGATGCATACAAAGTATATATGGGAATACAAGAAACATTGTGAGAACAGGAATCCTACAATCAGAGGAGTACAACTAGGGAAAGTTTAAGACAAGGAGGAATCCCTAGCCCAGCCTTGTTCAATATAGTTATAGACGATATAATATTGGGAGTAAAGACTAAAGTGAAAAAACTAATAGTCGGATATAAGAACATGCAAATGGTAGAAGTATCAGCGAGCGTATTTGCTGATGACCTGATAATATATGCGAAAAACGAACAAGATCTGCAATATAACTTGAATATATGGAAAAAATGCACTAATAAAAAGAAATTTGAGAATGATGAATGATTTGAGAAAAAAACCATGTAATGGTGATAGGAAAGGAAGACTTGGAAATATGAATAAAATTGGATGAAAATGATTGGAGCAAGTTACATTTAAAATAAACATTTAAATATTTGGGAGTGGAGAATCACCAAAATGGAAAGATATATGCAGAAATAAATGATAGACTGGAAAGTGTTTCTATTTTATATAATTCACCGAACAACGCCTTTATAAAGAAAAAAAGAAATATACAGCAAATCAAAAATTACGGTTTTCAAAATTATTTTTAAATCCGTATTGACTTACGGAAGCGATAGCTGGGTGTTATCCAATCAAGCAAAAAGCAAGATTCAAGCAATAGAAATGAGGTACCTACGAGGCGTGAAGGAGATTACACGAAGAGATAGAATCAGAAACGACTTAGTAAGAGAAGAACTGGAAGTAGAACCCATCATAGAAATCATCAAAAGCAACAATTAAAATGGCTTGGTCACCTTGTGAGGATGAAGAAAAGATCAACAAAAGAAATATGTCAAGCGAGACCGCACAAGCGCAGAGCATGTGGCAGACCAAGAAAAATTTGGGATGGGGCGGTGACATAAACTTTAAGAGAGAAGGAACTGTCATGGAACGAGGGAAAAAGGATGAGTAAGGACAGAAAGTAATGGGCTAAACTAGTCCCAAACTAATATTAGTTTGTCATTTCTATAATACTGTACTTGAGTCTTTATAGATTTTCTATTTAGATATAGATTCTAGATTAGTCTATATACCTTAAAGGCAGGATTCCACTGAGGCAACTTTTTAGTCAACATGTAGCATGCGGCATTGACGCATGCTACGCGTCTTTCCATTGAAAGAACACGATACCACAAGAAACATGTCTATTTGTGGCATGCTACGCGTCTGTTGCCGTGTCGCATGCGTCACCTCTCGACAAAATTAAACGTGTTGGACGGTGTCGTCTCTATCCAACAGAAATTGGATCGGGTAACTTGTAGTATGCAACATGGAATGGAGTAATGAGAGAACCACAACATTCATTGAAGATTACCATAATTCACCCGCATTGTGGAATAATAAAATCAGTGAGTATAAAGACAATAAAATTAAAAGTGACAAGTTAATGGAGTTGGCTATTAAATATAATTGTAAATAAACAAAAGAGAGATAAAAAAAACAAAATTAAAAAATTGCGTACAGCATATCATCGAGAACGAAAAAAAGTGCAATAAAAAATGAGTGGATCGTCTCCCCAGAGAAAACCACACAAAGACAAACCACAATTGTGGTTAGCGTTTGAGATTATAAGCTTGTTTTTTTTTGCCAGACGTTGACTTACCTAAATCAACATTTTCTAAATGGTTCAGATATTCGAAACAGATACATAAGTGATGGATAGCTATCAGCCGTAGCCAAATATCTCAATGTCACTAATAAAGTGCTGACTCACTAATAAAAGTGAACAAAGCTGTGCTGATGAGAGATAAATCTCGAAACGCGTTCACTGATGGCTCTCCACTTAAGGTATCAGATAGACATGATCTTAAAAACAAAGTTATTCTTATGGTTTTGGTTGAGTGCCTAGAAGGTGGACTGAAAGCAATAGAATTACTTACAAATTTTATATGAAATTTGTTTTGGTTGTCCTTAAAAGACTCAGTAATTGTTATAGAGCTCCAGAAACGCCTAGGTGGTATTGCATCACGAAAGTCGGAATCGTGCTTTTTAATAGTGGTTGAGATTTTATCAAGCAAGTACTCAAAATCCTTATTCTTCATTCGTGTAAAGTTTCGAAATCAAGCTTCATCCTCAGCAAGCAAGTTGTTGTATAAATTATAGTGTGTTTCTTCAACTTCAATATATAGTTGTCTTCTCCACCACCGAGGTGACCTTGGCAGACGTGACAGCTGCCGCAGCTTTCCGTAAATACATGCTGGCCCAACTGAAGTTGCCTAAATGAAATCCCTTCAGACGCATGCTACAAACATAGACGACAAAGCGCATGCCATCTTCTTCTTCTAGTGCTCCTCCTATCGGAGATTTGCTATCATCATGGCAATGCACACGTTGTTGACGGCAGCTCTGAACAGTTGGATGTTGGTACACCCAAACTATTCTCTTAAGTTTCTGAGCCAAGACTTTCGTCGCCTGCCGATGTTCCTTTTCCCGTTTATCTTCCCTTGTATTATCAGTTGCAGAAGTTCGTACTTGGGGCCTCGCATTATATGTCCTAAGTATTGTAGTTTTCTCGTTTTTATGGTGTGAATGATTTCGCATTCCTTTTGCATTTTGTTTAGGACTTCGATGTTGGTAACCCTATCAGTTCACGAGATCCTCCACATTCTTCGGTAACACCACATTTCGAAAGCTTTCAGTTTGTCCATGTGCCATTTTTTCAGCGTCCATGCTTCCACGCCATAAAGGAACGTGGAGAAAACGTAGCATCGCAGCATCCTTATTTTTAGCTCTATATTAATATCTCGGCTTATTCATTTTCGTAAAGGAAGATCTTGCTACCTCAATTTTCGATCTAATTTCTCTTGTTATGTCTCCCGTTTGTTCCATCCATGCCCCTTGGTATTTATATGTCTGTACATTTTCTATTATGGTGTTTTCAATTCTTAGATTTAACTGGTTTTGGTTTTGTAAAGATTTTGTGACTAGCATTATTTTGGTTTTATTGTAGTTAATTTTCAGCCCATATTCGTTGCAACGATCATTTAATTTATTGACTAGTTGTTGCATGTCTGTTATATTGCTGGCTAATAGGACTGTGTCGTCGCCATATCTTATATTATTGATCGCTTCTCCATTTATAATAATTCCCGTCATTTCCTCTTCCATGGTTTCCGTAAAAATAGCTTCACTGTACAGGTTAAATAACATTGGCGATAAAATACATCCTTGTCTAACTCCTCTGCGAATCTCTATTTCCTCCGTTAGTTGATTTTCTACCTTTATGTTTGCATTTTCACCCCAGTATAAGTTGTTAATTATTCTTACGCCTCTCAAGTCGATGTTTTTACTAATTAATATATGTTGTAGTTTGTCGTGTCTTACTTTGTCAAATGCTTTTTCAAAGTCAATGTAACATACTAGCACATCTTGGTTCATATCCAAGCAACGTTGGAATAGAACGTTGATCCCGAAAAGCGCTTCTCTTGTTCCGAGTCCCGCACGAAATCCAAACTGTGTGCTGCTTATATATTCCTCGAGTTTCTTATAGATTCTCTTATGAATTATTTTGAGAAACAATTTCATGTGTGTCTCATGAGCGAGATTTTTCTGTATTCTTAGCATTCTTTGGCGTTCGTTTTCTTGCGAATAAGTATAAAGGTCGACGTTAACCATTGTTTAGGGATTTCTCCTTTATCGTAGATGATGTTGAAAAGGTCTAAGAAGATATCTATTGCTTCTTCATCAAAAAGTTTGATAAGTTCTATCAGTATCTCATCGGGACCTACAGATTTTCCAGACTTTATGGAGTTTAGGGCATGTTCTAGTTCTGTTCTAAGTATTTTTAGGTTGGTGTTGTCCACTTCTATGGTAGGCTTGGGAGATCTTACGTCATTAAATAGTTCCATCACATATTCCTTCCATCTCTTTAATTTAGCCTTTATATCAACTATTATATGTCCATTTGTATCTATGAGTACATTACCAGTATTATTATATTTCTTGCATCTAGTCATTTCTTTTATCTTCTTATGCATGTGGAACCAGTCAAATCTCTTTTCCATTGCCTCTATGTCTGTACATTGTTCGGTCAGGTATTGTTCCCTAGCTCTTTTAATATCTTTTTGTATTAGTTTGTGTATTCTCTTATATTCTTCAAGGTTGTTTTTGTTTTTCCTTCGTTTCTCCATGCTTTCCAAGATGTTTGTCGTTATCCATGGCTTTTTCTTTTTGCCACTCCTATTTACTAGCTGATCTTTAGTTATTGTTTCCAATCCTGTTTGGATACATCTCCACTTATCCTGTATACTGTTTTCCCTTGTTGTATTGGTGGTTCGCATATACTCGTTTACCATCCCTTTAACCCTATGATGAATTTTCGGGTCCTTGAGTAGTTTTGTGTCTATATAGTTGTTTTGATATTTTGTTATCTTTTTCATCTTTATGTTGATTTTAGCTACTATCGGATTTTGGTCGGAATTAATGTCAGCACTCGGATATATTTTTGTAGACTTGATTGGGTTCTTATAACGGTTGCTCATGAGGATGTAGTCTACCTGGTTTGTTACAATTTTACAATTTGCATGCCATCTGGGACGACAAATTCCGCATGCAACATTATTGAATTCTGCGCCACATAGTCGCACACGTATAATCAGGCAACACTGCGAAACATGTATCATACCTCATGTCGTACAGTGTTGCCTCAGTGGAATTCCGCCATAACACCTAACGGTACACTAAGGTTTGGAATTAAAAGAAAAAACAAAATGGCGGAACCAATATGGCTGACCATTTCATTAAAAATTAATCAAAATTTCATATAAATTGGTATTTAATTGTTTTCAAGGTCACTAATTGTGAACTTCATTGTATAATTAAAAAAAAATCAAAATGGAGTGGATCCAATAAGGCCTAGCATTTCATTAAGATTTTATCGGAATTTTATATAAATTGATGAGGGTTGATGAGGGTTTTGGCATTTAAAACGCCACCCGTGCCGAGCGTGTTGGCGAGTTGGTTTGGTGAGCTGTATCTATTTGCAACTAGCTCTACCTCACTATCCAGTTAGCTCCGGTGTTCTGAGCTAACTGTCGATCCGTCTCAACTTATTATCATCAGCTCCGCCACGTGAAGACGTCTACCAACACTTATTTTTGTCTGTCTCCACTGCTTTATTTTCTTGGTCCTTTGCAGGTTACCGAATAGCGATATGCCGGTATCAAGAGACCGTACCTCTTGATACCGCAATATTGCTACTCGCTACCCTGCAATGGACCAAGAAAATAATGCAGTCGAGTGACAAAAAGAAGTGTTGGTAGACCCCAGGCTAGATGCCGGGATGACCTACAGCTACTAGCTGAGAAGTACTGGATGCACACCGCTCAAAACAGATCGACCTGGAAAAAGATGGTCGATAGTCTAATAGTCTAAATGCTCAAGAAGAAGAACGATATAAATTGGTATATGAGGGTTTTTAAGGTCACTGATTACGAATTTAATAATGCAATTTTAAAATTCGAAATGGTAATCACTTCTTTAAACATTGTTCGGAATTTCATATGAATTGGTATATACGGGAATTCATTATTAGTAAAAACAATTAGAATATGACAATTGCAAAATAATAACAGTTTATGTGTTTCATAGATTTTTATATATAAAATATTTAAAAAATTTAAAAAATAGTCGAAGTAACAGTTATTATGGAATAATGACCACTGAAATAAGAATGCTACTGTTCATTGCTCTGTTGCTTGAGAAAGCGTTCTGTTGCTGTTTGAGATAGTTTCCATCTCTTTTTTAGTGTGGACAACAGTGTCTTCAAGGAACTTCGATCCTCGTTATGGATTTGAAATGTTCCATTTTAGTAATGAAATGTTCCTACAAAAGCTTACATTGAGTTTCCAAGTCTAAGTTCTAATCGTTCCGTATGTTCTCGAACAGTTCTCGACGAGTACGGATTATTTTATCAATACAACATTCTAAAATGCAACCATAAAACGATGTAATATTAAGTAATTTATTCACAATAATATTTTCTTCACAATACAATAATAAAGATTAAATAAGATTTCCGATATACAGGGTGGGGCATTTAACGTGATCACAAAATTTGTCTACATTAAGAGCAAAAGTACGTAGGCTTTTCAACAAAGCCAAACAATACGGAAATTAGCTAGAATACTCTGAGGTGCTTACCACCTACAACAAAGAGTACAGAAGGGCAAAAAGGGAGGACCTTCTGTGAAAACATAGAATCCACGCCGGTGGCAGCTAGACTGCACAAAGCACTAGCGAAGGATAGAGTGGAAATGACAACCACTCTCAAGAAACCGGATGGGACCTTCACGGAGGATGCAGAGCAAAGAGCTCTCCTCTTACTAGAAACCCATTTTCCGGGATGTAGAGGATACAGTGAGACCGAGGGCTTGATGCAACCACGGAAACCAAGTCGGGCCGACTGGAAGAGGGCAGCGTCCATCTGTACGGAAAACCGAATCAGATGGGCTATCAGCACTTTCCAGCCTTTTAAGGCCCCAGGTGTGGACGGACTAGTTCCTGCCTTCCTACAAAAGGGAGAGAGAGAACTAATGCCGTATCTTCTAAATATCTTTAGAAGTAGCTTAGCGCTCGGATATATACCGGAGCTATGGAGAAGGGCTAAGGTGGAATTTATACCGAAGGTGGGGAAGAAAGACACCACTCAACCGAAGTCATTTAGACCCATTAGTCTAACATCTTTTATGTTAAAGACAATGGAGAAGGTGATTGATAATTACCTTAGGACTATAATGCTGGTAGGTACACCACTACACAGGAGTCAGCATACTTACAGAGCAGGGAAATCCACAGAAACCGCCCTGTATCAGCTGACAAACGAAATAGAAACAGCACTAGAGATAAAGGAAGTAGCGATATGTGCCTTCTTGGATATAGAGGGAGCTTTTGACAACACCTCACACGAGGCTGTCAGGGCGGCCCTCGAAAGAAGGAATATCGACAGCACTATCTCAAAGTGGATGGGAGAAATGCTGAGAACTAAAACGGCGGAGACACAAGTGGGAAAAGACACCATTAAGATCTCCACAACTCGAGGGTGCCCACAGGGAGGTGTACTATCACCGCTAATGTGGAGCCTGGTAGTTGATGAACTACTGGTTAGGCTAAACGACCTAGACATCAAATGTCAAGGTTACGCCGATGACATAGTCATAATGGCCAGAGGAAAATTTGAGGGAACGCTCTGTGAAATTGTTCAGAGAGGCCTCAAAGTAACTGGTAGATGGTGTCAAACAGTGGGATTGAGACTCAACCCGAGCAAAACCACGGTGATACCATTTACTAGAAGGAGAAAACTAAACTGCCTACATCCCATACTCATAGATGGGAAGGCAGTAGAATACCAACAGGAGATAAGGTATCTGGGTATCACACTAGATAGCAAACTCCTATGGAATAGACACGCTGAGGCAGTGGTAGGTAAAGCCAAACGCGCCCTAATGGTGTGCAGAAATCTGGCAGGAAAAACGTGGGGTTGTAACCCCACTATCCTGCGATGGATGTACACCATGATAGTGAGACCTGCAATCACTTATGGGGCGGTTGCGTGGGGAAGTAGAATCAAACTGTCCTCTATGAGGAAACAGCTTGAGAAGATTCAAAGACTGGCGTGTGTCTGCATCACGGGGGCGATGGGGTCGTGTCCGACAGCAGCATTGGAGCTGCTGCTGGATCTGACTCCGCTGCACCTTGTGGTGGAGAGCGCTGCCAGATCGGCGATCGTAAGGTTCAGCAAGGAAGGAATGGGCAGAGGCAAAATAATCGGGAGCAGAGACCGAAACAGCCTCGCTGCCAAGATGCCCTGGCTGGAAGTACCAAAAGACGAAATGGTATGCAAATACCGCTTCGAGAAAAACTACACAGCAATGTGTAGTAGTAAAGCCGATTGGAGCGACGAATCCTCAGCATACCACATAGAGCAAAATGCCATCAAGTGGTATACAGATGGTTCGAAGACAAAGGAAGGCACTGGTGCAGGAGTGTTTGGACCTCGTACCAGATACTCCGAATCCATGGGAACATCCCCAAGTATCTTCCAAGCAGAGGTACACGCAATCGAAAGATGTGCACAGTTTAACCTCGATAGGAAGTACCGCAAAAAACGAATTGCTATCCTGTCAGATAGCCAAGCAGCCATCAAGGCCATTAGCTCATACACCATCAGATCCAAACTGGTATGGGACTGTGTGGGGAAGCTGAACAAGCTTGGCAGGGATAATAAAGTAACGCTATACTGGGTACCAGGACACACTGGTATAGACGGAAACGAAGAAGCCGATCACCTAGCAAACAAGGGATCCAGTAGCCCCTTGAAGCCCCGGAACCCTTTTGCCGTATGAGCGTGAACACCATCCGCAAAAGTTTAGATGAAGAAATAAGAGGAAAATGGATGAAAACCTGGGAAGAACTTCCAGGGCTAAGGCAATCCAAAGTGATGCTGGGATCTTTTAACCAGAAGAGAACTAAAGCTTGCCTGAAACTAAGCAGGAACAAGCTCAGAATTCTGACAGGAGCCCTGACGGGACACTGCACACTTAGGAAACATCTCAAGGCCCTAGACCTAGAGGAGGATGATGGATGCAGATTATGTGGCTAAGCAGAGGAAACCCCCATACATCTGTTCAAAGACTGCGGAGCATTAGACAGATAGACCTTAGACAGATTAGATTAGACAGATGTACCTTGGGGCTCACTGCTTGAACACAGAGGAGCTGCAGGGCTTGAATCCCACCCAGATCCTGACATTCCTAAAGGAATCAGGATTAGAGGAGGCGCTCTAAATGGGTAAGTACACCAACACTTGGAGGAGGAGGGTGGGGTACAATAGATCTATAAAGGTCGCAGTACAAGTCGTCACCACCATATCTACAATCTAACAATCTAACGTGATCACCCCAAATATCCATTAACTTTAGAGTGACGAAAAAAATGTCAAAAGGTAATTCTATAGATTTCTAAGGGCTGGCATACTGGTTAAAAAATCTTTTTTGTCAAGGTCATAGTTTATGCGTCCTCAAGGTCATCAATGATTTCAAACGAGAACATGTTATATTTTTATCAAGACATTATAGCCACTATTCAGACAAATCCAACGACCCTTGACATAATGACCTTGAAAAGATTTGACAAGTGTATCCATTGAAAATAGATTTGAATAACCGTATCGAAAATGGTATTGCACAGTCAAGAAGAGAAAGTGAATATGATTCTGATGTATGGTGAGACCGGCAGAAACTTTGTGCGAGCGCAGCAACTTTATGCACAAAGTTATCCTGACAGAATAGTGCACAATTTGCCCACTACTTAATTGCGGATCATGAACTACTGCAACTAGAAAGGCAATCTCTGCTTCCTTGTTTTAGCCTTGCGAAGTTTCCCTTTGTGTGGATTAACATAGCCCGTTTCACGAAATAAATGAATAATTCGATCGAAACATCGACGGGAAGGATGATTTCTGCCAGGATAACGTTGTGCATAAAATTCCGACGTTCGCACAGAGTTGCTGCCGGTCTCACCATAAATCAGAATTATATCCACTTTCTCTGCTTTACTGTATAATACCATTTTCGATACGGTTATTTTCAGTGGATACACTTCTCAAATCATTTCAAGGTGATGATATCATGGGTCGTTGGATTCGTCTGAATAGTGGCTACAAAGTCTTGATAAAAAATTAACATAACATGATTGAGGACGCATAAACTATGACCTTTACAAAAAATAATTTGTAACCACTGTGTCTGCCCTTCGAAATCATTAAAATTTCCTTTTGATTTTTTTTTCGGTACTCTAAAGGCAACGGAGATATTTGGGGTGTTCACGTTAAATGGCCTACCCTGTATATATTAAAGACATGAGTCAACATAAGTTTCAAGTTTAATCTGTATAGAAATACCTGAAATAACCGTGAAAGAAGTTTTTCTTCAACCGCTTGTAACGATACACATTCAATTTTTTATTAGCCTTGTAAGACGGAGATTTTACCTCATAGTATGAACAACATGGTTGCTGCGTGGTAATTCATACTTACATTGAATGTTACAATGTTACAATCAATATTACCTCATAGTGTTCACTGTTTTAATGGTCCATAACCTTTTTTTAATAGATTAGTAAAGAATTAAGGATTATTAGTAGAGAGTTCAGGTTCGAAGTGATTACCCTAAGAGATATTTATCTCATAAATCTAAGTTATTAATCAAAGTTATGGTGATCGATAGCCCGTTTGATTATTTGCATTGTGTGCATTTCCAATGAAATGGATTAATAGGGAATTAAACTGTTAAAATTTGATATATATTAGTCTAGCGGATTATAACAAGTACACACGAACTCAGCTTTCAGCTACACAAGACTCGAGACTTTAATAAACTAATATAATAAAGTTTAATCAACTAAATATGTTTTTTTCATACACTCATACACGTCTGGAAGTCTACCAACTATTTGTAACTTAATAATTCAACTAACTTGCATTCTAAATAATTCTGCGAAAATCGAGAAACTTTCCAGGGAATCAAATTGCAGCACTCGAACTTTTAAAAATAATCTTCATTCAATTTGAAACTTCTGTTTCTATTTCAATTTCCTCAATTGTGAATGACTTTTATGACGATTGACAATGAGTTTCCATCAAAAACTGATTATATCCAAGAGTAATTTTCAACGCTATTAATTCATTAAATTACAAAATCCGATAATAATTTACAGCGCAAATTTAATAACAACATACTGTACACTCACATAGACCAAATATGGGTAGTGACAACAATGTAGTAAATATTATCAACGGTAATAAACATTAATTTGTTATCCAATTTATTGCAAATTTGCTTCTCCCACATACAACCAAATAACGATTTATGCTGTTTGGATTTGATTTTATGAAAGAGTGATTTAGTTGGAAATATAGATATCAGTTGGTCCGCAACAGCAGTTGCAGCATTATTGGATTCATATATCTGCAACGAGTCTCCAATGCAGATAAATTATTGTGTATACATATTACACTTGAGTTGCTCTTACGAAACTGAAATTTCTGTTCTCGATACGCATTTCATCTTAGAACAGCCAGTCAATTATTTATTTATGAGTTTACGTTAGGAGTTAATTATTAATTTAGTCATTTTAATTGGAATCGTCAGGTTAATTGGTAGATTTTCCCGAAAACAATTTGTTTCTCTCAAATTAACTTTTATTTCTTCATTTCTGGAATAAAATTTTAAATAAAATTTAATTAATCGTGTCTGAGCTACTCAAAATATAAAAATATATGTATACCACACATGTCATGAAATTTCAGCTGTTCAAAGAAAATGTTCTCATAAAATGCTCATATATCACTCCAATGTTCAGCACACATAATAGCATTTTCGTTGCACGACCATAGGTCCTCGAGGATACATGGAACTTTCTGGGATTGGCACACCAGAAGGTGTTCCATTGCCCGGGATTCTACGCATTCACATGGTTGCTCTTCCGCATATCCCCACTTCAGGAGGTTGTTCTTGAATCTTCCCATTTGGCAGCGTAGTCGGTTGATGGTTCTCAAGGTACCCCAGTTTAGGCCCGAACCTGCAGGGGATTTTTTCTCTAGGATTCCAGGTTGAGCTATTATTGTCTGCTAAGCGCTGTTCCCATGTTGCCTCCTTGGTTGCAGCTTTAGAGGCTGAGAGGGCCTGTTTGGATTGCATAGAGCTTCGTTTTGATTTTAGACTGGCCACAGGCGGGGCATGTCCGTGCAATGGATGTCTCATGTCGTCGCGTTGTTTGCTTCGTTCGGACATGGCCTTGGTTAAGGCTGGTGGGTTTTAGGCATCCCGTTATTAATCTGCACGTGTCGTTCACGACGGGGTCTAGTCCACAGGCGTGTGTTGATCTCTCCCATACAGGGGATGCATACTCGGCTGCGCAGTAGCACAGCGCAAGGGGCATAGTAGCGCAGGACGTTAGGGTTGCCTCCCCTGCGTGCGTTGATCAGTTTCCGAAGGATGTCGTTCTTAGTGTTGACCTTGGCCTTGGTTTTATCAATATGCTTTCTGTAGGCCAGAGTTCGGTCTCATGTAACCCCCAATACACTGGGTTTGGGCAGTGTTGCAGTCTGACGGAGATCCACTTTATTTGCAGTTCTCTTTTCGCCTGTCGGTTATCAAGGTGGAATAAGCATGTTTGCGTCTTTGCTGGGTTGGGACGTAGCTGGTTTAATATATAATAATTTCTCAACCCTGAGAGCGATTCTGTTAGGTGCTCTTTAATGTTTTTTGATTGGTAAGTGATTGCTACATCTACAGCATCGGCATGCTGTTGGGCCGGTTGGTTGATCGTTGGTATACACGTTGAAGAGTATGGGTGCCAGCACGCTACCTTGGGAGAGACCTTTCTTCTGGTTCCTCCAGTAGCTTCTTGTACCTTGAAATTCTACGTAGAATCTTCTATTAGAAAGCATTGTTTTTATTAATTTAATCAGCTGGTAATCTTCTGTCATTTAAAAAAAATCCAGTATTATTTTGTGATTTATAGTGTCATAAGCGCTGATAAATCTATAAAGACTGTACTGGCTTGTCTTTGGTCTTTAGCTCGTCTTTTCCTTTCTTTAAAAGCCATCCTCAATGTGTTGGATGAGGTTTAGTACCTGGCCAGTACAGGACTTCCCAGGTCTGAACCCTGCTTGCTGGGGGTTAAGGTTGTTTTATATTTGGGTCCCAATCTTGTTCAGTATGAGGCGTTCATATAGTTTAAACGGAGAGCATAACAGTGACACCGGACGGTACCTTTTGGCATCTTCACGTGGTTTTCCCGGTTTATGGACGGCTATTACCTTAGCTTTTTACCACAGTTTTGGTATTGTGTTGTTGGGCCAGCAGGAGTTGTATAATAGAAGAAGGCAGTTCACAGCTAATGACCCTAAGTTTTTGAGGAACCTATTCAGGATGTCATCTGGGCCAGGGGCCTTCCTGGCCCTCAGGGACGTGCGGTTTTCAGTTCTGTAGCTGTAAGGCAAGCCATATTAGTTTTAACTGGCTGTTTTGACATTCTGACGGTGAGAGCCTATTTTGCCTTTTGATCAGTCTCACCACTTAGGAGTAGTTGATGCGCAATTTCATAAGCAGTGATATTTATCTGGTCTTTGGAAGATGTTGAGTCGCCTGATAGCTTTTTGATAAGGCTCGAGGCTTTCCTGCTGCTGTGTCTTATATCCAGGCTTTCTATCTTGTCTTTCCAAATCTTTTGTCTATTTCTACTTATCGAGTCTGCCAGCTGGTCGCTCAGCTTAATGGTTTCTGGGGAGAAGGGATTCCGACTGTAGTGCTCTAGGTCAGTAATTCTCAACGACTGTGCCGCGGCACTATATTATATGCCGCCAAATTCTTGATCTGTGCCGTCAAATTTTAGAAGTGCAAACAATTAAAATTATTTGGTATGTACTTTGATACAGCATGCTTGGATAGTTTTACTGCAAATCTGGATTAAACCCAAACAAAACTATTTACTAGCAGAGTTTTCGGCGGACTTGGTTAAGAATTTTTACCTAGTGTAACTGTTGTTAATCGTCTTTGGCACTCTTTAGCTAAGATCCGAAAACAAAAATTAAGCTTCTACGTTGTCTACGTTGGTTCAATAAATATTCGTGTTTTTGTTGAAAATAATTGTTGAAATTTTCAAGATGACAGATAGTAGATGAACGCAACCAACTCGACGTTGCCACGTTTATTATTTTTGATTGATTCAACGGTGCTCGCCACATTGTCCTATATTGGATCGTGAGTTCGCGCTGCCGCGCGTAAGAAGTATTGATTTATCTGCCCGCTCCGTGGCGGGAAACCTAATCTAACCGGTGTTAAACCAACGATCCTTGCCACATTGTCCTATATTGGATCGAGAGTTCGCGCTGCCACGCGTATGTTGTCTTGATTTATCTGCCCGCTTCGCGGCGGGCAACCTAATCTAAGCGGGGTTAAGCCAACGGTCCTTGCCCCATTGTCCTATATTGGATCCAATATAGGGCAATGTAGCAAGGTCCGTTGGTTTAATTCCGGTAAATTAGATAAATCAAGACCACATAGGCGCGGTAGCGCGAACTCTCGATCTAAGACAGGACAATGTAGCAAGGAACGTTGGTTTAACCAACTCGGCTGGTATCAATTTACATTCAAGTAATTTTTGAATTGTTTAGTAGGGATCTCTTAAAATATTCTGAATGTTCATAATAGACAAATAATTTCTGGAAGCCAATTTTGTATATACTTTACACAAACATGTGACGCAGAAAAATTTAAATAATTTATATGTTGTCAAAATTTATTTTGGCAACGCTGACCCAATTGTATCTACATTCTCAGTTTTGTGACCAGTCATACAGGTCAGTTATTTGGTTGAAGATACAAAGTATTTTATGGAAAAAAGTAAAAAGTAAAAAAGGAATCTGATGGCTATCCAGAACAAAAAATAATTAACTCTAGATATTGTAGCTGTTTGTGGCGTAGCTGTTCATTGCAATATGAATTCAACTTCAATACGACGCTGAAGATTGTATATATGTTGCCAAAATTATTGTTTTTCATATAAACGGGCATATAAACAAAAATAAACGTGGAAACGTCGAGTTAATTGCGTTAGAATGTACTATCTGCCATCTTCTCTGTCAACAAAACACATGTTCACATATTTATTAAACCAACGTAGAAGCTTAATTTTTGCTTTCGGATCTTAGGTAAAGAGTGCCAAATACGATTAACAACAGTTACACCAGGTAAAAAGTCCGCAACACTAAGTTTCAAAACAATCCCGTATTCTTTACCTAACCCGTCATGTTTAATTCCTTGCATACGGATCAATAAAAAAGTGGTTTATTGACTAGTGCAATAAAAGTTTTTCATTTATTATAATTATTTATATAAGGTTTACGAGGTATGGGGAATAAGTTATTAAAAAAATGTTGTTAAAGCAACGTTTGTTGTTAATTCGAAAAAATCATTCATGAAAGGCTCTATAATTTTATTACTAAATATAAAATCATTGCACAGGAACAATTTGATTTTCTCAAAAACAGGGGCACAAAGGATGCTTTTTCATCTATTTCGGAGTTTATTTATACGAATATGGGTAACAACAACCCTACAGTAGTCGCCTTTTTAGACTTAGCTAAGGCCTTTGACACAGTGGACCATAAAATATTAATACAAAAATTGTATAATTGCGGCATTAGAGGTGTTGCTTCTGATTTATTTGAAAATTATTTAACCAATAGACTACAGGTTGTAAGAATTAATAAAATTAAGAGTAGGAAAAGAAAGGTAAAAATGGGTGAACAATCCTAGGTCCACTACGGTTCATTCTATATTTAAATGATATTTTTTAAATTTTAGAAGCAAACTCAATAGCTGTTTATGCTGACGACACTGTTGTAAAGTGTATTGGTAATTCATGGGCTGATGTTCAACACAAAATTAACGGTTATTTAGATAAATTAGGGAATTGGTTTTTTGATAATTATCTGTCAATAAATAAAAATAGATAAAACTACATACATAACTTTTCGTTCTTATAGTGATAGTATTCCAGCAAATTTGGAAATATTGATCTAGAATTAGAAAATAAAAAGAGTTAACAGTTGAAAATATCTAGGCATAAAGTTTGACTGTAATATGAAATGATTCAGCTGAAAATTATAGGAACAGAAAGGGTCATTTCTCAATTAATGTTCCGGTGATTTGTGACAGCCAATTAAAATGCTTGGATATTGTAGCGAGATGGCCAGGGTCTGTCCATGATCAGACAATTTTTATTTAAAAGAATTTTAAAAAAATCATGTTTAAAAGAAAGATGTGAAAGTGGAAAATTTAGAGATGGCTTACTTCTTGGTGACAGTGGATATGAATTAAAACAATATTTGTTAACATCCTTTCTGAACCCATCATGCCCTACAGAAAACTTATATAATGAGTCACATATTAGAACAAGAAATACAGTTGAAAGATGTTTTGGTGTGTGCAAAAATAGGTTTCCTGTACTTAGACGGCAGGTAACATTAAAATTAGCTTGTGTACAAGCTATAATAGTTTCGTGCTTTGTACTATACAACATTGCGATCAATGAGAATGAAAGGAACTTCGAGGAAAATGACATAGACTCTGATATGTCGATTCATGAAGAAATTGCAGCACAGAGCCCTGGTGTGAATGATGCTAGGAATAGAGTGGTGAAAGAATATTTCTTACCCTCACTTAATAAATAAAACAAACATTATACATTTAAAATTCTTTTGTAATTTTAATTTATATTCATCTTCCTTCCATTTGCGCTCCTTTTCTTTAAACTCCAACTCCTTCTTCCGTTCATTTTCTTCAAACTCCTTCCATTTGCGCTCCTTTTCTTTAAACTCGAACTCCTTCTTCCGTTCATTTTCTTCAAACTCCTTTTATTTGCGCTCCTTTTTCTTAAACTCCGACTCCTTATTTTGTTCATTTTCTTTAAACTCTGACTCATTCTTCCGCTCATTTTATTCAAACTCCCACACCTTTTTTTTACAATGATTTCTGTTTCCAAAAATTCTTTTTGTAGTTGAACTAATTCCAACTTAGCCCGAGTCACGTTACCAAAAAGTGTTTTTTTCTGTGTATTAGCTGTAAAGAAAACAATAGTCAAATTTAATTATATAATGAATAAATGTATAATGAATTAATATAAATTTTTATATACCTTTCTAATGCTATTATTATGTCTTTCCAATCAATGCAGGATGTTTTATTGATTTTAAATTCCTTTTACTACTAACATCCCACTTTTTATTAGAAGTACTTGGAGTTATGCCTCATTTTTCACTTCGGATGTTATGGTCTGCAACAAAAATTAAAGTAATAGCAACAGCAAAGTTAACAAAAAAATAATATGTATACATACCATTCATATTATCCATATCTGTTGCTGCACTAGTAGTGGGCAGCAATGGTACACGCTCATTTTCAACTAGTTCGACTAGAACTTCTGTAAAAACTTACAGTATTACTATACATAACGGCTAATATTATAGATACGCTTTTGAGTAGCATCTACAACCTCAGCTGTGTCCCTATCTATAAGTGGAATTTCCAATAAATCTTCCATTGTCGGAACATCAATGCAGTCTGTAGCAAAGCATAATATTAAAATAAATAATTGTATGTTTCTTTTGCGAGCGCGAGTCTCTTTTATAAACATTAAACTTACCTTGACTCTCTTGAGTTTGTGGTAGTATACCTGAGTCGTAAATACTTTCCAAACCATCTGTGCTTAAACTAATCATACATTTAATTTGCTCTTCCACATTAACTAGCGGATGTATTCTTGCCACCTCCAGTACGGTAAAGTTCAGAGCGTATTACAGCAGATTTTTTTCTAACCGTACGTTTGGTCGATAACCGTATGTTTTGGTCGATCTGAATATGCCTCCAGATCGAGCATTGAATTCGCTTTGGATGCTTTCCCAAGCGGCTTCTTTCTTCCGAAACGTGGAAGCATCACTTTGTTTATTCTCAAGCACAGTTTGGTATTTCTGGATAAGGAATACCAAAATGTCCTTCTCATATAAAGAAAAGTTTACACTTCTCTCTCTTTTAACTTTATCCATTCTGTACACACTATAATAACACTGTATACAAACGAATAAAAACTTGAGCTATGAATACGTGCTTCTCTTGTCTCGCTGTGGACTGATTCGTTGTCATCATGTGTCCTGTGCTGGTTTGGCGGTTTTGAGCTTTTCGCCCAGCTATGCCGCCGTCGTGGAGTTTGGTTGTCGTTGTGTGTGTTTTTTTTTTTTTAGTCTGTTTGTTTGTCTGTGTTGTCTGTGTTTCGTTGGGTTTCGTTTTGCTTTACTTGGCTATAGTTGGGTCTTGTTGTCCTGGTGTGGTTGTCGGTTTTCTTTCGGCTTCTTCAGTGTTTCGTCTTCTGTGGTTGTTCTCCAGGGGCCTGAGGTCCTGATATGTTTGGTCTTCTCGTTGATGGTGATGGGTTGCTCTTCTTCTTGGTCGGGTTTGCGCTTGGGGGCGGCTTCGGTGGGGCTGTGAGTGTCCATTGGTGTATTTCTTCTCCTTGGGGCGGTTTCGGTTGTCTTTTCTGCGGTGGCTTCGTTTGTCTTCTCGGGGGCGGCGTCAGTTTTCTTTTCGGGGGCGGCGTCAGTTTTCTTTTCGGGGGTGGCATTGTTTGTCTTTTCGGCGGAGGATTCGGTTTTCTTTTCGGCAGCGGTTTCATTAGTTTTCTCGGGGGCGGCATCAGTTGTCTTTTTGGGGGCGGCATCAGTTGTCTTCTTGGGGGCGGCTTCGGTTGTCTTTTCGGCATCGGCTTCAGTTTTCTTTTCGGGGGCGGCTTCGTTCGTTTTTTCGACGGCGGCTTGGTTATTCTTCTCGGCGGCGGCTTTGTTTGTGTTCTCGGGGGCAGCTTCAGTTGTCTTTTCGGTGTCGGTTTCCAGGGGTTTCTCGTTGGCGGTTTGTTTCTTCAACAGCAGTTGTGTTATGTGGTTCATCATCCCTACGAGGACGCTGTCGTCCACGGTGTCCGGGTAGTCGGGGTCGAGGAATTTTGCTGCGAGAGCTTTGTTGGGCGTTGTCGGAATAAACGTGTTCATTTTGTGACAGCGGAGGAGCGAGTGTGATTCGTTGTTCAGAGGTGACCATATTTATATCTCCTTCCGAAATTGTCCAAGGGATTATACAAAAAAACCTCATCGTGAAATATCTTTTACAAATTCTTTAAGACATCTGGAATTTTTTATAATCCATACTTGGAAGGATCTACCATCCGCGGCCTTTTAAAAAACCCCATTGTTAAAGACCAAATGTTTGGAATGTAAAATTTTTAGGAACTACAATTCTAATTAAAAAATATTGGTAAATAAAGTAACAAATTAGCTTTCCAAACCAGACACAAAAACACCACAAATGACAGTTGACAACTACCAATGACGTTTGACGAGTAACAGTGACGTATATTGAACGAGTGTGACGTAAATTTGTTACGTCTTCTACTTAACCCGTAAGTTGTTACTCGAAGCTTTATTTTTGTTTGTAAGATACTCCTAACTTTTACTTGCAGATTAACGTTAACTGGGAAGTAACTAATCAACGCTTTACTTAGAGGTGGTGAAAGAGGCCCTTAATAAATAAAACTAAATTTTTCCTATTTATCTTCTATAAATTAAAGAGGAGTGTAAACAAAAATTCACTTAAAAGAATCTACCATGTACTATTCGAAAGTATAGTTAATTATGGAATAATTGCATGGGGAGGATGCTATAAAAATATTATGAAAATTAACTAGTACACAAAATAAACTCATTGTATAATAACAGAACAAACGAACAATTACATTTGAAGGGTACAGGGGAAAACCCACGGAAGTCCATAAATAATTTATATAAATATTTATATTTTTTGTCAATATTAAACTGATACTGCCATTTGTTAGTGTTAGAAGTGTACTTTACATTCCACTGTATAAGTTTGCGAAGAAATCACATTAGACCCTATAAAACTGACATTAAAAAATAGGTATCCAGGGGAAAAGCAACGTAAGTCCTGAATATTATGGAAGAACCACGGTAGTCCATGTCGCGTAGGAGCAATGCGGTGATGCACATCGCAACTTCAGTCTCAAGAAGAAGATTGAGGAGGATTGTCTTAAGGTATTATTTCCAATTAGAGGTCATTCATACCTTTAATATGATAAAGATATGGGGTTAATTGACCAAAAAACTACGAAGAAGTGCCATTGGAGTGGAGGGATGTTATTCAAAATAACAATAAATCCGTTCAAGTCTGTTCAAAACATGTGGTGGTTTTTGAACCCAATGTATATAAAAATGCCCCTTTCCTACAAGGAAAATATGGTGTTTGAAAATCACTTCCTCGCCAAAAGTAGCGCACAGAAGCAACTCTTTTGGTGAATATAAAGATTCTAGTATAAATTAGGAGTCTCCAACTTGGAGAAACAAAAAGAGACAAACACAACAACAACGTCCAGTGGAACAGACAAACTCCTACAATGGCCCGTTACCCATAGGAAAAAAGAAGTACGATGATCTTCAACATCTCAACCAGCTACTTGTAAAATTATTTTTATGTATAATAAACAGAGACTTCCTTCTTTAATGCTGAATTAAATATCGAAAATATTGAAACAAAACAAAAAAACAAAAAAAAACTTTGTATTTTTAGAGTGGATGGATTGAATAAATTTCTCTAAAAATATAAAAAATTTAGGATGTTTTTTTTGTCTTTCAATCTTTCGAAAAAAATGGTTTTGAAAGGGTAAAGGCAAAAGTTTATGCGAAATAAAAACAACAAATCATTGTTGTCAAGCAAGGTCGACGATATGTAGAATTTGGTTACAAATTATTATATGTAGAACAAGGTATGCAGAATCAGATAATATTTGAACTTTGGGCATAACCTGTTGAAACACCCTTCAAAATTATTGGCACTTAATTTGGAATTTCGTGGATTATAAGTTGGACTTACGTGGTTTTTCCCTACAGAGAAAGGTGTTTCGAGACGTTAAAGACTTTTTTCAGTTAAGTATTAATATTTCTACACAATTTTACATACCAGTAAACAATAACATTTAGAAACATTTTGCTTTTTTAAAACTGGTTTATATTTTCTAGAATGTTGGATAAATGACTTCAAACTTTAAATTTCGTTTTTCTTAAAACGAATCTAGGTGGACTAGGTGGATGTGAGGTTTTTCCCCTGTGCCCTTCATTTTGAATACTAAAGAAACTTTCCTAATTGACTCCCTATGTTTTCACCAAGGTAAAACTAGAAATAAGGCGATAATTTTACCGAAATTCAATAAAAGTATTGCATTCAAAAACTCTTATATTGTAGCAATAAAAAACTTTAACATGCTCATAGTCGTCTATAATTAGTCGATAAGTTTATTTTGTAAAAACCAACCAGCTCATGTACAGGTAACTAGTTTACCTCTATAGGATACGGTCTATGTAAATTACTGTATAATCTTATTCTGGTTAAATAAATAAATAAATAAATATATAAATAAATAAATAAATTAATTATTAAATAAATAAATAAATAAAAAATAAATAAATAAACGTTTCGACGATTTTATTTTCGTCTCAGGCTACAAGCAAAATATGGGCATTAAATACACAAAATTGTAATGTCATAAAATGTTGTATATTTAATGCCCATATTTTGTTGGTAGCCTGAGGAAGGCGAAAATTAAATCGTCGAAACGTTGCATAAACAACATTTTTTTAATAACTTATTCCCCATACCTCATAAAACTTATATAAATAATAATCCTAAATGTTCGCTGATGTTCTTTTTTGATCGCCAATCCCACAACTTATTATACTTACATTTTTTTTGTACAAATCTCATGATTTTTCCCAGAGTAATCTTTCCGCGTCACCATCTAACAATAATTCTTCGGGTCTATCCAGTTACGATTAATAAAACACAAATTACTTAAACACAATGAATACTCAGAGCAAAATTTTGACGCACGAATCAACAATTTTATCGTTGCCATGGGAACACCACAACCATGACCAACTTTTCTTTGAATTGTTTCTTGTTTAAACAAAATCAAAATTTAATAAAAGTTTGTATTTCACTCGCGAATAAAGTTAAGGTTTAACTCGCGAATTTAAATTAAATTTTTCAATCCGCTCGTTAAACCTTAATAACCATAATAACTTAACTATCAAACTCATTTTATTATCAGTGTGCCGCCAAATTTTGATGTTGTTGAAAGTGTGTCGCAAGAGAAAAAAGGTTGAGAATCACTGCTCTAGGTACTCCTCGTATGTGCCTTTGTTTTCATTAGAGAAACCCGGTATATAGCAAGTTCTGCAGCCGCGGGGAATACTGCGCCTAGCTGCCTTTTTAATTACAGAGATGAAATTTACATAATATTCTGGGTTCGGTGGGAGGTCTCCAATTCCTTTATCAACCTCTTGTGTGAATTTGTTCCAGTTGACCATACTTAGATTAAACCGCTTTTAAACGAGACCTTCTGCGGCATTATCACCGGTCTAAATTCTATTTACTACCGGTCCTATTGGCCGATGTTGTGAGTGTGGTATAGATCCAATTACTGTCTTGCTGCATGTTCCAGCTAGAGACTTGTTGATGAAGATAAGGTCTGGATTATAACCTCTCATCCATCTGCCACTATTAAAGGAAGCAGGCTGTTTCTGGTTGTGGATGAAGATCATGCCATTATCTTCTCCATCCTCGTTCGTGTCATGGTATCCCCAGGTAGTGCTGTGGCTATTGAAGTCTCCAATTGCCACGTGTGGTTGGTTAAGGTGATGGGGAATGAAAATCTCTCGTTCGGTGGTTTATATATTGAGGATATCGATATGTTTCCAAGGTCAATCGTGATCAGTTCTATGTTGTCGAGTGAGGTGGCAAGTGCATTAATTACTTTGATTCCTGGTTTTACGAATATTACACTTCCATATTGGTCATGCCAACATTCCTTCACTATTGACATTCCTGGGATGTTTGGGCGGTCTTGTGTTGGCCCTCTGTGTATCTTTCGAAGGCAAAGGACGCCACATGAGTTCTCTTTGCATAAGTCGGAGATTAAGTCTTCTTTAGTGTTTGAAATGCCATCAATATTAAGTGATACAATTGTCAAGTTTGGCTTTAAGGAGAGCCCTTCTTCCATGTTTTCGAAGTGATCAAAGTGATCGCTAATCGCTGTAGGTCAGTTTGTGGAGAGATCTGCCGGTGCTTACGCACCGTTACCCAGGGACGCCCAAATTTACTAATCATGCATTCTTCGAGGAGGCTCTTTCCGCATCTCTCTAAAATTTGATGGCGATTATTAATATTGGGTTGTTCGGAAAGTAATTTCCTTTTTTGTTTTGTTCGTGCTAAGTGAACTCTATAGCAAATTAACTAGATAAAATTATAATAATGCCATTATAAGATCAATTAACTAGATTAGGTGGATAATAAGATTAGAAGAAGGAAACCTGTAGTAAATTCAATCATTGATTAGAATTAAATTAAATAATAATTAATACTCCTATATTATAATTAAAACTATATTTCAATTAAATTAGAATAATCATATTTGCCTGGTCGTATTTACTAAAACCTATCAGTTATCTTGTTATTCCTCACGCAAAATCAATACCGCTTAATGCATATACATGACAAAGTCTGAATTACAGCAACATTTTTTTATAATAATTTTTGCTTACAAAAGCAAAAATTTTGCAGCTTTACAAAAGTTCTTCGTGGGAATTGGAAATACGTCGTCATTCAGACGACCACGTGAAAAGCAATTTAATAGTAAGAATGAAATAATTCTGTGTTGCAGGGCATTAACATATTATTAATGAAGGCGTCGCGACGCTCTCGAAAACGCCGTCGGCATAGACAAAGCGGATATTAAATACTCGGCACATTATGTGTCGAGTTTGTAATTGTTTTGAAGCTATATTGAATTTTAAGATTTGTTTTGGTCCTCTGTTTGATTTAAATTTTCGTTCGAAAACAAATTAAATTGTTTTTTTTAAGGACGTTTAAAGAAATTGTATAAGTGTCGGGTAGGAAATCGCAGAGAAAAGAAATTGCTCCCGAAAGTGGAAAATCTAAAGAAGGCTAATTGAGTTTTACAAACATTTAGTTAACTTCGGGCGAAGGAAGAATGGTAATTTATTTAAGATTTTCAATATTAAGACATTTTTAAAATGACAAAAAAAGTCTTGTGTGTTTCTACACAAATATTCATTTATTGTTCGATACAGGAATTCCTCGCATTGAAGCCGGACTAATAAACTAAAAAAAAAAAATACAAAAAAAAAAGAAAATTGGCTCAAAATATTTTTTAAAAATTTATTCAATAAATTTTTTTCTTTAATTTATTCAATAAATTTAAGAATATAATAATATATATATTATTTTTATTCAATAAATAAATTTATTCCTTTATTCAATAAATAAATCGAGGGCAAAGAATATGAGGAAGGAGGAAGGCCAAAGTTTTCAAACATCCTCCCCGGTCCTTAGACCAACTAACATAGACTATTAAAAAAATAAGGAATTTCGCCCGACATAGTAGTGAAAGTAATGGAACTTCCCAGAATGTCTCCAAATGTATATGGGACGCAAAAGCCACCATTTGGATGGTATAAAACTTTACAATTCTTAATCTCCTTCAAATGCACTCCTCTACACCAAAGCAAATCTATTTGGTTCTCTCTTCCTCTACTTTTAAAGTCACCAGATGCCTTTCGTTTTTCTTGAAGAAGGTGTTACATATTACTGGCTTTATATATTTACGTTGGAGAAATAATATGTTTTTGATGATACCAAGTAGGTACTTCTTCTTCGTCTTTTTCCGTTCATGCGGTGTCGACGTTTCTGACCAGTCGTTTCCCTTTTCCTTGGTCCCAAATGATGTTTTCTGTTAACTGCTTCTCCCGAAGATCATCCTACATGCACTCCATCCATCTTCTCCTAGGCCTGCCTCTTTCCCTTTTGCCTTCCACCTCCAGATGAAGCACTCCCCTTCTTACGTAACTCACATCCCTGCGCTTAATGTGACCATACCAGAAATATGCCGTCTTTCTTGCACCTCTTTTGATATTTCAGTCACTTTGACGCTGCCTCGTATGAAGGTATTTTGATTGGATCCTTTCTTGTAACACCACACATCCATCTTAGCATCTTCATTTTAGCTACTTCCAGCCGCTTGCACTGTGACTGCACTCTTTCTGCTCCGTATAGCATTGCAGGTCTCACAGTTATAGGCTTTACCCTTTACTTGGATATTCAGTGTCCTGTCACATAGATTACCGGATAACCTTTTCCAGTTTAACCAGGCAGCCTGAATTAGGTGGGTAATTTCTAGATCTAGATTGCCATCGTCAGATACAGTGGATCCCAAATACTTGAAACTGTCCCTTGCCTGTAGCTGGGTACCATCCGCCTGAATAGTTCCATTTCCAGTTCCTCCAAGGCACAGGTATTCGATCTTATTCCTACCGATTTTAAGGCCTCTGTCTCAACTGTACATCTTCTCCAGCATTCCAGTTTATATTCAAGCTCTTCCCTGTTAGTGCTGCATAAAACTATATTATCTGCAAATAGCATACACCAAGGAGCTGGTTCTCTTACGCTTCCAGAGAAGACATCCATTATAAGATCAAACATATAGGGGTTTAGTGCTGATCCTTGGTGACGACCTACTTGAACCGCTATAGTATCTGACAATCCTACACTGCTTCTAATTCGTGTCCTTGCTCCACTGTACATATCCTGAACAATGCGCACATACTTCTCCGGTATTCCCTTGCATCTCATGCATCTCCATATCGCCTGACGGCGCACTCGATCATAAGCTTTCTATAGGTCTACGAACACTATATGTAGTTTTTTTCTCTTCTCTCTGTGCTTTTCCATGACCTGCCCGAGTGCAAAAAAGCATCTTTTGTTCCCTTTCCCGGCATAAATACAAACTGATAATCTCCGATTGTCGTCTCCACCCGATGCCTACTTTCAATAACTTCCTCCCAGATCTTCATTGTGTGCGACTTGAGTTTTATTCCTCTGAAATTCGCACAATCCTGAATGTCAGCTTTCTCCTTATAAATGGGAATTATGGTACTCTCCCGCCATTCCTTAGGCATTCCTTTCTCTTGAAGTACCTGTGGGAATAGATTCCACAACATATCTATGCCCTCTTCACTCATACATTTCCAAGCCTCCACTGGAATTTCATCGGGACCGGTTGCTTTTTCACATTTCATTTTCTTAATGGCAGTTTCAACCTCTTCCCTGCATATGCCAGTTGTTACGTTGTGATTTGGGATACCATCCTCAAACACAAGCCGGGCATTTTCCTCATTTAGCAACTTTTCAAAATATTCCTCCCATCTCTTCTTAATATGCTCTTCATCTTTAATTACAATTCCTTGTTCACTTCTCATCTGCGTGATGTGTATGAGATCTTTTGAAGCCCTGTATCGTGTCTTAGCCATTCTGAAAAGCTTGGCCTCCCATTCTGTGGTCTCTAGTTCTTCATAAACTGCCTTACACGCTGCTGCCTTTGATTTCCCTACAGCCCTTTTCACAACTTTATTTGCGTTTCTGTAGTGTTCTCTATCTTCGTCATTTCCAGACTTTTGAAGCCCTGTATCGTGCCTTAGTGATTCTGAAAAGCTTGGCCTCCCATTCTGTGGTCTCTAGTTCTTCATAGACTTCCTTACACGCAGCTGCCTTTGATTTCCCTACAGCCCTTTTCACAACTTTATTTGCGTTTCTGTAGTGTTCTCTATCTTCGTCATTTCCAGACTCATCCCATTTTTTTTGCTTGTCGTTTTGCCTTGATGGCTTCCTGAACCACATCATTCCACCACCATGTTTCTTTATCCAGTGGAGCACCTTTCCCAGACGTCTTCCCCAAAACTTCCACACCTGCTTTCCTGATTGCTTCTGCATTTACTGTCCACCATCTCTGAACTCCTTTCAGTGGCCGTGTTCCTTGCAACACCTTTTCCTTGAATTCACATCTCAAAATTGGATCTTTCAATTTCCACCATTTAATTCTTGGAATAATTTTCCTTGCTGTTTTTTTCTTAATGCCCGTGAATTCATAATTGTATGTCTTCGAATTCATAATTGAATGGTGCAGTGAATTCTTATATTTTCAATAACTAGCACTCTGTTTTGGTATAACATTTTCTCCCATAATAACTTTCCAATTCTTAAACTCCTTCAAATTCATTCTTCTGCACAATAAGAAATCTATTTGGCTCTCTCTTCCTCCACTTTTTTAGGTCATCAGATGACTTTCGTTTTTCTTGAAGAAGGTGTTATATATAGCTAGATCTAATGCCAAGGGAAAACTTAGCACCCTCTCACCCTCCTCATTTCTCGTATGAAATCCCCAGCCTCCATGCACTCTCCTCATTACTTCCCCTTCCGCACTGCTGCCAACATGTCCATTTTGATCTCCACCCAGAAATACCCATTCATCTGCTGATATACTACAAAGTTGCTGCTCCGGGTCACCCCAAAAGACATATTTTTCTTTGATGATACCACTTACTATTCTTTTAAATATTAGAGTTATTTCTGCGGCATCAAGAATACTCAAATATTTGTATGTAAGTACGTTTTTATTAAAAAAAACTAAACAAAAACAAAATCGTGAGTTTATATCGGGTATGTCAGAACTTCACCGAAAAGCATTCAGGGCTGATTCTATGATCCAAAATAAGCATAAAACTTTTTATATGGGATCCAAAACGCTTAGTTTGTGAGATACTCGAAAAAGAAAACAGAAAAACAATTCCGTTAAAGCAAATCGGACAATAAACAACAAAACATAAAAAAATACTGCTAAACTACGAAAACCTCTACTGGACGCTTTTCCACAAGACTGGACGCCAAGAACTAAATCCACGAGAACCCAGATTCCAAAGCTCCAAGTCTAGATTAGATAAAACTAGAGAATCGATTAGAGATCGCTGCAAAAAGAATGCATCACCTTATAGAAGAAATGGGGGAAGAAATGGAAAACGGGACAGATCCCAAATGTCTGGAAATGTGCGCTCATACACCCAAATAATTACAGAGGGATCTCTCTACTTCTAATCGCTTATAAGATACTGTCTAAAGTTCTTTTGAGCAGAGTGGAAGAACTGGCTGATCACCTCATTGGAGAATACCAAGCTGGTTTTCGAAAAAGAAGATCATGCGCCGAAGAGATATTCAATCTAAGAAGCATTCTGCGAACAAGAGCTCTAAGGAGCCAGACCACTGTGGTCATCTTTGTCGACTTTAAAAGGCATACGACTCAATTGACATACAATAATTATTTAGTAGGGGAGACCGTGGCTAGTTGTCACAAAATTTAAACTTTTTGAATTTCAGTAAACTCAGTACCCTTAGATTAAATATTATTTATACCAATTGAAAGTCTTATATTTATTGAATACTTTAAACTTTGTACAATTTCAATATTAATAAAAAAAACAATAACTTTTTAGTGTTTGAAAATTTTAAGAATACTGTGACAACCTGCCCCGGTGTTGGGTTAGTTGTCACAGTGTGTGGGGTTAGTTGTCACATGTAATAGTTATTAAGAATATAAATACATTTTAAACTTTATTTATTTTAAAATGAAAACTGCAATTCTCACAAATATAACATGGGTTTTGGGAGTTCAGAATGCAAGCCGCATGTGCCCATTGCTGGCTTTCAATGCACTGTAACCAAATTAATAATTAAACGAACTTACCTAAGTGAAGTTCTATTATAATTATACGAAGTGCTTCGTCCAAAAAGATGTACCTGAAAAGTTTAAACTACTTGTAGTAACACGCAGTGTTGCCACTCTTCACTATATTTAAGAGTAAAAAAAATAAAATAAAATAAAAACTCTGTATACTCCCTGACGCCCTCTATTTCCGCCCCGGGCCCATCATTTAGTTTAGAGACAGTTTAGCCCCGATATTTCCGAACCTGTTGGGAACCATTTGTGTTCGGGTGGGTGGGTGCTACTAATCTTTTCGGACGAAGCACTTCGTATAATTCGTATAATAGAATTCGTATAATAGAACTTCACTTAGGTAAGTTCGTTTAATTATTAATTATACTCGTGCTTCGTCCTCAAGATTAGTACCTGAAAAGTTTAAACTACCTGTAGATCTTGAGAGTACAGGTTCAGGAAATATCCTTGAAATTAAACCATCGCATTGAACTAATATCCGTTTATTCATAATAATCTATTAAGGGAACCAAGAACTTATTTACAGATTATTGCACTCGCTAAAGCAGTACAATCTCCTTCTAGAATTGCTCGGTTGTAGAATTTCTGGAATGTACGAGAGGTGCCAGTCCAGCCCGCAGTTCTCCTGATTTCGTCTATATGTACTCCCAGCTTATAGGCCCTGAATGTCGCCGCGTGGCGCGTACTATGCGCAGAAAAAATGGACACATCTATTCCACTGTCTCCGAGAGTGCACTTAATCTAACGGCTTAAGGTCTGGGTTGACACCACCTTGTGCGGTTTTTTATGACTGATAAATAGATTATCCGTGTTACGTAGGTCCCTGGTCCTATTAATGTAGTCAATTAGTGTCTTAGCTGGGCAAATTTCTTGCTTTTCAAGGAAAAAAGGTAAACATAGCATTGGTTGGTTAATTGTTACTCTTGATGTCTTAATTGAATCCGGTATCTTTATAAAAACTTGAGATGAATTGATCTCAACATTTCTTATATCTATTTTTGACAGAGTTTGTACTCTTTGAGCCGTCCCTAGGGCTAATAGAGTAACGCATTTCCTTGAGAGCATTTCCAGTGAAAGCTCTTCATTTGGGTACCATTTTGTCAAAAAGTCTAAGACAACTGATGTATCCCACGTTATATTATATTTTGGTAGAGGCGGGCGAAGCTTGGAAACGCCCCTAAAGAATCTTTTGATCCTGTAGTCATCAGATATATTGTCCGTCACTATCAAGGACAATGCTGCTCTCTAACTGTTTAGGGATCCGTATTGACTACCCTTGTTAAACAAATCAGTCAGAAACTCTAATATGTCTGGGATTGATGCCTCGTGTATATCGATTGCCCCCCCTTGACAATGAGCAAACCATCTCTTCAAGCACACATCTTACTGCCTTAGGGAGCTGTCCGCCAATGATGCTATCATGATATCGGTTGCGTTTAATGGGACACTCCTCCTTATTAATCCCGTCCTGATAATACTCCGGCAGCCAGGATAAGGTGGGGGTGCAGGTTGCTGCTGCTAGAAAAAGGTGTAACAAAATCATGTGATTCAATTATAATTAGTTCAGAGACGAGAAGTTTTTGAAAAACTGGGTACCATGGTTGTGTGGCCCACAACGGTACAACCATAATACCCTTGGCCCTGTCAGAAATTATCTTTCTAATTGCTTTAAGTATAATAGAGCATGCCGGAAAAGCATAGAAATACATCTTGGACCAATTTAAGGTAAATGCGTTTACAGCAAAAGGATCTGGGTCTCTCAACCATGATACATATTTAGAACATTTCTTATTAAGTCTTGTCGCAAACAAGTCAATCTCAGGTTCATTAAATGATTTAACTAGCCTCTCGAAAGCTGTGGTTAATAAAGTCCATTCAATGTCAGGATGAGAGCGCCTAGACTCCGCATCTGCGATCTCGTTATCAATTGAACTAATATACGACGCGAAAATGAAAATCCTCCTTGCTTCACACCACTGCCATATATTCCTCGAAATCTGCGTGAGATGTGGATATTGAATGCCGCCCATCCTGTTAATATACGAAATAGCCATTGAGTTATCTATACGAAGAAGTATTTGGCAGTCGTGGTGATCGCTTGCAAAAATCTTTAGGCCGAAAAAAGCGGCCAGCAACTCTAATGAGTTTATATGACCTTTCCGCTCCTCATCCGACCACTGACCACTAGCGGTTTCCTTCTTACAGGCTGCTCCCCAGCCTGTCATTGATGCATCGGAGAATATTTCTATACAGTACTTGTCATCCATAATCTTACGACCTGGGTGCTTCATAGCCTTCAACCACCAACTGAGATCTGGCAAGATAGACCTTGGAATGGTCATATATTTATCATAGTCGGCATCGTCCACTAAGTTTAAGAACTTAGAGCGTTCTAACTGTTTTGTGTAAAGCCAGCCGTATTCCACGGCTGGACAAATCGATATTAACAGTCCTATTAAACGTGCAAGTTTCCTAATCGTACATCTTTTTATATTAAATTTTTTTTCCAATTCTTTTTTAATCAAAACCCTCTTTTCCTTAGGTACACTAATACAAAAACTCCTGGTATTAATGATAAACCCCAAATATTTACATGCTGTCGATGGTGATGTGATGCTCTTGTTTGTGTTTATGATAAACCCCAAGGCCCTCAGTAACTTACTTGTTGTATCTATATTTTTTAGGCACTCCTCCTGAGAGAGTCCCACTAATAGAAAATCATCTAAGTATATTGAAGAAATGTAGCCCGTTGAGCGCAGTAATTTGACTACTGGTTTCAATAATTTAGTAAAAACGTAAGGCGCTACGTTTAAGCCAAAGGGTAACACATTAAATTCATATAATTTACTCTTCTAAAAGAAACGTAAATATTTACGGCTTGCTGAGTGAATTTTAATTAACAAGTAGGCATCCTTAAGGTCTAATGTGGCTAAATAACAATTCCTTGAAATGATCTTAATAACTGTGCGTATGTCTTCAATTTTGAAGTGATGTGTATCGATGAATTCATTCAGAGACTTAAGGTTTAAAATAAAACGCCTCTTTCCGCTGGGTTTTGGTACTAGAAAAATGTTAGAAATGAATTGCCCTTCACATGGTGTGGCCCCAGATATTGCACCCACCCCTAGAAGGTCTTGAATGGACTCATCAATGTAGGCCTTCTCGGAGTCTGAAAAGTTTCTGGAGTGTGGTACATATATTTTTGCTACAGGTCTGGAGAACTTTATCTTGTACCCCTTGATCCAAGAATGTATAGTGTTGTTATTAGTAATCAGGGTCCATTGTTTATAAAAACAGGACAGTTGACCTGCATATCTTACCGAGCTTAATGACGGTAAGAGGTCCTCCTTTGATTCCAGGACTTTTTCGATGAGCTTTTGCTCTGATGTGCAGGTTGTCGGCTCCTCTGTGGTTCCTGTTGTCTGCGTGCTGGAACCGGAGCCTTCCAGTTTAAATTCCTGGACGTTAATAATTTGGTAAACCTCTTAATTGCCTTCGGGTTAGGGTTAGAGTTAACCTTAATTTCGGTGCTGGACTTTGATACTGCCTTGGCTGCTCTCAAGGTTTCAGGTAAATCCTCTCCGAATAGGTAAGTATCAATCTTATACCGGGTGAAATTATGTTTAGTAACAGATTCGGAATGCTGGATGTCGCACAAGACACGACCTGTGTCCATAAGCAGTCCCAGCAGTTGGTTGTCCTTATTCTCTGCTCTTAATTGTAGAGAGACAGTTTTGCCAATGCAGGAGATTGCTGTAGCTAGTTGTCTCTGTTTTGACTCTATACCCTTATCCCTCTTTAAAGTTAACTCTGAAATTGCAGCCTTAATTTCCGGGTTCAGTTGTGGAGCTCCAATGCGATCGCAATTTTCTGGAATTGGGTATTTTTCCACTAACTCTATGCGAGCTTCCCTTGATAGTCCAGAAATTGCGACATGTTCGAATCTACTTGCTACTTCCTTATGTATACTTTCACCATGTTTACCTCTTTCACCTTTTTCACCTCTTACTCGATGGATCTGCACCTAAAATTTGTAGGGTTTCTTCATCAAGTTCAATCACTTCTTCATTATTGACACTTCTAGGTTGTGGATCTCTGTTTTCATTGTCGCTGTCATCGAGTACTTCAGTGTAGCCGCTAGGTGTCTTCTCATGTTCTCGGGAGTGATCGAACGTCGATAAGACAGATGGCGTTTCTGTCCGGATATCGTCCCTGTCTCTTATATCATTATTATTCTTGTGAGATAAAAAAAAGCACAAAATGGCTGTCAAATAAAATGAATATGCGTCCATTTTTGGAACGACTTTTGGATGTTGCGAGCCGGTCCCACGAACCGCTCAGCATCCTTAATTAGAGATCTATGTGCCCCTGGACTTGTTTCTCTATATTATATATCGAGTCAGTCCATTTTAATTTGTTTTTCCCTTAAACAATGGATATGTGATCGTACTTGAAAAAATGCATGAGACAGTCCCACAGACTGCTCTGCGCATTTATAGAATATATATTGAGACAGTTCCACAATCTGCTCTGTATATAATTTGTTTATCCCTTCAACAATGGATATGTGATCGTACTTGCAAAATGCATGAGACAGTCCCACAGACTACTCTGCGCATTTAATTTATAGAATATATATTGAGACAGTTCCACAATCAGCTCTGTATATAAATTGTTTATCCCTTAAACGATGGATATGGGCAGTAAAAAACCTTTGTTTACATTGGACGTTGATCGGCGTCGCTCCGGCTCTTTGTCTCTCTTTGTCCTCTTTTTTAGCCTCCTTTCTAATTTGCGGATCTTTTTGCATAAATATTCCTGATCGTGTTTGTTCCTGTTGTAACTAGGACTCAAGGAATCACTTGATCTTGAACGGCGTCTTCTTGGCATTTTTTTTCTTTTTTCTTTGTTTCTTTGTGATTAGTCACTAAAACGTGTTGAATGGATAAGCACTGAAACGTGAATGATGGGCCCGGGGCGGAAATAGAGGGCGTCAGGGAGTATACAGAGTTTTTATTTTATTTTATTTTTTTTACTCTCAAATATAGTGAAGAGTGGCAACACTGCGTGTTACTACAGGTAGTTTAAACTTTTCAGGTACTAATCTTGAGGACGAAGCACGAGTATAATTGCATTTGAAAGACTATTAGCTAATAATCCCAGATCCACCAACCATACAATTATTCTGCCACTCTCTTGCATCTCCCTTAATTTAACAACACAAAATTCCATTTTAAAAGTATTAAAAATATCTCTATCTAATTCAACTTTGGAAAATTAATTAATTTTTTTTTAATAGTTAAACTGTGGGGATATATCCTATAGTGTGTTCCCGCGCAACGCAGGTTGGGTGATTTTAGGAATTTACCAAATGTAGATCTGAAAGCAGTTGTGGAATGGGACAACTAACCCCATGGGAAATGTGACAACTAACCTCATTTCTAAATATCCTACATATTCTTATTTTTATAAATAAAATTATCAATTATATTTGATATAAATTTGTAGAACAAAAGTGTATTATCACAGTGAGGTAATAAAAATTGAGAATAATATAAAGAATACTCACGTAGCACAAATAAGCCAATCAACTGGAAAAAAAGTTGGGTTAAGCTCAATTATGTTTCCACACTTAAAATTCAACCTAACCGAAAATTTGAATTTGAATGGACATTTGACAAATCACATTATCGAAACATATGGACTGGCAAACTTTCTGTTATACACATCGTTGTATTACAGGCAATATAAGCTTTATGACAACTAAAACGTGTGACAACTAGCCCCGGTCTCCCCTACCTTGAGAGAGTTTGGAACTGCCAAAACAAACGAGAGAAATCACTAAATAAACACTGACGAATACCTTCTCGAAAATCTTGGGGGAAATTTCTGATCCGATTGAAATTAAGACAGGGAGATGGATTAATGGGAGAAGATTAAGAGATTAAAGGAGATGGAAAAAATAATGAAAACCTGGGAAGAGGCGCTGAATTTGGAAAGAATAAGAGGAATACGTCTTTGAAAAAAATCTGGAAATCAAATGTTTAGCTTTTGCCGATGACCTTGCTATCTTTGTCCATAACCGAAAAGACGCTCGAAAGATGCTTGAGTGTCTTCATAAAATCGCAGAAAAAAACGGGTCCTCAAATTTCCTATGAAAAGGAAGAATATATGGAGTACAAGCACCAAAGTACATGGAGGTAAATCATGGGAAGATATAGATAAGATACCAGAGAATTTTAAATACCTGGGGGAATGGATCCAACCCAACGGACTAGATAAGGAAGCAATGAAAGGGAGGGCCAGAAAACTAGACCTGGCCTACAAGCTAACGCAGAAAAAATACAACAAACGGGCATTATCTGACAAGCCTAAAATCAGACACCACAAATCGGTAGTACAACCTGTAAGGATTGCACGCATCGGATTATTTTAATCAAAAAGGGGGAGTATCAAGAACTCGAACAGAAATAGAAGAGGGTTCTGTGGAAATACTCGCACCACAGGAAACTACTGATGGGACCTGGAGGATGACGAGAAACGAAGAACGCTACAAATACACTGAGAAGATCACGGACACAATGATCAAGCGTAGGTTAAAGTTGTACGGATACATAATAAGAATGGATGAATGCACACTGACCAAAAGGATCTTGAACTACATTAGGGTATTAAATGCCACATCTTAATGGGTAGATGAGGTGAAAAAGGATGCGGCAGAAGTTGGAATCACACTACAGATGGCCACAGACAACAGAAGAGAGTTTAGAAGGACAGTAGACAGTAGAAAAGCATTTTAGGGTAAACGAACCATCTGGAGGCCAAAATGGATCATTTTCGATGAGAATAAAAAGAAAAAAGCGAACGAATGGAAGGAGAAAAGAAGAAAAATGAAAAAGTCGAACTTTGTGGTCCATAGTTGGCTAAATGCAATATATATATATATATATATATTATAGATATATATATATATATATATATATATATATATATATATATATATATATATATATATATATATATATATAATATGCCATTAATTTATACCAAAAAGTAATCGGTAATTGTTTCCCGTTGCGATAAAATCGAAAACAGGGCACACAAACAGGGCATGTTCCTATTTCTTCGATACGCTTCAGTTATATGTTGCAGTAGCTCCTCAAGTGCTCTGAATGGAGTTTCGTACATCACGTTTTTGAAATGACCCCATAAAAAAATCCAGGGGATTCAGATCTCGGGAGCGGGCCGGCTTGCCTATCCTTTTAGCAGGATACCTCGCATGGAGCCAGCACGGGCCTAGCCACTAAAATGTGCTGGTGTACCGTCATGCTGAAGCCACATTTGTTGTCTCAGTTGTACATCAGCCGGGTCTAATCCATTGAGGAAGTCATTTTCCAGAAAATTTGTGTAAGCCGTTCTCGTTCCCTCGCCAACAATCCCACACCGAACATTAATTGAAAATCTTTGTTGATAACCTCTACCATGTATTGCGTGAGAATATTTTTCCGGCCACAAGTGCATCTTATGGCTATCGAACACTCCTTCCCTAGTAAACACAGACTCATCGGTAAAAATTATCACCTCTGGAAACAGTTCATTCCGTTGTGTGCGGTTCAAGAACCACCTACAAAACTGTACTCGTGGAGCAAGTCATTACAATTCAATACCTGGACTTTTCCGATTCACGGTCGATACGGTGGTGCTCGCCGGCAGCCTCCCACTTGTCCAGAATATGATGGACCTTATCGTTGAACATAGCACACAGTATAGTCTACACTTGAACGTTGCCATGACAAAGGTGGTTGTGTTCTCCAAGACACCAAGATGGACGGTCTTTCAAATTAACAACCAGGTCGTGGAACAATTGGCGTCCGTTAAATACCTTGGAGCACAAAAAGACCTCAAAATGAAATTCAGATCAAGGATATAGCAGGCCAGAAAGATATTCATCTCCATGAAGACACTATTCACTAGTAGAGACCTAAACCTACAGCTCTGCATACGTATATTGCGTTGCTATATCTTCCCAGTGCTAATCTATCTCTCCGAGAGCTGGACATTTTGCCAATGAATGGAGCGTCGCATTGACGCTTTTGAGATGTACTTATATCGCCGTATACTGCGTATACCCTGGGTAGACAGGATAACCAACTCTACTCAATCATAGAGGGAAACATTGAGTGTAAACGATCTCTGAGCAGACGGCAGAACTCGTGGCTAAAGGATTTGCGTCGATGGTTGGGACGGACATCTATAGAGATTATCAGAGGTTCGGTTTCAAGCATCATTTTAGCCAGTTGAATCGCCAACATTCGATCGGAGACGGCGAAGAAGAAGAACCTGGACTTGTGAATTGTAAAAAGATGTAAAAGCTGTTCGCGAAGAACTCGTCACAATGTTGAAGCACTGGTTCTAAGTTTGTGTGCTACAGTTCGAACACTAGTCCTCGGATTATTGTCAACAGCAACCAGAGCATTTTCCTACAATGTCACAGTACGAACCGCTCTCTCACGTCATGTTTCTGTCATATAACTCTCAAATTTTTCACGTTCTCGAAGACGTAGATAATTTTCTGCAAAAATTGCATAATGAGGTTGCTGCATATTCGGGAAACGTTCTCCGCAAATCCTTGCAGCTGCTTTTCCGTTGCCGTTAGCAGCACCATAAGGTATATCGGTTAGTTCTTAGAAAGTATGCATTTTTTTAACACTATTTGGTAGATTTATGAGTTTAACACACAATTTTCAATAAACTAATAGTGGACATATGATTTTCGTGAAACAATTGTAAATTGATAATTTTTTTAGGTTTTATTGCAACGGGAAAGAAACACCGATTATTTTTGGATACAAATTAATCGCTTCACATTATGTATGTGTATTGTTGTCCGGTTTTCTTTAACGGAATTATTTTTCGTGGTCACAGTGGTGTTGTGGTGAACGCATCCTCTTACCCTGCATGAGACCTCTGGTTCAATCCCCGGCAAAGCCGTGAATATTTTTCACGGAGCTATGCTGTGGCCACCTCGTAGAAAGCAATGGCAAACTACCACGAGTAATTCTGCCAAGAAAAACCTCGCAACTAGTGCCGTTCGGAACCGGCGATAAACTGAAGGTCCCGTATATTCGTGGATGATGCGTTCCACAAGTATGCGCGAGAGGTTGCCTACGGTCTTGAAAGAGTACGGCACTTCAAGAAGAAGGAATAGTTTTTCCGTTTGTTTGTCAAGTATCTCGCAAGCTAAGCGTTTTTACCCGATATGTTTTAAGAGTTGTATGCCTATTTTAGATCATAGAATCAGCCCCGAAAGTTTGTAAAAACATAAAAACCTGACACACCCTGTATATTATTAATTAATTGATTGTGGTTTGGTGACGGGGTAGTGTGTGGAGAAAAGAAAAATAACAAAACCGGAGACGATGTAACTTTTTATTGCGCGTCACGTGACGCGTGCCGGTTTTGATGCGAGTTGTGGAAGTTGTCTCTGATGTTCTGCTGGAAGTTGTGTTCACTGATGTTCTGCTGGAAGTTGTGTTCACTGATGTTCTGCTCGAAGTTGTGTCTGGATGTTGTTTCGAAGTTGTCTCTCGAAGTGGTTGCTTTGTCACTACCGTCCCGTCCTTTTATCCCTCGGTCAAACGCATCTTCTCTCTGGTAACTTTGGTGGGAGAGGTTTTTCGTTGTCCCGATTGGTTGTTCGTTCTTCCCTCCTCTCCTTGGTGCTGACGCCAAGTAAGAGGGAGGAAAAATCGGTATTGTTTGATCGGCTCCAGCCCGCTCATAAAACGGTCTGGGCCATAAAACGATTAAGAAAAACCCGAACCTATCGGCTTTGTTTGATCAGCTCCAGCCTGCTTTTAAAACGGTCTGGGCCATAAAACGGTTTAGGAAAAACCCGCACCTGTGCAACTCATCTTGTCAATAATGAGTCCCTACAGTGGAGTTACTTGTTGAAACTTCATTTCAATATTAATGATAAAAACATAGATTATTTTTAAGTTTCAAATTTATTTTTGAAGGACAGCATATGTTTCACCAACAATGTGGTTTCTTCAGGTTTTGATAAAAAAATTCAAATTTTCAAAAAACAAAAATAATAAATTCTAACAAATTTAGTTTAAATTTTTTTTTTTCTCTTTACTCATATTTGTAATTGTATTCTAAAAAAGGGTTAGCGAAAGTAGAGTCAATTATTTTGGGTAGTTATGCACTAACGCCACCTACAACGCAGCTACAGATTTCAACAAAATGGATGGTTGGATTAGGTTACAACGGAGCAGATAAAACCAGACCATATATTGCACGGCAGCGCAACCTCGCGATCCGAAATAAGAAAAATTGTTGGATAAGGGTTAGATTATATTACAGCAGATAAATCCAGATTACATATCGCGCGGTAGCCCGACCACTCGCTGCGGTGGCGTTAATATGTAAGTACCTTTTTTGCAGTTGTAGCTTCAGTCATAGCTTCAGTATATATATATATATATATATATATATATATATATATATATATATATATATTATTACATCATTTTTGCCCATATGGACAGTGTTTGAACTTAAATATCTCAAGATGACGCAAGTTTCACTTCTTTCCCTTTTTTTTCTTTTCTTCCCAAAATCTCTTCATCCTTTGACTGTGCTCCTGTTTCCTTTGTTCTGTCCACAATGTTCCTTCCTATCTTCCTTTTGCTTAATAAAAATTTGGTATACTTAATTTTGCTTCTGATTTTTTTCCTATCTTCTATCATTTGCTGATTGATCCCCAATTGCTTTAAGTCATCTTCTATTTCATGAAACCAATTTGTTTTCCTACTTGAACTGTTTACTACATTAAAGATTTTTTTTGTAATTCGTTTATTGTTCATTCTCTGTATGTGCCCATAGAAAGTTAGTCTTCGTTTTCTAATAATATCTGTTAGTCTGTCTGTGTGTTCATATAGCTCTTTCGTAGGTCTTTTCATCCATATCCCATCTCTGTGTACTGCCCCAAATATTTTTCTAAGAATTTTGCGTTCAATTTTTTCTGTTTCTATGATGCCAGATGCTCCAATTGTGGTCGTTTCTGACGCATACAATGCTTCAGGCAATACAACTGTTTTGTAATGTCTGAGTTTGACCTGCCTTGATATGCTTTTCTTATTATAATGTGACCATGTAAGTTTGTATGCTTTCTGGAGTTTTTCCGTTCGTTTAATGTTAGACATCTTGTTTGATCCTCCTATTTGTATATATTCCCCTAAGTATTTAAATTTTTCTACTCTTTGTATAGATCCATAAGTCGTATGTATGGTATGTACATTGCTAGTATGTCGTTCCATGTATTCGGTCTTCTCATACGATATCTGTATACCTGTTTTAGCGGCTATTTCATGTAATCGCTCCAGTGCTTCCTTTGCCTCCTGTGTGTTATTGCTGGTTATGGCAACGTCATCTGCAAATAATAATAATAATAAAGGCCTTTATTCGTAATAAACAAAAAAATATCAATAAAACATGCAATCCATTGGGCGAGGTTCAGTTCGCCCTGCCTACAATAATAGTAGACAAGATTTCTGTTCAATTAACCCAAATAATTAAACTAAAAATAGCCAAAATAATGAAAATGATAACATAATAATAACATAACATAGAAGTAATAACATAATAATAACATAACGAGAAAATTAAAAAAAAAATTGTATTATATAATGAAAAGAGACGAATTTTTTTATTGAAAGAAAATGCCAACCAAGCCAAATAATTACTACAACTTTCCTGAATATAGTCCATTTACAATTAGTTACTCACACAATTCTTATAAATGAGTTTCTTAAAGCTAGGTCCGGACAAGCTAAGGATATTATTAGAAAATTTATTTAACATATTAGCAATGCTATACGAGAAAGAGCGCTAAAATAATTGTGTTTTATGTTGTGGTATTGTAAGCTTACCCTTAAACCTAATATTAATGTTATGCACATCTGTACGAAATCTAATTTTCTTGTATAGGTATATGGGAAATTTATTTTGTATTATTGCGTGGTAGTGGCAAATCGTGTGCATATAACGTCTTTGGCCCATGCTTAACCAATTGTTATCTTTAATTTTATACGTGATACGATCGTATCTGTGAAAGCCAAATATGAAACGCAAGCAAGAATTTTGGACTTTTTGAATACGTTTTGAATCCGTCTCAGTTAAACCTGGTCCATAAACGGCATCACAGTAATTAAAGTATGATAGTACAAGTGCATCACATAACAACGATTTAACATTTGTGTTAAGCACATGTCTATTTTGATAAATTAGCTTTAAACTGGAATAAGCTTTTTGAATACATTTGTTTACATGAGTTGAAAACCTTAGATTATTGTCAATGTAAAGACCTAAATTTTTCACCACAGAACTAAAATGAATATTGTGGCCATGAACATTAATTTGATGACTATATTGCTCAATAAATCGTTGTTTTTCCAATTTTCCTCCAAATACCATGGCAAATGTTTTGTTATAATTTAATTTTAAACAATGATCATTACTAAATTCCAAAACATTTATTAAGTCAAAATTTATTGCGGTGACTGCTTGCGAATATTCGTCTGGATAAAAGGATATATACATTTGAGTGTCATCAGCATAGAAATGACTACTACAAGAAAGAAAGGCTAATGGAAAATGCGAGGTATAGAATTTAAATAATCTGGGGCCCAATATTGATCCCTGTGGGACACATTAGTAACATTAAAAAAACCAGAGTTTTCTTTATTATAACACACTAATTGCATTATTTATCAGCATAGAAATGACTACTAAAAGAAAGAAAGGCTAATGGAAAATGCGAGGTATAGAATGTAAATAATCTCGGGCCCAATATTGATCCCTGTGGGACACCATTAGTAACATTAAAAAAAACAGAGTTTTCTTTATTATAACACACTAATTGCATTCTATCCTGTAGGTAATTTACCATAAGATTAGTAGCTTGGTCTTTAAACCCCACATAATTGTACATTGCTTTTAAGATGTTATGATTTACTGTATCAAATGCTTTAGAATAATCCAATAAAATTAGAATGGCTAGCTTTCCTTTATCCAGGTTAGTTATTATATCATCTGTTATATTCATCAAAGCTGTATTACACCCCAAACCCTTTCTGAATCCAGATTGTGAATCAGGTAGTATTTTATTATCGTTAAAATATATTTCCAGCTGAGTATCAATGAGTTTTTCAAAGACTTTAGATAGAGTTGGGAGAATACTAATAGGGCGCAAGTCATTCAAAGTAGACGGGTTGCTAATTTTAGGTGATGGTATCACACGAGCTTTCTTCTACATACTAGGAAAAATAGAATTAGATATGCTAAAATTTATAATATGTGTTATATATGGAAGCAGAAATGGAAGACACAATTTTAACGTCAAAATATTTATTCCATCCAGCCCTGTAGCTGTACTTTTTATTGTAGAAATAACTTTTAAAACTTCTATTTCTGTTACTCTTTTAAAATTGAAACTATTTTTTTTTTTTTTATTATTACTGTAAAAATGTATTTGATTCTGATTAGGTGTTAATTTTGGAACACCATTAATAAAATGATCATTTATAGCATTAGGGTCTGATAACTTTGGTGGTAACACTAATTGTTCTCGAACTTTATTACTAAAATTTAGTCGTTTTAAGTCAGCCCATAAGTCTTTAGGTTTCTTATTTTCGAAAGAATTCTGATAAAAAGCTTTTTTCTCTCTCCTTATTGCCAGTGTGAAACCATTTCTCAAAACTTTGTATTGTGACCAATAAAAGAGGTCTCTAGTTCTCTTAAACTTACTCAAAGCCCTGTCCCTATCCCTTTTAGCAGCTCGTAAAGTATCCGTAAGCCAAGGAGCATACGGCTTAGTTATTCTATAAGTTACATAGGGCGCATGTATATCGAGTAAAATATGAATATTTTTACATAGAAAATCAACTTTACAATCTACATCAGTTAAATCATAAATATTTCGCCACGGTATTGATTGTAAATCACTGTAAAATTGTTGTTTGTTAATATTTTTAAAGTTTCTGACTGTTCTAAACTGAGTTCTTGGTTTTTTTAATTTAATGTCTATTATAAATGAGACTAATTCATGATCACTAATCTGTACAGAATTCACGCTAACTGAATTTACAATATCTACGTTTGATGTTAAAATATAATCAATCAGTGTCGATGTGGTTCCTGTTACTCGAGTGGGTTAGTTTATAATTTGAGAAAGTCCGAGTGTTTCGAAACAGTCAAGTGCTGAATTAGTATCAGTATTTCCAATTTTTAAAAGATCGATATTTAAGTCGCCCACACAGAACACATGATCCACAGATACAAACAAAGAAGAAACTGTGGTCTCAAATGTTGTTAAAAAATCATTATAGTTCACATTCGGAGGTCTATAAATAACCCCTATAGCTAAGCATAAATTCGATAATTTTATTTTTATCCACAATTGCTCAATATCTAAAGACGTGTGAATGATAGTGTACGGTACACGATTTGCTATGTAAAATCCTACACCCCCACCTCTACCTTGTCTGTCGTTTCTAAAAAAACTATATCCATTAATATGTACAGCATTATCAACAATTGTATTATTAAGCCATGTCTCACTTAAACCTAACACGTCAAATTTCCTTGACCGCAGTAATTCGCTTAAATCATTAAAGTGTGCAATCAAACTTCTTGTATTCAAATGAGCTAATTCAAAAAAATCAGTCATATATCTGGCTTGATTATCTTTTGTTATAAATAATAGGTGAAATTAAGAACAGAATAATGTAGTTGAATAATATAAATTTTGGCTTTAAGTCGCTGCTTTTAGGACTCCATATATACTAAAATTATATACATATTTGTTGTGGTGCTTACAATTTTTCGTTTTAATTAATTTAAATATCATTCACTGTTTGAATCCGTTTTTTTGAACTAAATAATATTTACAAAAATATTTCCCGCCAAAGTCCAACAGTACTTTTCTCCGTATTTTGTGCACGTTTTTACGTATAATTCTAAATTTTTGATTGTGAGAAATTGGGAAACCACTATACCACTGTTTTTAAAAAGTTTTTTTGCTCGAAAAATATCATCGCGTTTCCATTTATGCACTAATCGAATGGATATCGGACGAGGCCTAGAACGGCCCTCAACAAACTTACCCATTCGATAACAGTCCCCGATGTCATTCACGGTCAAGAGATATTTTAACTTTAATTTTGTGTTTATGCTATTTATCAAATCTTGCCGTAGACTAGCAGGATCTGGTTGTTCTGGAATACCGCTGAATATTAAAAAAATTGATAAGAGTTTTTGTTCCTGTTCATCGTTTTATTTTCTCCTGTGCAACCAGCCGTTGATTTACTCCCCGCATCTCTTTTTTTATCAACTCTATAGCATTTTCTGTATTTTTTTGAAATTCACTTACTTTATACATAAGTTCATTCGAATCTAACACTTTACTGGAACGTTCCGAGTTATCCGTTATCAGGTTTTTTAACTCCTGCACGTTTTGTAGCATTGATTCTTCTAGTCTATGAACCTGGTTCGCTAGATCTTCTTTGGACTTTGAATCTCTGCGGCCTGGGTTATTACTACGAGTTGTACGATTGGGACCCATTGTTATGTAGGTCTTCCTGCAAAAATATAATATTTAACGGGTAAAATACCACAACTTTATAAAAATTTTAATGGAGCCGAAATACAACACGTTTAACTTGACATATGTCAAAAATATACACAATACAACTAAATTTAACAACCATTAAAAGCCAAACATTTAATGATTGTTTTTGTTTCGCGTGTTTTTCCTAGCTGTATGCCTTCATTTGTTCCTCCCACTGCTTAACAATTTTGTCTAAGACCATGTTGAACAAAATTGGTGAGAGGCTGTCTCCTTGTCTGACACCTGTGCGTATCTGAAAGGGTTCTGAAATTTCACCCATGAACTTGATCTTAGAGGTGGTGTCCGTGAGCGTCAGTCGCATTAGTGTTCTGGTTTTTTTGTCAATGCCATATTCTTCCAGTACCGCAAAGAGCGTTTGTCTATCAATGCTGTCGTACGCTTTTTTAAAGTCCACAAAGGTAACTACAGTGTTATTTGTCTGTCTGACTTTCAATATTGTTCTTAGTTTTATATATATATATATATATATATATATATATATATATATATATATATATATATATATATATATATATATATATATATATATATATATATATATAGTTTCGAACGACCTCCCTGTTTGTACAATGTAGACATTATTATATTCATCACATGTTAACATAACCTCTTGAGTTTAAAGTCTAAAGTCTGTTTTTAATTTTATTATAGTTGTTTGTTTTGAAAGAAATAGATTAGTTTGTTGGTTTATTAATGAGGGTATTTTGAAATTTTGCCAATGCACGTGACGGAGTTATAATTAATAATTTTCGTATATTCTAAGCCAGCCAATGAAACAGACATTACAAAAATTATACTTGACATGAAAGATAAAGTAGGAGGTGTTGATGGTATTAATAGTAAAACATTTAAACTTATCTCCAAGGATATTACTAAACATCTAAAACATATTTTTAATATCTTTATTAGTAAAGCCATTTGGCCCAAGTCATATTGAGAAAATCACTGATTCATAAACCTGGTGACCAGCACTCAACAACTAACTATAGGCCAATCTCTCTAATAACAAACATAGATAAAATCTTTGAAAGAATTATATATACGTGATTATATTATGATTTATGTGAGCGGAAAAAACTTGATCTCGAACAATCAATATGGTTTCATGAAAGGTAAAGTAACAGATGATGCTCTAGTTTTAACAACAAATGATATCATATATTATATTATATTTAATATATAAATAGTATCAATTGTAGATCGGTTGGGTCTATAACCTCACCGGTATTCGCTGTCTATTACATAATACATCCGATAGCACCTTATCATCATCTTAGTCTTTTTATCCTCTGGAGGGTGTAGTGATACTATTTTAGGTATGTGTTTGAATTTGTTTCCAGGCGTTTCTATCTTGTGCTAGATGTATTGCTTCGTGCATTGAGTGTCCCGTCATTGTCCCTTCACAAAACAGATGTTTCAGAGCTATTCTTAAATGCAATATGTATACACCTATCACCACTGTGTTACGCATGCTAGAAGTAATGTCTATTGGTCAGCTGATTGTTTTCAACACTCTAGTTCTAATTCACAAAATAAAATGTAACTTGATGCCAGAATATATTAATGAAAAGATTAGCTTTATATGTGAAAGACACGACTATACACTAAGGAACACAACAGACTTTGATATAAAATATTGTAGAACTAATAGAAAATTTACATTCTTATTTTATGAAGGCTTGCCTGAATATAATAAGTTACCACATTATATAAAACAATGCAATAAAGTAAATGCTTTTAAGAGGTATCTAAAAGTCTATATGGTAAAAAAGGAATTGTAATGTAAAGTTAAATTTTAATAGTAGTTTAGTTTTATCCACTTCTATATTTATATTATTACTATTTGAAATTTAATAGCAATTTGCTAATAAAGAGTATTATTATTATTTCTTTAAGCCTGTTGGTCCATCTCATTGGAGACCGTCGTGTAGGTCTTTCTCCCATTACTTTTCCTTCGGCCACGAGGTTTTCCATCTCACCTGTTCTTCTAGCTATATGTAGAAAGTAACTGAGATATGCTCTATTGATTTGGTTTAGTAGACGCTTTTTGATTTTTAGTTCTTGTAGAAGCGTTTTTTCTGTGTTCCACCCATGGCACTCTTAGGATTCGCCTATACACCCATAATTCGAAGGCTTCAATTCTTTTTCGATCTGTTTTCTTTAGTGTCCATGTTTCAGCAGAGTAAACAGCAATTGGGAAGAACAATTAATAGGCCAGCATTACTTTCAATGTTTTTGAAATGGTTTGATCTCTGCATAATTTTATGAGTTTAGTTGTTGCTGATCTGGCCATTGCCAATATTCTCTTTATTTCCTCTAAACAACCTCCATCTTTGGTTATCATCAATCCCAGGTAAACATACATGTCCACCGCATCATATCTCGCTACGTTTTTGATATTCGATGTCATTGGATCGATCGATGATCATTATTTTGGTTTTTGTTTTGTTGATTTTTAAACCATATTCTCTACAATAATTCTCTAATTTGTTCATTATGTTTATCAGTTGTTCTTCCTCTTCTGCAATAATCAAGGTGTCGTCCGCATACCTAAGGTTACTTATTTTTCTTCCACCAATTGATAATCCACCTTCCCAATCGTCAAGGACTTTTCTAATGATGTAATCGCTATGTATGTTGTAAAGGAGGGGCGCGAGTATGCATCCCTGTATGACACCGGCCTCTATCTTGAAAGCTCTGGACACTGTTTGTCCTGTTCTGACCTTAGACATCCTTACACATTCTTATTTAAAAATATCAGATGCTTGGGAACACCCATCACTCTCCACATAAGTGACCAGTTCACAGAGTCGAACGCTTTCGTATAGTCCACGAAACACAAATATAATTGTAAGTTGTGTTCCCTCGCTTTTTCAATGATCTGTCGGGCCTTGAGTAGCTGCTCTCATGTAACTTTACCTGGTATAAACTCTCTCTGTTCATCCGATATTTGTGGAAGTAGAATTGTTTTCAAACGTTCATTAATGATGTGGAGTAATACTTTGCTTGCGTGTGAAATGAGACTTACTGTTCTGTAGTTATTACATTCCTTCGGTGATCCTTTTTTATGGATGGGGATGAATATAGATTTGCACCATTCCATTGGCCATTCGCCCGTTTTCCATATTATAGAGCATAACGTGAGAATTACATCTGTTCCGTAGTGTCCCATGGCTTTAAGTATTTCAGCTGTGATGCCGTCTGCCCCAGTTGCCTTCCTGTTTTTGAGTATTGTTATAGCTTTTTCTACTTCTGATTTTAAGATCCCAGGTTCTCTTTCTTGTGGTTTTGCTTGTTCTTCGGATGTTGTCGGGCTAACTGACTTTGATGTGAAAATCTTTGATGTGTTGTCTGCATACTTCCGCTATTATAATTGGATCCGCTATTACGAATTGGAACACCTTATACGCAGGCATTTAATAGTGTAATAGCTTGATAGTTTGAGCTGTTCATATTAACACCCTTCTTGTAAATAGGTTGCATAATACCATGCGTCCAGTACTCCGTAATTTTCTCTTCTGTCAAGACTTTTAAAATCAGCCTGTAGATTCTTCTCCACAGCGCCTCGCCGACGTCGTTATTCCATCCCTTCGAGGTGCCTTGTGGTTTTTCAAGCAATTTTTTACTCGTAGTACTTCGTGGTACGAATGACTTTTATTTCGATCTGTGGCAATTCATCATTTGCTGTTGCTGTTCATTTTAATCTTTTCTTCGAACGGCAAAGGGCCTTGGGGTGCTCTTTCAATCTTCCGAAGATGTCGCTCCCAACTTCCAGCACCTTTTTTTCCTTGACTTTGGAGGCATTGACTTCCAATCGGAATGCTCAAGTCTTTTCTTTCACTCTTTTGTAAAACTTCTTGCTTTCATTCTAGTCGCTCTAGTTAGACGGATTATTTTCTCGCGGATTAGAAACTACCATCGTTCAAAACATCGCCTCCCTTTCAAAGGAATCATATCGTTCTCTCTTTCTCTCTCCACTGGCGCTACAGCCCTGGTTGGGTTTTTAAAAACGTGGCCTCCATCAGCTTCTTCCTCCACTTTAATTGTAATTTATTTGTTACTAAAGCTTTACATGTTACTCTGCAAAAATCGAAAGGTAAAAGTCGTGATGGAATAGATCTGAGATAGCTAAGAGACCATTTTCCACAAATTTCTACCACTCTCACAGCTTTACGCAATAGATCTCTGGACACTGGTGTATTTCCTGACCTATGGCAGGTCATCTATATCATACCTTTAAATAAAAGCGCACCGCCTAAATCGCCCTCCGATACTCGACTGATTGCACACTCGTCTAATTTAGCTAAAGTTTTTGAAAGAATTATTGCAAATCAAATGGTAAACTATTAGGAAGATAATGAAATATTATATTCTTTTCAATCTGGTTTCCGCAAACACCGCAGTACCCAGTCAGCACTTTTACGGCTTACTACACCTAGTCCGTACCCTCGTATTTTCCTTGTGAGGCAGAGACGTGGACGCTGAAAGCGTCGGACAGACAGAGCATAGACGCATTTGAGATGTGGTGCTTGCTGAGGATATCCTGGACAGCTCGCCGCACACACGTCTCTGTCTTGAAAGAACTGAAGATTGAGCGGGCACAACTTCTGTCTCAAGTGGGCTTGCACAAGGTCTTGAAATACTTGGGCCATATTGCTCGCAGGGTCAATGGCAATCTTGAACGACTGATGGTGACAGGGAAGATCGTCATCAGGGAAAGTCATGAAGATGGAAACAAGGAAGGCAAGAGAGCTAGAGGCCGTAGTCCCAAGAGATGGTCCGATCAGATATCCTAACAGCTGGTTATACCTGGTTAAAGCTTTTGACTACGTTGACCACAAAACTATAATAACCGCATTATTCAGACTTGGTTTTTCACTGGAAACGATATTTTGGTTCTTCTCCTACTTATCAAAGCGGTCTCAATCAATTTTTAATGATTTTGGGATTCCAATTCAACTCTTGAGAACCTTTTCTGCAGTTCCCCAAGGATCTGTTCTAGGACCGATATTGTTTCTGATTGTGATGAATTCAGTTGTTAGGTTGATTGTCTATTGCAAGCATGGGTTATTTACCGATGACAAGTAGATATGTTTCCATTTTTTAATATTCCAATTGAAGGAAGCCGTTAGATAGTCACTCATGATACATAATCAATAGCAAATTGGGCTAGGGGACATGTCATGGAGTTGAACCTAGGTAAAACCAAGGTAATGATATTAACTGATAATTTGGTAATGATATTCTGCTCGAATAGTAAACTAAAGCAACTATAACAAAGGGAAATAACTTCCTATTATAATAGATGGTCTTGAACTACCTTATGTAAATTCAGCAAGAGCTTAGGATAACATATAAGTCAAAACTTGTCCTGGAATTATCATGTCACGCAAACAAATTGTAAAGTAAATTCGACCTTACATTGCCTAAAAAATTGGCAAAAATATCTTTACAATGGCAATCAGGAAGTTATTGGCTTCAGCAACTATCTTACGGCTCATAGATTACTGCAAAATTGTACTTATTGATTCCACATTAGAAAATAATTTGAAATTGCTTCAGTAAAATTTATCTTTAGTCTGAAACTAAATGAGCACATAACCCCTTATCGACGAGAGCTAGGGTGGCTATCAATCAAACATTGTCGATGGTACTACATGGCTTGTTACTTTTATTAATCATTGAAAATAGGTAAACCAAGTTATTTACGTGAATAATTTGTGGAGGAGACTGAGGTCAGACGATCGGATAGAATAGCATCAAAAAAGCATTCTTACTTTACATTACCCCATTTTGATACCACCTACCTTGAGCGTTCGTTCGTAGTTACTGCTCTATGGTTGTGGGAAGAATTGCCAAGTGAAATTGTAAATTCTACTAGTCTGGGAGTATTTAAAAAGAAAACATTTGACTATCTATTGAATCTGGACTTTTGACTCTCTATTCAATCTTGAAGATAAACTGCATTAAGCAAAACCTAAGTTGTATAAAGTAACGTGGACAAACTGTGATACCTTAAAATTATGGTGCCTCCTATCTAAGCAAATCTTGTAAATTGAGTAGATCTAGAACAAATTTAGTGTAAAATTTCTTAATATAAGTCGTATATTGGTTATATCTCATTACAAATCAATCTAATATATCTATATCTGTGTTTATGTATCATATTTTTGGTTCATATCATATCTTTAGGAGTCTGACCTGTAAGACTGCCAAAGATATAAAATGTAGTTACCAATGTTACCAAATTATAAATTGAATTTCTATTGTATTCTTTAAATTTCCATTTTGGCCATACGCCTCGGCATAAATAAATCGAAATCAATCAATCAATCTTCCTTATTTATCGCTCCTCTTCTCCACTCTCAAATGTTTAGTAGATTTCCGGCATCGTCTTTAATCTGCATTTTCCCACAGTTTTTTGGGCTCGCCAGTAGGTGTATCTTCTCCCTAGCATTTTTCCATTGTGGGCCCTTTTTGGTATTTTGTTTTCGGTCAATGGTATGACGTGCCCTTCCCACTGCAGTCTTTGAGTTTAAAATACCTGCATATCGGGGGTTCTTCAAGTGCCCGGAAAATTTCCCATTTATACTGAATTCTAAATGAATTGTTTTCATGCACTGGGCCCAAGATTCTAGGCATTATTTTTCTTTCAAAGGTGTCTATTCTTACTTCTTTGCTCTGAGTAATGTTCTAAGTTTCACATCCATATGTTAGGATGGGTTTTGTACACCCGTACTTTAGTATTCCTGTGTATGTTTTTCGATTTGAATACCGGCGTCAACGCAAAGTAGGCCTTGTTTGCTTGCATAATTCTTATTTCATACTTATTTCCTTTTTTTACATTTTCTTATCATATTCGTAATTTCTGCACCTTCTCTCCCGGAGTTGTTGAGGTTGGCCCCCAAGTATCTAAAGTCGCTCACCTGTTCTATGTTGTCCTGTGTGGCGATAGGGATTGCTACTGTTCTTGTTTGTATCATGTATTGTGTCTTGGTTATGTTTACCTAGCGGCCTATTGATATGGCAGCTTCTTTTAATAGGTTTCTTCTGCCGCCTGCTTCGTTCGGTATATTATATTAATATCGCCTGCATGGGCGACTAGTTGCATGGATTTATTTGTAAGCAAGTTTGGTATTTCCACTCCCGCTTTCATAACTAGATATTCGAGGGCTAATTTAAAAAGGGCCGGTGCTAGTCCGTTTCCCTCTTTTAGCCCCTGTTGGTATGTAAACGGCTCCGTTTAGAGTTATATGCCTGCTTAAAATCCACGAAGAGTTGGTGTATGTTGACATTGTACTAACAGGCTTTTTATTTTAAGGGGATCAAAGATGGTGATAAATGGGGAAACGAAGTCAAAAACTTACAATAGTACAATCAGCAGAAGTAACAGTGGCCACGGATTTCTCAGTAATGTTAGATTATTTTCTGATTCCGCCAGCATATTTCTTGCAGCTAATTTTCGTTTTGAAAAAAAAAATCTTTTGGGTTTAATATGGGTGAATGTGGTGAAAGAAAAATAATCTATGGCTTTTTTAATTTAGTATTTTATCACAACCTGCCCTAGTTTTATGGATTTTGGCGTTTTCTAGAACCAGTCAGGCTTCTACGATGTTACTTTCAGCCATTTCATAAAACAATCCATCAAGAAATATAATAAAAATGTTGGAATTTTCTGATGAATTATAAATTATTTCAAAATTAATAATATTATGTTAATTGAACTGTTACTGTTACTTACTTACTGTTGGAACTATGTTGGAACATGGTCTAGAATATTTATCTGCGATGGAGCTTTATTTCGCCGGAGATGTTAATTGAAACGGGATTCAACAATCTAAATTTTATTCTTCTGTTTGTGGAGCATATTTTGAAAATAAAATTGCATAATTGTTACGTTGTCCAATTGTTGATGTAGAGTTTAAACGGTCCAGACTAATCGTAAAGGTTTTCAATGTTATCTTTTAAAGCTTTTTATGCATTGAATGCTGATGTTGTGGTCAAGTTGACGTTTTTATTTTCAAATATCTTCAATTTCATGTTTTTAAAGTAATCGATAGATTTTCTTCAATAATTTCATATCTCTTCAGATAATGTATAATGTATATTAAATAAATTCACTATTCCTTTTTCCACCACGATTTCGTCTAACTATCTCGGATCCATCCTTCATATAACTAATAATAAATTTTCATATAAAATAAATAACTAAAAGTATAATTATAGATTTAGCGTTGTTTTTATTAATACCTGCTACTTCTGCTGATTCTGCAATTGTTTTACATTCTTCATAATATTTTATAAAAATCCCCTTTTTGACTAAACTTGTTTTATAATAATTACCTCTACAGGGTTCATGTACAAGTAATTCATCTGCGTATTTTATGATAAGCCTTAACCTGCAATAATTATTACTAGTTATATTTCTTCTTTGTAAAATGTACTAATTATTATTGTACTATATTGTAAAAAACTTAAACAAAGCTTAAAATAAATATTTGACAAACATTTTTTATACAAAAATGTTTTTATTTCAGCGACGATCGTTAAAAATCTACATCTAAAACATGTATGTCTATTTCGATGGGTTTTCTCAATAATCTCGAGATATTGAGATGATTCAACGGCATCGACAACGAAATTTTTATTTTAAAAAACCATTTTCGCCAATTTTATTATAGAAAATACATATTCATAGTGTGCCATGCTATATCTCTTTTTTTACGCTCCCTAATTTTCGAATAAAAATATCGATTATGAGCTTAAACCACTTCCAATGAAACATCGGCAAACCCTGAAGTAAAGCAGCAACTTCACACCCATAAAAACGGTGACTGTTCTAAACCCCAGAAAATCCCTGCCTGGTGTTTGCCAAGACATGTCTGAAACCGACGCTGGACATGACAACATGCGGGATGTTGGAAATAGGAGGTCTAAGAGGCGACTCCCTATCACTCAAAAAAATTCAGCCCTTACTCAAAACTTCGAAGATAAAGAAAATGCTTCTACCTCTAATTCTTTCGGAGTCAAAATGACGAGAGATGCGGACGTCGCAATGAGTAATCCTAAAATGTTTAAGTTTCATTTGAATATAAAAGTACCAAAAATAGTGATTTGTATAATTTGCGAAGGTGTTTATCATGTTAATGATTTTAACAGATTAAATATGGGTAAATACATAAGTGATATTCTAGTGGTCTGCCCAGCCCACCACATGGATGACCTTACCTCTAAAAGGGATTTCCAAAACATTGATTTAAACGAGGATGCACGTGAGATTACAATTCAAACCAAACTATATGAAAAAGACAAGATGAATCAGGAGCTGCGGAGTAGTACTAAACCGAATGCAACAAGTGAAGGTACCCTTATGGTTGAAACTATCATTGATAATGAACTTCCTATACTGAGGGTTGAAAATGAACTACTGAAACAACTGAACCAAGAACTTAAAGACAACAATGTATTACTGAAAGAACTAGTTGAAGGAAAAAATGCTGTAAGTAAAAGTAATCTCGTTAGTTATGCAGACATGGCTAAGATTGATAATAATAACACTATGAAAGTCATACCTAACATCATAGTTAAAGCAAAAGATAAAAACAATCGTGAAGTAGATAAAAATGTTAAAAAACAATTACTGGACGATATCTCAGTACCTATCAAAAAGTTTCAATTTACAAGACTGGAGAAGTTACTATTAAATGTAAAAACAAGGAGGATGTCAAGAGAACAACGGCTTTATAAAATGAAAAATTGAAAAATGATTATCTAGTGGAAGTGCAGACTCTCAAATTACCTAGATTAAAAATATTTGATGTTCAAAATGATAAAAACCTCCAAGAGGACATTAAAAACAGAAACACATCCATGTTAAAAAGTAATTTCTCTTTAATCTCTGAATTTACCAATGCAACGAAACAACGCATTGTGATCATGGAGGCTTCACCTGAAGTATACAGCACTGTCATAAAAAATGGTTTCAAAATATTCATTGGTTACCAGTGTTGTAGAGTATCCGATGATATCAATATAAACTTATGCTTCAAATGTGGACGTTTAAACCATAGCTTCAAAAATTGTATGAACAAGGTCAAGTGTCTAAAATGTGCTGGTGACCATGCAACAGAAAGTTGCAAATCTGAAATTCTTAAGTGTGTTAATTGTGAATTCTACAACAAGAAATATGGTCTAATTAAATGCACAAATCATTACCCAAATAATACAACCCAGTGTGAATACCTAAAATACAAGATACAAAATCTTCTAAATATAACTGATTACCCTACCTTACCAAAAATACCTAATTATCTTCGTAAGTTCCCAGGCCAAAGAAAAGAATCTTCCTTAACAACAAACTTCTAATAACTAATATATAACTTCTTACAAAATTATGTCTGATTCTAATAATTACATGGAAGAGTCTGTTGATAATTTAGAAGACCTAAACTATTTTTTGAACGATTCTGGTTTACTTTTCTTACACGTTAATGTCAGGAGTTTAAACGCAAACTATGAAAAATTGGAATTACTGGTAACATCTCTACTAACCAAACCGCATGTAATCGTCTGCACCGAAACTTGGAACCTTATTTGCCCTAACATGTTCACATTAGAAAATTATACATGTTATTATAACGGTAGCTTCATCAACAAATCGGATGGAGTCGTCATTTATATTTCGAATTCTCTCGAGCAAACTACAACGACGGAGAGGGTGGGTAGGTGCAATTTTCTTTCCACTTGTGCTAAAATATCATCAAATAGTGTACTTAAAATTTCTGGTGTTTATAGGTGTCATGACCTCACCAATCTTGAATTTATGCAAAATCTAAAAATTCATATGGAAAACAATACAACATTTAAGAACCATATTATAATAGGAGATTTTAACATTAACATTAACAATATTGATGTTCAGTCAGATTTATTTCTAATTAACATGCTCGATATGAATTATATACCAATGTTTAACAATATTACTAGACCAAATGACAACGGTGGTTCCTGTATTGACAACATGTTTATAAAATCTAAAGCCATAAATTGTAAATCTATCACACTTATGCAAGTTTTTGCTGATCATTATCCGATCTACCTTACAATGAATCTTGATAAACAACAAAAAACAAGGTAAAAAAAATCATTTTTATGCTATATCAAATTAATACATAATTGTAATCGTACTGATTGGTCAGACCTGTTAGCTGTCACGGATCCTAATCAAGCAACTGAAAAACTATTATTAAAAATACCAAACTTAATCAAGGAATCTAGTTTTAAGAAGCTAGCGCGTAAATACAAACCTAGGACTGACTGGATCACGCCGGGCTTCATGTCGAACAAAAGAAAAATTATATAACACATGGAAGCGCGATAAAAATAATTTATATCTAAGAATGAAATATTTAAATTTCTGCAAAAACTTGATAATAAAAATTGCGAAAATAAATTTTGACACCAAAGAAGCCTTTTTCCAAGTCTAAAAATAGTAGGGATCTATGGCAATTCGTAAATAAAAAGCTAGGTAAAAAGATAAATTCGGTCAATAACATAGATTATATTAACAAAGGCAATCACAAGTTGACAAATACAAATGATATTGCTAATAACTTTGTTGATTTTTTTAGTAATATTGGTTCAAATTTAGCTGCTAAAATCCCTACTAGTGCTGCTACAATTCACGATGGAATAAGTTATAATCCTAAATCCATTTTCTGGAAACCTACTAATTGCTCTGAAATTATAAATATAGTAAATGATCTAAAGGAAAAAGCCGGCGCGGTTGATGGTATATGCACAAAAGTACTCAAAACTATAATCCCTATTATATCCAATATATTTGAACATATATTTAATATATGTTTATCTAAGGGTATCTGGCCAAATGCACTTAAATGCGCGGAAATATTGCCGATTTTTAAAACTGGTGATAAACACCATATGACTAATTATTGACCAATATCACTTATTTCTAATATTGCGAAAATTTTTGAAAAGTTATTCATGTGAGATTGTACTATTTTGTTATGGATTGTAACATTATAAGTTGTCATCAGTACAGTTTTATGAAAAATAAAGGTACAAAGAATGCGTTAGCATCGATCACTGACTTTATATATACTAATATAGACATCAGTAATCCGACAGTTGTTGCTTTTCTAGACCTAGCCAAAGCTTTCGACACAGTGAACCATAAAATATTGCTTAATAAATTATATAAATATGGTGTTAGAGGAGTAGCTCATGACCTAATTAAAAATTATTTAACAGATAGATTTCAGGTAGTCAAAATTAAGGATGTTAAAAGTAAAAAATGTAAAATTAAAATTGGTGTACCACAAGGAACTGTCTTAGGACCCCTACTTTTTATTATATACATTAATGATATGTTTAAAATACTACCTTTAAATAGTATAGCAGCTTTTGCTGATGACACAGTGGTTAAAGGTATAGGTAAAACATGGTCTGAAGCACAATCCAATATGTTATCATACCTAGACAAAATAGGTATGTGGTTACAAAATAATTATTTAACATTAAATGTGGATAAAACAACATACATGACTTTTGGCTGTTACAAAGACAGTGTACCTAATTTTTTTGAGTTATCCATTTATAATGAGAAAATTAAAAGAGTCAATAGTTGTAAATATTTAGGGTTAATGTTTGACTGTCACATGAAGTGGAATATCCATATGTTAAATCTTATAAGTAAAACTAGATACTTTTTGTTTATCTTTCATAAATTAAAAAAAATAATGACCAAGCAATCACTGAAGATTATTTACCATTCTCTTTTTGAGAGTATTGTGAATTATGGAATTATTGCTTAAGGGGGAAGTTACAAAACCAACACTAATATCTTAGCTCAAATTCAATCTAAACTCATTAACATATTTTCGGATGGCAAACGTGTTCTAGGATTTAGAGATACATTTATACTCGAGTCGTTGAGTTATCACTACAATAGTTGTAAATATGCGTATGAGAACTATAAAGGGAAGTCTAGAAATAGAAGTATTCCGTTACCCAAAGTCAGTAAATCTATAGCATTTAAAAACTCCTCAATTGTGGCAATTAAACAATTCAATACACTACCTGATACACTAAAAAGAATACCGAATAATAATAACAAAACAGTAAGAATAAAACTGAGAAATTGGCTTACAAATACTTCCTTTTATTAGACTTTTTGTTCTCTTACAATTTCAATATTTTGTTATCTCAAATCTTTTTCAATATTTTGTTTTCATATAGTTTACTTTTTAATACTCTAATCTTTGAGTCCTCTTATACCTTATTATGTTGTTTATTGCTTATGTTTTTGTATTTTATGTATACCTTATTCTTGTATGTTATCGATAAAGTTTAATTATGTACATAAATTGCTTCTCAGGCCTATGTACAGGTGTAACTCACCTCTATAGGTGCATCCTTATGTATTATGTAAGTGTGTATATATATTGTATATCCTGTTAATAAATAAATAAATAAATAAATAAATATATTATATTTATTATATTTATTTATATTTATTTCTTCCAGTCGACTTTGAAATGAGTCTGAATGTGCGAAGCCGGGTTATTAAACTAATCTAACATAACAACTTTAATTGCAATAATCTATAAACCTCGACAACCAAACCAACATTTCCATTGATTAATAACCGTTTTAATTATATTTTTCTTTGTTCCAGGTGAGTTTCAATCCCAATGCAAATCCCGCAAATTTTCACAGGAAAATAATTCGCATTCTTTAGTGAAAAGGTTTGTAAATTTTTTGAATTTCCGTTCGAACGATTTTAATTAAGACTTCAAATAAATATAATTAAAATAACTTACATGGCCCAAATTTATGTTAATTTATGAAGAAAACATATTGATAAATTTAATATCCAAGACTAGGATTTTTAAGATATGTACATCCAGATCTTCGTAACGATGGTATAGATTGATTGTTAAATATCTTAAAAAATAACAGCTACCCCACAACTATACTTAGGAAGTTGTTGTTCTACAATCCTACAAGACAACCTGTCGCTGAGGTGGTCGCAGTGGACGATACTAAAATATACAAGAGCTTACACTTTGTAGAATCACTGTCCCTCAAGATTAAATCGATTTTCATGAACAAAAGCCCAGCCATTATAGCAGATAAATGTCACAATACCATCATACATCTTTCAGTCGCCTCAAAGACTCAACCCCCACATTAATGCAATCAAAAGTAGTCTATTGTATATCGTGTGCTGAGTGTGAGCTGGTGTACGTTGGTCAGACCGACCAAAGATTGTCCTCCAGACTGGCCAATCACAGAAGTAATTGCAGACTAAAACCCCACTCTTGCGCCTTAGCAACACATTGTAATGACAAGGACCATAGGGTCAATTATGATGATCTAAAAGTCCTTGCAACTTGTCCAACGACTTCTTAGAAATGTCTTTTATTCATAACGCCGGTGCAGCCATGAACTCAAGGAAAGACATGGACGTGTTGAGCAATACGTACGTGAGTGATTGGATGGGGGGTTTTCTGTTTTGCTACATATTCTCTATTTTTTCTGAGGTTTGTGTTCTCGACTCTTCCATCCGTTATATAATTTCTTAAATGGTTGTTGTTGAGCTCCTTGTTTCTAGAAAGATCTGGGTATCTTCCAAATTACTATGGTTTTTGGGCAAACTGCTGTGTAGTGGTTGACTCAATTTTCCAGACGACTTTTAAGTCTTTAAATAATCTTTTTCCAATGTGCTCATGACTTCGGCGTCCTACCAATGTCACTGACGTCACTATCGTTCCCAATGCGCACCATCGCAATTTTTTTCAACTTTTTGTTGTTTCCTCGTGTTGTGCTGATCGGTTGCTGTCCGACATTTTGCCAATAAAATAATAATTTTTAAACACCATAATTAAAGTGTAAATGGGGCAACCATGGCTCGCTTTGCTTTAGGTGTTATGTAATCTACAACTTTTTGTCAACATTATATGATGTTGTCTAATATATTGTCTAATATATTGATACGTCTTAATAAATTGTTCATCACATTCTTTGTAAATAATTAAAAACATCGACACTGCAAACAACGACTTTGTTTTTTGTAATTTCTGTAACAATTTTGTAGGTCTTGAAAAAGAATTAATAAATCGAAACGTCGACTTTTATAAGTTTTGTTGATCGTATTACCCGAATTCTACCATCTGAGCAGTAAAAAATACAAATCTTATATATATATATATATATATATATATATATATAAACAAGACATCTAAAAATAATTTATTTGTTAGTTACACCTACATGTTATTTAAGATGGTTTTTAAATTTCTTACTAACGTGAGGTTGACCATAAACAGCAGCTTCATGAAACACCGGACAAAATTCAACCACATTGAAAAAGGCATTGTGTAACACCTCACAAAACAAAAATAAGATTTATAATAGAGTTAAGCTCTCATGTTTTATAATAAAACAGATTGACAAAACAAAATTGAATTAACAAAATTAGTTACTTAACAAAAAAACAGAAATGAAAACGTGTGCTCCAACATGGTGCCACGGTGATGAAAACGGAAATGGACTAGCTTTTTTTAATAAATTGTATTGACATCTTTAAGTGGATTGTGCGCAATCCCGGTAACTGAAACTAATTTATAATGCGCATGTACCCGCACACGGGTGTTTGAGAAAAGAATATACAAGCTGATTCTTTCCACCAACAGATTGATTACATTACAATGAATTTGAGAAAATCTACAGAAAAGCCATTTTTCTATCAAAACAGCAGCCAACAGCACTATCACGAAAACACACGATTACGTCTTATGAACGAGATAGAAATTGATGTTCTAGTTTTAGTATGTAATCATAGATAATACTAAGATTATTAACATCAGTTTTCTTGTTCATACTATTGACCTCTCCCTTGATATAAAACATTTCCTTAAAAATTCTTTTATGGTAATTTCTTTCTGTGCATAACACTCTCACCTTGCCAAAATCCATTGAATGTTTGTTCATAATTACATGTTCTGACAGGGCACATGACACTTTATCTAGTCTGCAATCACTTTTGTGAGACGTAATGTGTACCGACAAACACCTAGAAGTTTGTCCTATATACATTTTGTTACAATTCAGACAAGGAATGTGTATATATGTATATATATATATATATATATATATATATATATATATATATATATATATATATATATATATGAAAATGGCATTTTTTCCACGGCTTACCCTACATGAAAGTGACATTTTTTCATTCTAGGGATGAAAATATTTTCACATCTAGAGACGAAAATGAGCATTTTAAATTTATGATTTTCTCGATTAAAACACTAAATTAACCATTGCCAATTTGCATGGACTTTCTTATTAATTACATCAATTTCAATGGAATATTTAATGTATAAACCTTAAAAGAGCCTGAAACTATTTAAAAAAACGAAATAAAATTATGACATTTGACTTGAAAAGTATCACCTTCTAAGAGAATGCAATATGTTACCATAGAAACGACCAAACCAACAATTACATTTATATTGACAGTTCTGACAGTTCGCTTCGAATTGGATTTATTAAAGTCGAATTATGGATTATGCATCCGAAATCAGTAGAAAAAATTGCATTTACTACTCGAAATGAAAGCGTTTTTTTTGGTTCGGTGTGATTGCTAACTCGCTGGCGCTCGTGAACAAACTCCCACCTCACAAAAAAACCGCTTTCATCTCTTGCTGTAAAATATACTATGATACAAAGTTTTTCTATTGCTTTTCACTATTTGTCAGATGGATTTCCGTATTTGGCACATGACTTTCACATGTTTCAAATATATTTCACTATTTATCAAGCAGTTTCGCTTTACATCAAAACAATTTCCCTATATGTCAAATATGATTCCCTGTCAGTCATAATGGAAGAAAATAATTTACGACGCAGGAAGTCGAAAATAAGTAATAAAATAATAGGCCTGATAATAAGGCAAATGAATACTGGCTTAAGCAGTGAAGAAGTCAGCGTGCAGTTAGGTGTAAAAGATAATACGGTAAGAAAAATTTACTCTACCTACAAAAATTCTCTAGAAACAGCAACAAAACATACCGGTCATGGGAAACAAGTATTGTCTGAAGCACAGAAACAGTGGCTTGGCTAAACGCAGATTGCACTTTGACTCTTGCAAATTTAAAAGCCAAAGCTTTGGAGGAATATCCGGATTTACATGTTTCGATCAGCACTATTAATAGAGCTCTCAAAGAGTTTCATTTTTCTTTAAAACGCATAACTAACGTCCCCGAACGAAGGGCCGAACGAATATGCCGTCCAGTATAACCGAATCATGGGAGAAGACTTTTTTCTTAGACTTTTTTCTTAGAATTTGGAATTCAAGTTTACTCTCGTGTTTCTCGTGGCATATATCCGCAAAGCTCAAGTTAGAGTCCGAAACTATTCAATTGTTGCAGCTAGGACTATTAATTCGCTATACTTATTTGAAATCCAAAAACAGGCTCCTACAATTCACATTATTTCAACGAATTTATTGTTAATTTAATTAACAGCCATGCGTTTGATTGAATTGAGGGAGCTCACTTAGTTTTGGACATTGTTGCTTTTCACCCTAATGCGGAATTGGTAAACATTGATTTCAAACCACGGCCACTAAAATTTGTAACTTTTACTTAGTTTTCAGAACTTTATATTAAAAACAATGTTCTAATACAGGATTGTCCAAAAAGATGTTACCACGTATATAGAATTGACTTTTATTAAGAGAAGAACACACACTAATGAAGGTAGTGTACTCTTTAAACAGTTAATCCTTGTTTCTCAATGCAGGTGCAAAGTATTAACCAAACAGATGAAAATATCTAGACTGCAACGAATAAAAATTTATAATTATGTAGTACCATATGGGTGGTAACATCTTTTTACACAACCTTGTGTATTTTGAATTTTCTAAATATGTAAATGTAGGGAAACTTAAGGATGGAATTCAGACAGAATTTGTGTGAACACCGAAGGCATATTTCCCAGCCTGTAATTTGCCTCACAACAGCATTCATGCGTCACTGATGTAACTAAGTGAAGGCATGCCAAATTGCGAGGCCGCAATGTAAAAGACACTGCTTATTTATTCATTAAAATGGATTTTTCATTAATACGTGTTGGTAAAAATTATTTCTAGTTGCGACAAATACTGCTATTAGAAAAAATGATTAAAATATTGTCAATATACCTCTCGCACAGACAATAAATATTGACACTGCTTCAATACTTTGAAGGAGCTTCAATAAAAATAAAACTCATTTGATCTTAATTCAATTGTCGTCAATTCTTATTGACACTATATGCCCCTCAGACAATCAATAAATTGACAAAAATACGATATTGAAACAAATATATCGATACTGCTTCTCGCCGATTGGCCCTAATCCTCAGTGGCACAACTTTTCAGGAGAGAGTAAAAACGAGTATTTTATAATTGAACAACTATTATGTGGGTTAGGGCTTTGAGCTGAGGGTTAGGTCTTTTTGGCTACTTACTATTTGATTATGTTTTGATTTTTTGATCTGGTTAGGGCGTTTTAAATGAGGGTTAGGGCCTTTTCGCTGTTTGTGTTCTAAATGGGCAATAGGCCCTATAATTTTTTATTAAAAAAAAAGTACTATCGATATTGTTAAACCGATTAAACGTAAAGATCGATAGGAGATAGCAGAATCGGAATCAATCAAAACCCGAAAACAGCAAATTTGAGGGTTAGGGCCGATTGGCCGGAGGCCATCGATATTGAACGTGTGACGACGGTTCCTTTAAATACGATTATCAAACAAGCACAAAAAGCTTATTTGTGCGAAATGGAATTTTTAACAGAATCGGAATTTTGTTTTTATCTGGATCACAAAATGAGAGAAATTCATTAGCATTTTTACGTTCAAATAAAAATGAAGTTATAAAATACACCTAACTCAAATTTCGCATTAAATATAATTTGCTATGTATCATTAAATAAACAAGTAATGAAGATCAGCAAAAATTACTCTTCAACAGCTTGTCAACATCGGATTCAAGAAAAGCTACCAGAACACTGGACCACAGCTATCAATCACCCAGTGTACAAAAAAAGCAGATAAAACAGATCGTAAACTACTCAACTGGGGACTCTTACTCTTAGACATAACATACAAAATCCTTTCAAGAATCATCCTTAATAGTATCAGATCACAACTTGAGAAGAAACGAGAATATCAAGGAGGTTTCAAACCCTGGAGGAGCTGTCCTGACAAGATCATGAGTCGCAAGCTAATAATGGATTAAACAGGAAGAGAAATTGATATATGGTGATAACATTTATAGACAGACTTCCAGAAAGCATATGATTGTATCCACAGGGAATCCCTACTAAAGACCGAAGACACCTTGGACTACACCCCAAATTAATAAACATGATGTTTTTATATTGTGACTTGTGAAAATATGCAATTGTATTAAATATTTGCGAAAAATTTGCGATAAAACTGATCCTTACAAACACCAAGTCAAAAGTGAAGTTCAGGGGTGAATTATCTGAACCACTCGAGATCAAAACACAGAATCCACAGGATTACGTCAAGGCGATGGGCTTTCAGCGCTACTGTTCATCTGCGCTCTAGAAATAGTAATGAGGGAATATTTTAAACCAGGCGTCGAACACCTATGATCCGCGGGTCACCAAGTGACCCATTCGAGTTCCACAATAAAGAAATAATATATAAAACAAAATTATAAAACAAGTTTTTATATTTTTTTTATGAAATGACATAACTTTATGAATTTACACAACCCATTTCTAAATCCTATCGAAGAAATGTTTTCTGTTTGGAAAAACTTAATTAAACGAGCTGGGTCTCAAAATGAAGATCAATTGTACGCCGCAGTTCACGAAGCTTCAAATAACATCACAGCGGAACATTATAGTAATTACTTCCAAGTTAATGTAATAATTATTACACCTTATGGAAACATATTTGAGTGATTGTTTGGAAATTGAAATTTTATATTAAAAGTATAAACTTGTTTGTTAATATAATGAACTGATTTGTTGCCGTTTCTCGGCGTTATTACGAAAATATACAACAGAGGGAAAAGTATTTGACATATCGTTAAAGTCATTTGATAAATAGGGAAAGCTTTTGATATAAAATTGACATGCGAGAAATTTATTTGATAAATAGGGAAATTCATTTGATAAATAGTGAAAAGCAATAGAAAAACTCTGTATATATATATATATATATATATATATATATATATATATATATATATATATATATATATATATATATATATATATATATATATATATATATATATATATATATATATATATATATTCAGTTAGATTGATAAGAATTTGCCAAAAGTTTTAGCTTTATTAGATCTTGCAGAAGCAATTGATACTATTGTTCAATAAATATTGTTAAACAAACTGTGCAGACGTGAAATCAGGGGTATTCCTCACCAACTGCTGGAAAATTATTTGTCTAATACAATTCAGAGTTTCAAAATGAAAAAGTTGGTGTGTTAGTGTTCCACAAAGTGCTATGCAAGGTCGTCAAACTTATTTGTCTCATCGCCCACCTGTGATATGTTAAACTTAATAACGCCCCCCAAGATCTATCGTATTATATACATATTTAAAAAGCAATATTTGATTTATAAATAGAATATACAATATGTAATTGTATGGAAACTTGAGGATGGAATTCAGACAGAATTTGTGTGAACACCGAAGGCATATTTCCCAGCCTGTAATTTGCCTCACAACAGCATTCATGCGTCACTGATGTAACTAAGTGAAGGCATGCCAAATTGCGAGGCCGCAATGTAAAAGACACTGCTTATTTATTCATTAAAATGGATTTTTCATTAATACGTGTTGGTGAAGATTATTTCTAGTTGCGACAAATACTGCTATTAGAAAAAATGATTAAAATATTGTTAATATACCTCTCGCACAGACAATAAATATTGACACTGCTTCAATACTTTGGAGGAGCTTCAATAAAAATAAAACTCATTTGATCTCAATTCAATTGTCGTCAATTCTTATTGACACAATATGCCCCTCAGACAATCAATAAATTGACAAAAATACGATATTGAAACAAATATATCGATGCTGCTTCCCGCCGATTGGCCCTAACCCTCAGTGGCACAACTTTTCAGGAGAGAGTAAAAACGAGTATTTTATAATTGAACAACTATTATGTGGGTTAGGGCATTGAGCTGAGGGTTAGGTCTTTTTGGCTACTTACTATTTGATTATGTTTTGATTTTTTGATCTGACACAGTTGGTTAGGGCGTTTTAAATGAGGGTTAGGGCCTGTTCGCTGTTTGTGTTCTGTTGTGGCCTGTTCGCTGATTGATATATAATAGCATTTAAATAACGACACAATATGATTTTACTAACAACATATAACCTAAGTATAAGTAGGAAATATATATATATATATATATATATATATATATATATATATATATATATATATATATATATATATATATATATATATAGGATGACCCGGCGAACTTCGTATCGCCTCAGAATTTATAATGATTACAAAATATCTTATTAGCTAAATTAAAGTTAGTAAAATGTTTTGCGTATCGATATCTGGTAACATTATCGTACACGATTATATAATAGATGGGAATATGTTGTATATGGCAATATATATATATATATATATATATATATATATATATATATATATAATATATATATATATATATATATATATATAGGCTGGCCCGGCGAACTTCGTATCGCCTCAGAATTTATAATGATTACAAAATATCTTATTAGCTAAATTAAAGTCAGTCAAATGTTTCGCGTATCGATATCTGGTAATATTATCGTACACGATTATATAATAGATGGGAATATGTTGTATATGGGAATATATGGGATGTATGGGAAAATTTATAATCCTGTCTGTCCTCTCCCTCGCATAAGGTACGACGTATAAAAAAAAACAAATTCAAAAGTTCAAAATCCGAAAGCCCAAAATACAAAAGTCAAAAATCCAAAATATCAAAAGCCCAAAATCGAAAAGTGCAAGATGTAAAATCCCAAAAGTGCAGAATCCAAAAGACCAAAATTGCAAAAGCTCAAAATCCAAAGTTCAAAATATAAGAGTCCAAAATCCAAAAGTCAAAATGCACAAAATCCAAAAGTTATTCGGATACATGTCGAAATAATGATAGCAAATTATGTGCCTATCTGATTTGGAGATGCTGAAAGATCTGATCTGAGCTATTATAATGCCCGACTGAGTTTCGTTTTCAAGCAAATTGAGCTGTTGACATGCAGCACGATATGTTGGGCGCACTGCACCATTGACAGTTCGAAGTGATTCAAAGGATGTCGGCCCACGAATTAGAGAGTAGAAAAACGTTCGTGCAAGTGGATCGCTTTGGCAAATAAAAAAGAAACTTATCAATGTTGTAGCTGGTAGTGTTGCAGCACGTTGAGCAACATTTGATGCGTTGAAATGTACTCGTTGACCATTTTCTAGATGCACCGCCAAATGTAAAACATGTGGATGACGTTCATGAATGCGTAAAGTCACTGGATATACAAAGTACCGCTATGAGGACAGCCATAGTAGGGCAACCAGCGAGCGGGAAATTGAAACGTTTATTCCCGATTAACATTGCTGTCTGCTTATGCTTAGTACAGTAATCGTACATTCTGGGACTGAAAAGAATGTGTTCAATTTGTTATAACTTTTTAATTACAACGAAAAAAAGAAAACCAAAAAGAGTTTTGTTATAAAACTTATACATGAGGTTTCGATTTATGAAAAAAAAAATGATTGAAATACCCAATTGGTAAAATTGACGACGAGCCAATTTTTTTTTTAAAGTAACAATTTTTCAGTAAATGCCGAGATTTCCGACTTTGTTTTTATTATTGACTTTTTCACCTTGTAGTTTTTTATGGTATTTATGGTATTACATTTTTCAAACAAATCTGATAAATAAGCTACCAATCTTGTTTGATTTTTGTTAGTTCGGTAGCAAGATCTCTTTTTTCTGTTTCTTTGGAAACGGTAACTTTCAAAAAATTCAATAATCTTTCTATAAAGTTCATAAAATCGTTGAAAACTGTTCCCTTTTGAAAGCCATCGAACTTCAGTATGAAGTAATAAACCTCTGTAGTTATCTTCATTTTTCTCGCACAACTTACGAATTAGTCGATCATTTAATGAATTTGCCTTAACCTTTTATTGCAGTAATAACAAGCTGCATCGATTGGTGAAGCGGTTCACTTATATTTTTGGCAGCTAAATGTTGGCGATGTATTATGCAATGAACAGTTATAATATTTGGAAGAGTTTTGTTAGGTAATCCTAAAAACCCTATATTAGAGCAGACCATAGCTTTAGCTCCATCAGTCGCACAAGCAAAAGTTTATTCAGTTGAATTTTCATTTGTCATTTTGTCATTAAACAATAGCTCAATTACTTCAAATATTGATTTCCCTTTGGTATCTGTTTCTAAATAACTTGCAAATAATAATTACCCTCACATTTGTCATAATGTATAAACCGAACATACCCCAGCAATAATGATTCATTTCCAGGTAACGTACTTTCATCTATTTGCAAAGAAAAATCTGTAATTCGTAAAATGTCATACAACAATTCTGCTGTATTTTCACCAATTTTATCAATTCTTATTTGAATAGTGTCATTACTTAGAAGAGTTGATTTAATTACGTTTAATGGAGATTTATGGAACACAGTACTGATTACTTAAGGAATTGCAGGCAAAATTAATTGTTCTCCATTTGTATGGGGTTTTCCCGTCTTTGCAATTAGTAGTGATAACTTGTATGAAGCACGAAGTCCATCTGTGTTTTCTTGTTTAGGAGCTGGTAAACATTGCTTTTAAAGATGGGCGTTTCTCAAAGTTTTCACGCAAACGTTGGAAATATGACACATCTTGATTCTTTTTATGGGGATGCATGTTTTGTAAATGTTCTAACAATCTGGAAGGCAATAGCTTCTTCTAATGAGGCACATCCGTAGCTGGCTATTATGTGGTGATGGTATAAAACCATATTTTATATAATCCACAGAATATTGTCTGCATTTCTCTTTGTGTTCTGACATTTTTCTTACACTAATTTATTAAAATAAGTAAGTAAGATATGAAAACATAATAAATTTAATTTATAGATTATATAAGAAAACGCATTTATCATTGAATTTTATTTTGGACAAAAATATTAGTTTAGAATAATATATTATGTTTTCTATTTAAAAATATTAAATATTAAAATAATAATTTAAAATTACTTACCTGTTTTTAAATAAGTATGTAGGTATTATGTACAATATGTATATATATATATATATATATATATATATATATATATATATATATATATATATATATATATATATATATATATATATATATATATATGTATATGTATGTATAGTATGTATGAATAAGAATGTATTGGAACTAGGCATGTCGATTCACTTTAAAAAATATCGATCTCCGATTCGATTCAAATTGAACGTACTAGAATCGATTCTTGTTTAAATCGGGCATTTAAAGATCGATTTCCGATTAATCGCGCCAATTTCAAATATGCCTAATTGCTTAATATAGATACAGGGCATTATTGATGACCATTTACCGCAAATATAAGTAATTGGATAGAAATATTATTAAATTAATAAACATAATATCAAGCCTATATTCCTTCGAAAGAATAGGTAGAGGTGGGGATTGAACTCAGGATCTTTTGCTCAGCAGTAGTGCTTGCGACCACTAAAGTAATGTGACAGTTTAAATTTCTAGTCTCGTCTAAGTGCTCGTAAGTCAGTCAATAAATTAATCAAATTTTAAGTTTATAAAATTTTATTGAAATTAAATACAAATTTAACAAGAAAATATATTTCCCAGTATTTTAAGTCAAGTGACTTCAAAAAAATTCCCAAACTTATCTAATCGCTCAGGATGTAAACGACTCCTTTCGTCGGTAGCAATATTTCCCGCAACAGAAAAAAGCCTTTCACATGGAACAGATGTTCCAACTATGCAAAAGTACTTGTTGGCAATTGGCGTTATTGAGCTGTACAAGGAATTTCTTTGGTGACACCAATATTTAATAGGAGCTGTCGTTTTAAAGTCGACGACAGGCTGTGTTAAATAATGTTTCAATTGTCTTGTAAACCTTGTCCTTCAGTTTCTGCTTGAAATAATTGTAACTGATTTTTTACTAATATGTTATGGAATTCCCAAATGTTAGATTCTTCTGCTTCCTTTGGCTGGCATTCCAAATTATTTTCTGGATTTTCATTACTTATTTATTCTCCGATTGGTTTTTTGAAGCTACAATCATATTATTAAATTTATCAATAGCTCTAGAGCATGCTATACTTTCAGAAAAATTAATTTTCTTGAATCTTGGATCTAGTAGTGTGGTGATAGCTAACATATGTACTTGTTCCACTGTACCAAATCTCTTTTTTAATTCTTCCAATATTAAATGTTTAGTTGCAGCACCGAAATCTGTTTCCGTCTTCATTGTACTATACGTTTTCAAAAGACAGGATACTATTGGTATAATTTTGCTTGACGTTACAAATTTTTCTACGGATACTTCTTTTGTCACAGCTTCCATAGATTTCAAAATATTTATAAGATCTTTGATACCATCTAGTTGACTGGCTGTTGACATAGGTGGAGCTTTCAGGTGGTTAAGTAATATTGGGGCATGTAGCTCCGATAACTTTACAAACCGAACTAGCTGATAGTAAATTGAATTCCATTGTGTGCAAACTGACTGAATCAATTTGAGTGGTACTGCTATATCATTTTGCGCTTTACGAAGAGCATCAGCCACATTTACATTTTGTTTACAGTATCTAGTTATATCCTTTACAGTATTTAGGAACTGTTTGGCACCTTCAATACCAGCTTTTTCTTCAAAAGGTTTTTGAGCTCCTAAATTCAAAGTGTGGGCAAAACACCATAAGTGTTTTTGTTTGCCAAATGCAATTGTTACGGCCTTGACAAATTCGCACCATTATCAGTAACAACTGCTACCACTTTTTCTGGAGTTATACCCCATTTTTCAGTCATTGTTAATAATATTTGACATAAATAATCAGCATTATGGGGCTCAGTTAAATGAAATACACCAAAATTTATACTGATTAGTTTTCACGTATAAAATGTCCAGTTAAACCCATGCAGCTTCTAGTATTATGTGTATCTGTCCATATATCCGTAGTTAAACATATTTATTCTACTTCTAAGAGCTTTTCTCTGAATTGCAAAGAAAGAACATCATATTTGTCATCTATCATTTGTGTAATTGTCTGCCGTGAAGGAAGTTTATATAAAGGCACTGCTGTTTTCATTAAGTATGTAAAACCTTCTTTTTCAACTGTATTTAATGGCAATGTATCCTTGCAAATCATTAACATAATAGCATTACTTAGTTGTCCATACTTCTTTCCGTTTACTGGAAAAAAAAAATTAAAGTTATATATTATCACCGCCCATAAATATACCATGACCATAATCAACAAAGAAAGTAATTCATTACATAGATAACAAAAAATCTCACCATTAAATGCTCTAATATTATTAACACATGAATCCATAGTTAGCTGATTAAGGTTTGATTTTTTCAGTGATATTGATGATGTTGCTATACTTTCTAAGTCAGAATCATAGTACTCTTTTGAACTGGTCAAACTCAAAGCATCATTTGTGCCAAATTTTTCCTTTGATGTCGAGGTAGTAGCAATATCATCATTTGTCTGAAAAGGATTATGTTTTTGTATTCTATTATTGTTTCAAATTACAAAATAAATGCAATACAAGGATAAAAAACGCAAGAATATACGATTTTTAAACAAGCAAGCATTAATAAAAAAGGCATATGTTGTATTGTAAGAAAAAGGTTTTTGTGTGCACACTCCAGTTTCTTTTTTGTCGTCACCAACACCAATACCATAACTTGCCACCACCAGTTTTCGTTGACTTACGGTTTTAACACATTCATGTCTTCTTAATAAATGGTTGCGTAAGTTTGTTGTATTTTCGCATATTTTGACTTCGGTATGACAATACTTGCATATGCCACTTGATCCCTTTTTTACAAAGTTGCGTAAGTATCACTTTTAGTTGACATTTTAGGTTAAAAAGAATAACAATACTTTAACAAAAATGCAAACTGCAAGGTAAACGCACATTTCTCAATAAATCGGTTTAAATCTAATTACTTACTTTTTTGCAATTTAGAATGAATGCTATAAGAACACAATACTATTTATTGGATTACTATAAATTTTTACAGTAAAAATAATATTTATCCACAATATATTTTCGATAAATAAACTCACTCACAAGAATAGATAGATTAGGTTTGACACCCGGATAGAAAAATAAAATGTTTTTTTTTTAACGCAAGTAACGCAAACTTTGGAAGCGTTCATCAATATTTATTCTATGATGCGTTCAAATTCTTGACTAAGTACTACCAGTTGCTTTTGCGTCTGACAACCGCAAAAAATTAAAAAACTAAATATATATAAAACTAAATATACCGCAGGTATATGCGGTATATAACTAAATATACCGCAGCCAGTTTAAAAATATTATCGCTACTTTTTTGAACTGAATTTTGAACTTCCGATTCGGGAGGTTTATGAATCGATTCAGGGAATCGATGTAGGGTTCAAAATCGTTCTGAAAAATCGATTATATTAACTCTAAATTATCGATTTTTTATAGCTTTCAGTCCACCTTCGTGGCACTCAACAAAAACCAGAAAAATAACATTGTTAAGATCATGTATAAACAAGGTATCGGAATGACATGATCTTAAAAAACAATGTTATTTTTCTGGTTTTTGTTGAGTGCCACGAAGGTGGCCTGAAAGCTAAAAAATAACTGACATATTTCACATGAGATTTATTTTTGGTAGTCCTATAAAGACTCATTAGTGTTATAGAGCTCCAGAAAGGTTGAAAATATTTATATATTCAGGCTGTGTTCCGACTTTATAAATTAATTTTACAGTAGATTTATTTTTATTTTGTAAAAGTTGTAATATATATTAACTAAATTTGTAATAAATAAAGTTGTAATGTAATATTAAATAAGATAAGAGTAGTGGTTTTCTTTTTACAGTGTCAAGTTGTATTGTTATTAAATCGTACTACACTAGCACATATACTAATAAAAGAAAATACCTATTATCTTTTGATAAATCTCTTATTTTTTATGTAAACTTAAATATTTTACTTAAAAACACTTTTTTAACTTTTTTTAATTTTTCTTTAATATATTTTTAACAGATACAAATTATAGAACTAAATAATACACCACCTAAAAAAAAAGCACCTAATGTTATAAAAATTGTATAAGTAACAATAAAAATAATTCAAAATTAAAGTTCAACCATATTTATGGTTAAAATTAAGGTTAGAAAATAAATGTTTATTTCATTTGAAGCATGCGCATATCGAACAAAAGAAATGTTATATCTTTCCTTGTCGCACAGATGTTGGACACAGTTTCGGTACATGTAAGTTATACGGTATTCCTATTCCATTAGTATAAGTTCTATGACTTTGCCTTGGTGGTAGATATAATTTCAAAAGTTGGTAGTTTTGAAAAAAAAACATCTCGTCTTAGGAAGGAACCAAACAAAAATCTGAGTTACATCATAAATATTTAAAATAGGAATCGAAACTATATAATAAAACGTATAATACTGAGCAAGGAACAATTTTTTTGAACGTATTTGTTTGTTTTAAATTAACAGAAATACTTTGTACTCCTCGTGATACCTACCGCCTCCTATATCACCCCCTAGCTACCTACCGCCCCCTATATCGCCTCCTCGCTATCTAGCGACCCCCAAAACGACACCATCGCCCACTTGCAGAAATGCTGCTCTAGATCACTGTTTCCCAAACTTTTGATTCACGTGTACCCCACGTGTTCAAATATTTTAACACTTTGATCCCCTTAGCAGAAAATTTCTGAAATATATTATTAAAGTTAAAAACTGTACCGGTCGTTTTTAAGTAAAATATACTGTCTCCAGATTGGTTTGATTGATTTATTATACATGCGAATAAATTTAAGGATAAAGGAGATTTAAATTCGCGAGTTATAGCTTAATTTTATTCGCTAGTGTATACAGACTTTTCTTTAATTTTGCTTTCATTTTCAAGTTCCATTTTCTGTTTTTTTTTTATTTAAGAGAAGCATGTCAAAATTTTGTTTAGAGTATCGTGTTTAATTAATTTGTGTTTTATTAATCATAAATGGATACATCCTAAGAATTATTGTTAGATGGTGACGCAATTGCGGAAAGATTACTCACGCGGAAATCAAGACATTTATACCAAAAAAGTGTAATAAGTTTTGTGATTGGATATCAAGAAAGAACATCAGCAAAGTCATTTAGGGTTGTGTTTACTGAGCCCGCAAGTGAATTATCGTGATGCGTTGCTATGGATATTTTTATTTCACTAGCGAAATAATTTTTTTATCTAAGTAGTGAATAAACCACTGTTTTATTGATTCGCATCTAAGGAATTAAATGTGACTTTTTAAGATGAAATTGAATAAAAATTTAATAAAACGTATTAGGAAAAATGTTATTCTTTGTAAATTCACTTTAAAACAGTTTCTGCTTGTTTTTATATACGTAAAAACAATCTGCAATCATATTATCGTGAGCAGTGAGTAAAATCTTTTGGTTGTACTGTATTAATTAATTATCAAAGATGATGCAGAAGAATTGTTTGCAGATTCACAGCTAATTCAAGGTTTCAAACACTTTATAAAAAGTAATGTTTGATGCTCTATTTTTTATGTAATTTAAATATTGTTATTTTTCTTCTTATATCCACTTTGACACACAAACAAAATTTGGACAATTTTGGAACATCATTTCGGACCCCTTTCAAACCATTCGCGTACCCCTTGGGGTATGCGTACCACACTTCTCTAGATAAACGATATTTTCAATACCGACTAATGCCATAGTTTCTTATGCTGATGAACCGGTAATTTTAAGTTCTGGAAAGAATGAAGTTAGGAGATTATCTGAATGCCTTAATAAGATCTATCTTTGGCTTAGGGTAAATATATTATCACTTAATATATATGTTTTTAACTTCAAACTTATCGTTTTTAATTTCAAATTAATCCTTTTTAGATCCAATTTTTTAAATTAATCCAAATTAAACTTTTTTAGATACAAATTCAATTGTTTTAAATCCAAATTACCCACAACATTTGATATTTTTTCTACACAAACTAATATAAATTTGATTGAAGTAAGTTACTATAATTATATGTATTTCAAGTCATAATTAAAAATGAATATTAGTACAATAACATTGGGTGAGTCCAGGCGCGTTTTTAAGCTATTCAGCGGCTCGGTTCAAGTTTTTGGCGGGGCCCGCTCTCAGAGAAGAGAAATGTACATAGAAGAACCATCACCAAGAGTTCTGTTGGACAATTTTTTGGCATACATTGTGGCGTCACGCTGCTAGTTCAGTAAACTCCAAAATCAGATGTATAAAGCGTTGTATGGCCACACATTGTAAAGTAACAAATTTTACAAAAGGCATTTATTGTATCGGGGTTAGAACTCATTTGTGATACAGCTTGGAACTAGCCAAACACCTTAATGTTACTCATTCACAGTTCTCTTCAGTTGCTCATTACCTTGCCTCCTTACGGAACTACGGCTCTTCTGTAGATGTCTCTCATATTTGCGTCTGACTCCGTAGTGGAGTGACCTAGCCAGTAAACTTTATTTTTCTTTTAAGTAAACAAAAGTAAGCAATACAGCATAGACAAAATCAACAAAGGTTTAAAAAAATGTTTATGTGCGAACACCTCGAGTAACTTTAGCAGATATATTTTGTTTTATAGTTTCCTCTAAGTTTTGATTATTGAGAGTATCTATTGAAAGTAATGCCAAATCAGAAGTTCTAACTTCAGTCATTGTCCTCCTTAGGTGTGTTTTTAGACTACGCAATACCCTAAAAGATCTCTCAGCACTTGCTATGCCTATGGGCAGCGTTACAAACAATCGAAAAACTAATTCAAGTTTGGGGAAATCTTGTTGTGATCAGTAATCAGTAAAGTTATCATACATTTTCTGTTCAACTAAATATTCTAGATAACCCAGTACACCTCTATCACAAGGGTTATCACGTGAAAAATATATTTCCTAAAATTGTATCATTTCATCTATCAAAATAGGGGAAATAAATTCAAATGCAAGTATCACTTAATAATGTACAACTTTTTTCCAAATCTGCTTTTGCACTGTTTTTCATGAAGATTGGATTTATAAAACCTGAAATAATTCTGTAACATCTTCTATACCCTTAATTCTGTCAGAAATTTCGTTTACCATTGCATCTATTACTTAGTTCAAAATTAAATAATTTTAAAATCAAATACAAGATCTATAACAGGATCGTCTCTGGTGCCTTCATCGTGAATTGTATTTAATATATGAAGTGAATATGCCCATGTAGCTAAACCAGCGTTGTTATTTTTAACTCTTTAAAAGAAAAATTAGCAAAAAAATAGGATATCTAACAAATATAATGTAAATTTCAGAAATATTTTAATTATAACATATACTAATACTGAAACTAAAACGATAGAAATAAGATTAATGTGAGACCCCTGCTCGGGAATAAAAGCAGGATTGAATGTATGTAATACATATACTGATAATGAAATTGATACGATACAGATAGAGAGAAGCTAAGCATAATGCCTCGGCGCAAGAATAAAAGTAAGAATGAATGTATTTAATACATATATTAATACCGAGACCCCCGCGCAAGAATAAAAGTTAGAACGAATGTAAATCAAGACCATATATATTCTTGACCATATATGGGGTAACCAACGGTCCTTGCCACATTGTTAGAACGAGAGTTCGCGCTGCCGCGCTTATGTTGTCTTGATTTATCTGCCCGCTTCCCGGCGGGAAACCTAATCTAACTAGGGTTAAACCAACGGTCCTTGCCACTTTGTCCTATATTGGATCGAGAGTTAGCGCTGCCGCGCGTATGCTATCTTGATTTATCTGCCCGCTTCGCGGCGGGCCTAAAAAACCTAATCTATCCGGGGTTAAACCAACGATCCTTGCCACTTTGTCCTATATAGGATCGAGAGTTAGCGCTGCCGCGCGTATGCTATCTTGATTTATCTGCACGCTTCGCGGCGGGCAACCTAATATAACCGGGGTTAAACCAACGGCGATTGCCACTTTGTCCTATATTGGATCGACCGTTCGCGCTGCCGCGCGTGTGTTGTCTCCATTTATCTGCCCGCATCATGGCGGGCCAAGGGTCAAGTGGCGTCTTTGTCTATGTTGTCTTGATAAATCAAGACAACATACGCGCGGCAATGCGAACTCTCGATCCAATATAGGGCCAAATGACAAGGACCATTGGTTTAACCCTAGATAGATTCGGTTGCCCTCCGCGAAGCGTGCAGATAGAACAAGACAACATACGCGCGGCAGCGCGAACTTTCGATCCACTATAGAACAATGTGGCAAGGACCGTTGGTTTAACCCTCACTAGATTAGGTTGCCCCCCAAGGCCGGCAGAGAAATCAAGACAACATACGCGCGGCAGCGCGAACTCTCGATGCAATATAGGACAATTTTACAAGGACCGTTGGTTTAATCCCGATTAGATTAGGATAAATAATTTTTGGAAGCCAATTTTCTATATACTTTACACAAATATGTGACAGAAAAAATTAAATAATTTATATTATGATTATTGTATTTTGACTCAGGTGTTTGGACAAATTTTTTTCAAGTATTTTTTATTAAAATTATGCCAACGTTTCGACCTGTATTCGGTCTTTATCAAGGCTACAAAAGAAAAAACAAAATTACAAATTACAAAATAACATAATTATAAAAATTCTTAAATGCATATGTAAAAATTACAATTTACAATAATAATAATTTTTTTTTTATATTAGATAAAAAATTTTGTAATAGGATAAATTAAAAACTATTTGTTCTCACCTAATTTTTTTAAAAATTATATGATTTTGACATTTTTAAAAAAATTTGAAATTTATATTATTTTTTTGTTAGTAATTGGTTTCCCCGACATAACTATAATAGAAAATGAAAATAAACAAAAATAAATAAATTGAAGTTAAAATAGAAATCATCACATATCAAAAAGCATGAAATGAAATAAATTGTGATTAATTTGGCGTTTTATCGTAAGTCCCAAAAATTAACTTAAAAAACAAGACCAAAAAACTCAAATTGTTTGTCGGAATGCGTATAAATTTTGTGAATAGGAAATTAAAATTTGACTTTATTTTATGGTGGGAAATTGTTTGATTAAATAATGAATTAAAATTAATTTAGTCAAATATAAACTAGAAAACAGTTTCAACTTTTTTAATTAAATTGCAATAAATCTTACTTAGGCCGTTGACATCTTCTCTATAATTTACTGTATTGTGTTTTTTAATGAAAATCATTTCGCTAATGTTGCGTTTGTAGAAATGTTTTTCAATGTCTAATATTGAGATATTATCAAAATTAAAATGATGACCAGATTGGAATATTCATAAAAATATTCAATTTACAATGGAAATAGAGAGTGATAACTCTATTCCATTCCTAGACACAAAAATAATTAGAAATAACAAACAGTTAATCTCAAATTGGTATACTAAACCTACCAACCCTAATAGAATATTAAATTACCTCAGTCATCACAACACAAAACAGAAAATTAATGTTGTTAATAATTTATTATATAAATATTATAATTTATCTTTTCATGTAGATAATTTAGTTAAAATCAAAAAAATTTTAATAAAAAATAACTATCTGAGTTATATTGTGAAACAATGCGTTAATAAATATTTTAAAAAAAGACTAGAACTAAGTAAAGATAAAACTAATAACAATTACGAGCATACAAACAAATTAAAAACATTGACAGATATTGAAACCAACACCCACACATTTTTTAGTTTACCATATATAGGATCACTTACAAAAAACATTGAAAGAATACTTAGTCCTTACAATTGCAAATTTACATATTACAATACAAAAACAATTGGACATTATTACACAAAACTTAAGGATCCACTACCTAAGACAATAAACTCAAACTTGATTTACAAGATCGATTGCTCGAATTGCAATAAATCTTACATAGGCCAGACAAAACAACATTTAAAAGACAGAACACGCCAACATAAGTCAGATTGTAACAATGTTCATTTAAATCCCGACAAAACTGCTTTAACAACTCATATTTTCCAATCTGGTCATCATTTTGATTTTGATAACATCTCAATATTAGACATTGAAAAACATTTCTACAAACGCAACATTAGCGAAATGATTTTCATTAAAAAACACAATACAGTAAATTATGGAGAAGATGTCAACGGCCTAAGTAAGATTTATTGCAATTTAATTAAAAAAGTGTTTTCTAGTTTATATTTGACTAAATTAATTTTAATTCATTATTTAATCAAACAATTTCCCACCATAAAATAAATTCAAATTTTTAATTTCCTATTCACAAAATTTATACGCACTCCGACAAACAATTTGAGTTTTTTGGTCTAGTTTTTTAAGTTAATTTTTGGGACTTTTACGATAAAACGCCAAATTAATCACAATTTATTTCATTTCATGCTTTTTGATATGTGATGATTTCTATTTTAACTTCAATTTATTTATTTTTGTTTATTTTCATTTTCTATTATAGTAATGTTGGGGAAACCAATTACTAACAAAAAAAATAATATAAATTTAAAATTTTTTAAAAAATATCAAAATCCTATAATTTTAAAAAAAATTAGGTGAGAACAAATAGTTTTTAATTTATCCTATTACAAAATCTTTTATATAATATAAAAAAAAAATTATTATTATTGTAAATTGTAATTTTTATATATGCATTTTAGAATTTTTATAATTAAAAATTTTAAAATTTTGTTTTTTCTTTTGTAGCCTTGATAAAGACCGAATATAGGACGAAACGTTGGCATAATTTTAATAAAAAATACTTGAAAAAAATTTGTCCAAACACCTGATTCAAAATACAATAATCATTAAAACAAGATGGACGTTACATCAAAAAATAATTTATATTATGTTGTCAAAATTAAATAGTTTTGTGACCAGTCATACAAGTCAGATTTTACATAAACGTCAGGATTATTGTAAATATAAAACGTTATTATAAAACGTTAATTTGTTTAATACAAAAACGGTAATATTTCTCAGAAATAATGAAAAATATTACACCTTCGAGTTATATAACAAATCATTTATAAAATATATTCAGTTTTTACAAGGCCTATGTCTTTCCAGTACTATGTGGATACAATTTATGTGATGGTATTGATACAGATACAGGAGTTCATACACAATCAGTTGAGAGAATGTGGAACAGTGTTAAATGAAGGAACAATAGACATAGAGGGGCGGCGAGACATTATTTGCAATCTTATTTATTAGATTTTATATGGCGACAGCATCAGGTGAAGGAAAATAGAGATCATTTTAAATGTATGTTAAATTCTATATCGACTCATTTTTTCAACAAAATTCTGAAAATTTTGGAATATTTAATTTTAAAAATGTTTTAATTTTAAATAAAATGGTTTATTTTATGATTTATCATAAAAATTTTAGGTGTAGATTGGCGGCATTTAAAAGTGTACTGGCGTAAATACGTATGTGCCAATTCATGTTATAAGTCAAGACTGAATTGAAACGTAGTGATTTATTAATTTATCTATTTTGAATTTATACCTACATTTCAAAACATTTATTCGTATTCCTAGTACATTTCATGAAAAAATTAGAAATAAAACTAGTAAAAAATATCGCCGGTTAAGAGATGTCATAGATTACGCAGATGATGAGAGTTTGTAAAATACAGATGGATTACCTGCTTGTCGTGAAAAAAGCCGTAGAGGTAATTATTCTAAAACAAGTTTACACAAACAGGAGTTTTTTTATAAAATGCTATAAAAAAGGTAAAACAATTGCAGAATGAAGTGAGACAGACGAAATCGTTGTGGAAAAAGGAATAGCAAATTATCTGATGAGATATTAAATTCTGTGGAGCAAATTATTAAAGAAAATCCATAGATCACTTTATATATATATATATATATATATATATATATATATATATATATATATATATATATATATATATATGTAAGGAAAGTATACTTTCCTCAATAGATAGCTTTGGAAGGATTTTTGGAAGGAGACGAAAGATATGTGTTTATTACGTGAAAAACATAAAAGTAGAAAAAGTAAAGTGAAATCCAGTTAAGAAGAAGTTAAAAGTTAAATAGATTTGAAACTGTAAATAGAGAAGTGAATTGTGAACGTTAATTGTCGTTTCTTTGTTTACAGGTAAGAATGTAAATAGTTATAAAAGAAATGTAATAAAAAATATATACTTTGTTTACAGAGAAACATATTCTCGTTTACTTAAAAAAAAATAATTGTCACATTATAAAACGACAATTCTTGTTTATGATGGAAAAAAAACTGCAATTCTCATTTAAATATGTGGCATCACACAGTGACAGAAAGACAAGTGTGGTTACTATAACATCTATTACAACACTGGACAATAAGAAATATGTCTTGCCGGAAACTGAAAGATTTGTAAGTAACCATGTTGAGTTAATAAAAACAGAAAATTATAGAGTGAAAAAAAGCCTTAATCAAAGAGGCCAAGAAAGGACAATATGGATTACATGCACAAATGAAATGGAAAAGATTTATTTTGATCAAGATGACAATATAATATTCAACGATTTGTATCTAGATCAGATAGTGGAAACGAGTATGGTAGAATCCACACAGAAGAAAGAAAATCAACTAAATCTGAAACACATAGCAGAGATGTTTATGGTCGAAAGATTTGTATGTAAACACTCAAATGCAAAACAATGGCTGGAGACATTTGAGAAAGAATGCAGAAGATTTGAAATCAGTCATGATAATACAAGGATTGAGATATTAAGATTATTCCTGGACAAACCATGTTTGGATTGGTACTCAGCAACATTAACAACGTTGACAATGGAAGCTAAATGGTCAGAATGGAAAGAGAAATTCTTGGAGTCATTTGCAGACAAAGGTTGGAATACAGGAATGTATGCTATATCCTACAGATATAAAGAAGGTTCATTGTTGGAATATGCTATGAGGAAAAAGAAGTTACTGCTAGATATGGACAATGGCATTGGTTCACAGACCCTAGTGCTGCTTATAGCAGCTAGATTACCTGGATTCGTTAGAGATAAAATAGATAGAGACAATTGTGAGGATTCAACTAGACTATTACATGAAATTAGAAAATGTGAAAATCTAGTAGGTAAAAATAATCACATGCAAAAGAAAGATGAAAGACTAGACAATAAGAAGAAATTTGAAGAAAAGAAACCTTGTAAAAACTGCGAAAAATTTAACAAAGGTGTTAGATATCACCCAAAGGACTCGTGCTGGTTTAAAAAGGAAAATGGAAATGAAGCTAGAGAAATTAGAAGCAACGCAGTGATAGAAGTAGATCTAAATACAGAAAAAAAAACTAGTTATCACATCATTGATTAAAATTAAAATATTATTAGAAGAAAAGTTTGAGGTAAATGGAACATATGATCCAGGTTCCCAAGTCTCTCTAATAAATTCAAAATTAATTAAGAAAAAAAAAAGAGATAGAGGATGTGATAGAAGAGATAGAGGATAGAGGAAAGGAAGAATGAAATGAAGAGATAGAGGAATAAAATATCTTTAAAAACAGCCAATGGTGTGACACAAACAAAAGGGTTAGTAACTATGAAAGTAAACATTTTTGAGAAAGAAGAATACATTGATGTATTTATAGTAGAAAGAGACGATTTTGAAGATTTTCTTATCGGGTTAGACATTATAAAGAAATTTAAACTAATTCAAGATGAAAACTTACAAATATCTCAAAAGAAGGAAATACATATAGAGAAAAAAAGATACACATTGGATAAAAATAAAAAAACAGAAGAAGTTAAAATAAATTTTAACGAACATGTAAATACAGACGAGTTCGTAATGAATTTAGATCACTTGGACAGTATAGACAAAAAAAAGAAGATTGAAAAACTGTTAGAAAAATATAACACAGTATTTGCAAAAAATAAATATGATGTAGGCACCGTTACAGACTACGAAGCTCGAATAGACTTACTAGTTGATAAATATTGTAGTAAGAGGCCGTACAGATGCAACATAGAGGATAAAAAAGAAATTGAGAATCAAGTAGCAAGATTATTAGATAATGGGTTAATTGAAGAATCTTACAGCCCGTTTGCCGCACCAGTAACTTTAGCATTCAAAAGAGATGAAAACAAGCGATCAAGATTATGTATAGATTTTCGCGATTTGAACAAAATAATTATACCACAAGCTCAACCATTTCCATTAATAGATGATTTAATAATAAAAACAAGAAATTGCAAATACTTCACAACATTGGATATAAATTCAGCGTTTTGGTCTATTCCACTACGCATTGAAGATAGACAGAAAACTGGCTTCGTTACACAAGAGGGGCATTTTCAATGGACTTGCCTACCGTTCGGACTAAAAACAGCACCCGCTATTTTCCAAAGAATTTTATCCAATATCTTAAGAAAACACAATTTAAGAGACTTTTCAGAAAATTATATAGATGATATTTTAATTTTTTCAGAATCATTCGAAGAACATATAGAACATATAGAAAAAGTAATAAAAGCAATAATAAATGAGGGTTTTAGATTAAAATTTAAAAAATGTACACTTGCAGCAGAATCAGTGAAATACCTCGGACTCATAATAGAACACAATACAGTAAAACCAGTGAAAGATAACTTAATATCAATCCAAAATTTTCCCACACCAAAAACCCAAAAAAATATTAGACAGTTTCTTGGGAAAATCAATTTTTATCATGAGTACATACCGAAAAGTTCAATATTGCTAGATCCATTACACAAACTGTTACGAAAAAATGAGAAGTTTATTTGGTCTGAAAAATGCGAAAAATCTTTTATAAATATAAAAAAATTACTATGTTCTCAACCGGTGTTGGAAATATTTGATAAGAATTTACCAACAAGAATTTACACTGATGCGTCACTAGAAGGTATTGGTGCAGTATTTAAACAGGTACAAAATAATGGGAAAGAAAAGCCAGTAGCATATTTTTCAAAAAATTTGAATGATGCACAAAAAAGAAAAAAAGCAATTAATTTAGAATGCCTGGCAATAAAAGAGGCAATAAAGTATTGGCAACACTGGCTTATTGGAAGAAAATTTACAGTATTTTCAGACCACAAACCGTTAGCAAACATGAATATAAAAGCTAGAACTGACGAAGAACTTGGTGAGTTGTCCTATTACTTATCACAATACAATTTTGAAGTTAAATATGTTCCGGGAAGAGATAACACGGAAGCAGATAGTTTGAGTAGAAACCCTGTATTAGCACCACTCGAAAATACAGAAGAATTGCTAAAAATAGTTAATCTAATAAAAATTAAAGAGATAAAGACAGATCAAAGAAAAAATAGAACATTGCAGAAAATCAAAACAAAATTAATAGAAAAAGATGGTGTGTTCTATAGAAAAATTAGAAATAGAGAAAAAATAATTTTATCTGAAGAACTAAGCTTAGAATTAATTAAACAAATACACTCTGAATGGTGCCATATAGGGACTACACAAATGATGAATAGGATATGTCCGTATTATACAGCTAAAAACATAACTGCAAATATAAAGAAAGTATGTAAAAACTGTGAGATATGTATTAGAAACAAATCCAGAGGGCAAGAAATATATGGCCTGATGTCACAATTGGGACCGGCATCAAAACCATTCGAAATAATGTCAATTGATACCATTGGAGGCTTTGGAGGACAAAGATCAACAAAAAGATACCTTCACCTGCTTGTGGACCATTTTACAAGATATGCGTTTATCTTAACATCCAAAACTCAGAGTGCAACTGATTTCATCAAGTTGGTAAACGAAGTGCTAGAAACGGACAAAATTGAAACAATACTTACAGATCAATATCCAGGAATAAACTCGAGAGAATTTAAGGAATTCCTGAGAGGAAACAACGTTAGACTAATTTTTACGGCTGTTAATGCGCCTTTTTCGAATGGTCTGAACGAGAGACTAAACCAGACCCTTGTCAATAAAGTAAGATGCAAAATAAATGAAGAAAAGGAAAAGAGAGCCTGGACAACGATCGAACGAGAGAATGTATCGATAAGTACAATAAAACAGAGCATACGGTAACCGGATTTACGCCTAAATATTTATTAAATGGCACAAATACCAGCATTCTACCCGAAGAAATAAAAAGAAGAAATAACAAAGAAGATTGGATAAGACATAAAGAACTAGCTCTGAAAAGAACAAAAAAATCACATGATTATAACAAAAAAATATTTGACAAGAAAAGAAAAAACTATATATTTAACACAGGAGATTTAGTATATATAGAAAATGGCAACAAGTTAAACAGAAAGAAATTAGATGAGTTGAGAATTGGACCCTTCGAAATTATAGAGAAAATTTCAGATTCAGTATGTAAAATCAAAACAGGAAAACGAAAAGAAGAAACCGGTTTCTTCCACGTAACAAAATTAATACCAGCAGATAATGTGGATGAAAATTGAAATTGCAACGAATTTTCACCCGGGGGAGAGGGGGAGATGTAAGGAAAGTATACTTTCTTCAATAGATAGCTTTGGAAGGATTTCCATGGAGACGAAAGATATGTGTTTATTACGTGAAAAACATAAAAGTAGAAAAAGTAAAGTGAAATCCAGTTAAGAAGAAGTTAAAAGTTAAATAGATTTGAAACTGTAAATAGGGAAGTGAATTGTGAACGTTAATTGTCGTTTCTTTGTTTACAGGTAAGAATGTAAATAGTTATAAAAGAAATGTAATAAAAAATATATACTTTGTTTACAAAGAAACATATTCTCGATTACTTAAAAAAAATAATTGTCACATTATATATATATATATATTTACATATATATATATATATATATATATATATATATATATATATATATATATAATATATTTGGAAATAAAAACGGCAACTTGACCACATCTCTATTTAATGCATTAAAAGCTTTAAAAATAACATTGAAAACCTTTACAATTAGCCTGTTCCATTTAAACTGTACGGCAACAATTGAACAACGTAAAAATGGTGCAATTTTATTTTCAGAATATGCTCCATAAACAAGGGAGAATATAATTTTCATTGATGCATCCGGTTTCAATTACCATCTCTGGCGAAATGAAGCTCGATCATAAATCGAAATCAAGATTCGAGGCATAAATGTTTCACTAATTGCATTCATGAATTTACATGATATTATTCATTTTGAAATAATTTCTAAATCATCAATAAATTCAAACATTTTCAATCATTACATTTCTTGACGGATTATTTTATAAAATAGTTGAAAGTAACATCGTAGAAGCCTGGCTGGTTCTGGACAACGGCAAAATCCATAAAACTCAGAAAGTTCGTGATAAAATAAATGAAACAAGCCATAGACTATTTTTCTTCCACTACATTTACCCATGTTAAATCCTATAGAAACAGTTTTTTCAAATGTAAAATTAGTTGCAAGAAATATGCTGGCGGAACCAGAAAATAATTTGAATTTCGTTAACATTATTGAGGAATCCGAGGCCACTATTTCTTCTGCTGATTGTAATTAATATTTTGTAGATATGTCAATTAAATTACTGCCAGCTGTTGCAAGGCAGCCATTACATTTACATTATTTTTATAATTTTTCATAATTTTTTTCAATCTAATTTATTAATTTGTGGTTTCTAAAGTATTTATCTAGAATCAAGAAAAGTTTAATTTGAATTTAACCCCTTGACATACTATGACGTCTCTAAGACGCGATGTATATGTGATATGATCGCTTGATATGGACACGTCAACGCGCATTTTATTAGCATATCAAGGGGTTAAAAAAGTTTAATTTGAATTTAATAAGGTTTAATTTGAATTTTGGAAGAAACATGAAATGGGATAAATATTCAACTGAATTATATATAAAAAAAATCTTTTACTTTCTTGTTTTATAAACTTAGTCAATCACTTGATCATTATGTTTTAAAAATGATCTGATTATGGTCTTTTTGAAAGTGTAATTAATTATGGTATTGCCGCCTGGGGTGGTTCATATAACAATTCTATTAAACATCTAACTATCATGCAAAACGAAATAAAAAAACGGCCAAGTGCCACGCGCAATGTAGGGTTCCGCAGTTGCCATTCTCACTCTTATGTTATGACTTATGGCTCAAATGTGTAAAAAATTCCAAAACCAATAACTTAATCAGCTGACATTGATGTTGTCTAGTTTGGAGTTAATCGACTATTACTCGTAAACTAATAAAGCCTACTTAGCTGTGATACTTTTCCTTTTAATTCCGTTATATATACTTCGTTATAATTGGGTTGTTGAATAAAAAAAAATTATAGATTTTTTATGTATTTTAAAACCTTATTATAAATAATTCGGATGTGCGATGCGAAAAAATTAAAACAATATTTTTTTCAATTAATTATTAACAATTTAAAAGTTTGAAAAATGAAAGTTTGAATTTGAAAATTTTTGAAAATAATCCCGTGACTCCAAACGCGCCATAATTTGTTTGTAACGTCGTAAGTGAGAAACTTCATTCCAACATTCAAACATAAACATTCTTTATAAAATCGTCGTTTTAAGATTTTCTTTTAAGATTTGACATGTCTACTACAACTACTGTATCATGCACGGGTAGAAATTACACATTTTACGTCACACGAAAAAACCCTCCTGTTTTCGATACCGAGTTCAAAAATATATTTTCAATTTGTTATAACTTTATGTAACTTTTTAATTTTAACGAAAAATAGACAAAAAATTGTTTTGTTATGAAATTTAAATATCTGCTTTCGATTTATGACAAAGAAAAATTTAAATACCCAATTGTGAATATTTACACATAGTCAGAAAGAGCCACTTTTTAGCCTGGCAGGGCGGGGGGTGTTTACTCTCACGACTCTAACAAAAATTAGTACTTTAAAGCTTAATATTTCACCAACGGCTCCCTCAATCGAAATATTGTTTTCACAAACCTGTAATGTTTTTGAAAGGAAAAAAAATCATTCCCAATTTACGTGAAGAGAAGGTACCATAAAAAAATGTCGGCGTGACTAATCTGTATATCCGTTCCAAATTACAGCTTTCTATTTCTAATAGCCTCTGAGCTAAACTGCGGACGCACGGACATATCGAAACTATAAAGGTTCGTTGTTGATAACAACGGAACCTTAAAAATGCGTCTAAAATACAAATGAAATGCCTTCGGTATGATTTTATTGCCAATTCATTAACTTTCTACTATCAAGGCTGTAAAAATATTTTTTCTATTTTGTGTCTGTAATGGTCTCATAACAGCACTCATATGCTTGCGGTTATAGCTCGCCGAGTGCTGTTACGGGTTAATTTTCTCAAAGTTGGCACTACAATTCAGAGCTGTCAGTAACAAATTTTCTCCGAGATAGTTTTGAGGTTATGTGTTGTGTGGAACTCGCGAATACACAAGTTTAATTAATAAATGGCAATAAACGATATAACACATAATAAATTTTAATTCTGTCCATCAATGGTACAATTATTAAAACATTTATAGTGACATCTTGAGCAGTAACACACACCAGGGACATTATATATAGTGCTACTATTACTGTTGCTATCAAAATATTAAGACGATCTAAAATGATACCGTTACATACATAGCTGCGATATACATACACATTTACCCACCTTCGTAGCCAGGTAAGACTTATCATCTACGTCCCTTATAAATTTATGAATATCTGCTTCTTCTAAAATCTCGGGAACAAATTGGTTACGTCAAAGGAAGTTTTACTCTTACTGGGTATTTCTATAATTGAGATTTATTTGATCTATCTCATGATTTTTTGATAGCAAATTTTCGTTGAAATTGAGATCATGTATAAAGGATCTCACAGACCAGAGCGGAAGTTTCGTTGCCGCCATCGGTGCGATATCGCGGAGAATCGATTGACACGGCGGCTTATGTACATGCTCAGATCAGACGCGATTTCCGTCATAGTCGCGGTAGTGCAGCTTTGCACGACGAGGACACTGCATGCGTGGTTAGTTTCGCTGCCGCTGTTTTTTGAAATTGTCGTGTCTGTTATTGTGATCACTTTGATTTTGTGAACCCATGTTTAATTTTGAAATGAATTTTACCTGTTTTAGAAATTCAAAATAAATACAAAATAACATCTTTCAACTTATGCAGTTAACGCTTGTAATATCATAGCTTCTTGCTCTGAGGAAATAATGACTACTATACATGTAAAAATCGCGTTTCAGTGTGAGCATTACGATTTCGCTGCCGCGCCGCTGGTGAATTTTTCGCTGCGGAAATTTCGCGACGCATTCGCTCTGCGCCGGTCTGAAGGAGCCTGAGAAGAGCTCACAGGCCGGCGCGGAAGTTTTGCTGCCGCGCACGGTACGTTATAGAGGCGGACTGATTGTCGTGGCGGCTTATGTTTATCTTCAGATCTACAGGCGCGACTTTCGCCATAGCCGCGGAAGTACTGCGTTGCACGACAAGAACGCTGCATGCGCAATTTGTTTCTCTGCCGCTGTGTTTTGGAATGGCGATTACAGAGAAGTTGATTGGGAATTAAAGATTATCCTATATTGCATAAAAAACATAAGGAAAACGACGTCAGTATGCGTCGTTTGTTCATGGGATGCGACTACTTATACCTGTCTGGCTTCGGGTCATACGCGTTGTGTGCGGTGTTTCGGTTCGATTGTTTATTTGTCTTGTTGGTCGTAGGTATATGTGTCTGGGGTGTCTCAGATTGCATTTTGAGGGTGGATATGATCGGTCGCCATGCTGTGGGGAGTCGCAAGGAATCATTTCTCGTGTTCAGGCAGTAGTCTCGTTTTTCTATATCTATGGCTTCTCTGTATGACATTTGACACCCGTGACATTTTGTGGCTAATCTGTGCACGAGTCCTAGCGTTTCTGAAATCCATCCAGCGACCGGTGCTAGTGTGTTGCACAAGATGACAAGGACAAGTGTTGACCGATGAAACTTTTCCTTTGTTTCTAACTGAAACTACATGTTCTTGAATCCTAGCCGATATTTTTCTATCAATACCTCCAATAAAGGTTCGTTCATATGTTCCGCAGGGTATTTCGTAAATTACATAGGATTCTAACTGGATGCGGTCTTTAACGCTGCGTAACATGGAGGATATTTTCTGGTTTGGCTTGAAAATGTTGTCGATGCTGTGTCTTTTTAGAATTCTGGCGATTTTATTAGTTTATTCATGCACGTATGTTAGGTATGCTGTGCTGACGGGTTTCTGGCGTTCTGCAGTTCTTTGGTTACTGTTCTCTGTACTAAGGAAAGATCTGGATATTAGACTGTTTGAATATACATTTGAAGAGAGGGCTTCTCGCAAGTTCTTTAATTCTTTTGGTAACTTAAGCTGGTCGGCTAGTCTTTTGGATCGGGTGGTAAGTGTTGATTAGATGTGCTAGTTGTTTGGGGTGATGGTACGAAGACACGTTCAGATATCTGTCCGTATGCGTTGGCTTCCGGTACACTGTGTGACTCAAGGTGCCGTCTGGTTTCTTTTGTACCAAAACATCCAAGAAACGAAGTCGTTGATGCTTTTCTACCGCTATTGTGAATTTGATTTGGTTGTGTTGACAATTGAGATGGGTAAGGAATTTGTCCAGCTCTGATCTACCGTGGAGCTAGATTACAAATGTGTCGTCCACATATCTTAACCAGAGTGTAGGTTTAAGTGTAGTTGATGAAATTGCCTTTTCCTCAAAATCTGTAAGAAATATCTTGGCTATTACTGGGGATTTAGGGTGAGCCCATTGGTGCTTCTAGGACTTGTTTGTATATTTGACGTACATAAAGTACATAAAGTACGTATTCTTTAGACAAAGTTCGGCCAGATCTGATACATACATTTCTGGTTTTAATTTCGACCTTATTATGTTTAAGGTCTCAGGTACCGGTACTTTTGTGAATAAAGATACAATGCCAAAGCTCACAAGTAGATGGCCGGGCTGGAATTGGTGATTTTTCAGTATGTCTATAAAGTGTAAAAAGCATTTCGGACATAGGAATCATAATCTTCGTCGTATGGTTTTAAAAACTTTGCTAAATGTTTCGCAAGAAGTTGGACCGGTGAACCAACAGAGCTTACTATTAGTCGGAGTGGAGCTACATCTTTGTGGCTTTTCGGTACACCATATATCTTGGGACACCGTGTTGATTTCTCCCTTAGGATAAGATATTTCATAGTTTCCTTGTCAATGGTGGAGCTTAGGATCTGATGTCTGGTTGTTTTCTCGAGATAAGTTGTGGGGTCCGTTGTCCTGGGTAGATAAGCTGGATCATCTAAGATTGCGGTAATTTTTTCTTTATAGTCAGCACTGTTCATGACTACAGAGCAATTTCCCTTATCAGCTGGTAGGTCCACAATGTTGTTGTTTTCTCTTAGTGCCCTCTTGAGGGCTTCGAATTCCTCGCATGATGTGTTTCTTGTCGGTGGTTTGGCAGATCGATAAGATATGGCATGTTTCCTGTGTTATTATCTCGGATAATGTGGCAGGGAGTTGTAAAATAGCGGTGTCATCACCAGTGATTATGTCTTCTTTGGGAAGGCGAGCTGGCACGATTTCAAAGTTAAAACCCTTGACCAGTACGGTTTTGGTAGGTTCGTCTAGGGGCTATGGGCTGTCTTAAAGACACCATCCCATTAGAATCCCATGGAATTTACGAAATATCCTGCGGAATATGTGAGCGAACCTATATTGGATGTACCAAAAGAAAAATATCGGCTAGGATTCAAGAACATGTAGTTACAGTCAGGCACATAGATTAAGTTACATCCGCATATCTCCTACAAGCGTGGTCTGTTATGGATTGCTTGTCGTCATCACATGTTTGAAATAATGCCTTTGAAACCATTTACACTGCGCTTTGATCCATCAAGTTCTCCTGAGATTCCATTGTGCAAAAGATTCAGGCTTGCTTGGGATATATTTTCTCGAGAATACTACGATTACAATTATAGAGCGGAACAGTTTGCTTAATGTGCTCTTGAGAGTCTTACAACTGTTTTAGGTACAGAAAAACAAGTCCGGGTTGATTGTAACGAGCTAATAGATCTCACAATGATATTTTTGAACAAGCCACCAAGCGAGGATTCATTGTCGTTCCCCGAGACAAATACATCATGCTTGTTGCTCAATAAAGATTTTTCTTTTCAATGGTAATTCAAACGTATATAAATAAAAAAGTTAACCAAAAGGGAAGAAATACATTATGCGATAACAAAAGGTTCGGATCCAAGCGCCTTTGGCAGCAGATGCACTGATTAATGACTTACAACCTTGGAAAAGATAAAAATCATACGAAACAATTGTTTCGAAAGTAGTGCAACAGCAAGAGGTGTCTTAGAGCGTCACTTGTGGTATTTATCTGATGAGCTGGTAGCATTTGCCTTATTTTCCAACAAGCTGACATGTAACGATAAAATGGCCATTCTTCAAAAATGGATGTTGAAGGCGGTTCAAGATTAGTACATGGTAGTTCTGCTAAACTATCCACTGAAGCCACCTTAGAAGTATTTGCATCACAGAGAAAATTGCAAACGCTCTATGTTGACTCAACGACACATCCTTGAAATTAACTCCTGACACTTTGGGTGATAATAATGATTACCTTCAAGGTAAAAGTTGCATAAGAAACTTACGTGCGGTCAACGATGGTGCGGAAAGAAGTGTAAAATTATTTAAAGTTATAATACAACACTTACCAAAAAAACGAAGAAAAAATAAATTTATACATCATGTTGTGGAAGATAACCGAAAAATTGTTTCTGCTGAAACATCCAAAATAGTATATTAAAGAACGAGTGCAATAAGCAAGGTTTTGCAGCACACATCCATGTTTAGAAAACGACGAGAGTAGCGAGGAGTTTTCTAATGGACAAGTGCGAAAAACGCCTTATGAACGAATTTCTTTTTATAGTATTTTTTCTATTTTGCGCCCTTTTATGCCATTTCTAAATAAAAAAATCGCCGATATATATTGAGAAAATTGTATCGCACTCGGCCATAACCGCACGCATATGAGTGCTGTTATAAGTTCATTACAGACACAAAATATAAAAAGCGTTAACAAACTTAGTTCCAGGTTTAAAAAACAGAACTGTATTATTAGTACTTCATATCATACTTTGTTAATAATATTTTGTGTGTTCTTAAATACTACTTCTATTTTGGAATAAAAACAATATATTTTTGGGAAGAGATTAAGGTACCTTCTTTTGTTAATATACTGACTTGTCCTTTTTTATGAAATTTTCTTAAAATTCAGATATTTCAGTCGAACTCGATGAGCACCTTGTACATAAGGTAGGGGGCTAAATTTTTGAAAAGATAATATCTTATGTATGTGAAGAATAAAACAGTTTAAAATGTTTTATCTACGACCACTATTGTAAATGCACATTCCCGGGTAGAAAAATCGTCGGGTTTGCCCGAGCACTGAACTGCACCCGGCAGGAAACCGATATAAGGCCCGATTACATGAACGTTGTTATTGACCCGATCGGGGAAAATTCCAATTACCCGATTTTCGGGAGCCTGATGTGGGTGCCTGAACTGACCAGGGTAAAATATATTATCCAATTGCGATGAGCCTTGTCAGCTGCCCGATTGGGAACAAATAAGGAACCCTGTTTTCATGGACCCGATCAGGAAACCGTTCGGGCTTAAATTAATATGCCCGATTCAAAATAATCGTGGTTAAATATAAGGAACCCTTTATACATGGGCCCGAGTAAGGAACTGTTAGGGCTTAAATTTGTTTGCCCGATAAAATATGCCAGATCAGATGCCTTACTGTAGATAAATATAAGGAACCTAGTATCTAGACCAGTGGTTCTCAAACTTTTTTTTGCCGCGGCACCCTTATCCAGCTAAAACAATCTCGCGTCACCATTGTCGGGCTACAAAAATTTTGACTTTTTGGACAATTTTCGTTTGAAGATTTCTTCACGTTTATGTACTAAATCAGACTGATTGCTTTCCAGATGTCTTTTTAATTTGTATGGAACTAAGCCGCTGTTAGCAATAATTTTTCAATAAAAGCAAAACGATATGAGGTAGCTAGAATCAAATTTTCCTAATTTAGCATTAAATGTAGGAACTCAAATCCGTTTAACTCCTCGTGTAATTTTCTTTTTACATTTCTTGATTATTGCTGCGGTATCTTTTTTTTTCCGATTTTAAGATGATATTGAACGCATAAAAAAAAAAGTTTAAAAAACTTACCTGTACTTTTGAGCAACGTAAGTCATGGGTCGTTTTCGTCCGCGGCGAAGTTCATGTGCTCACTACGATGGCCTGAGGGAGACTATAGCGCACTGCCGCCTCGTAGGTAGGTCCTCGGGGGACATAACTTTTTTTAGGGAGGGGATATAGCATGCTCCGGACCCGTTTTCAAAAGTTACAGCACTTTAAAATTTCGCTTGGGTCGAAAACGAACCATGACTAGTTCTTAAGGGTTAAAGAAGAAAAATAAAATCGATATTTAAAAATTGCAATATAAGAGGACAATATATATAACAAAATCACCAAACAACTTACATAATCAAAAAAAATATAGGCAGTCAGGCACTGCCGACTGAAGTGAAAACTTTTCAAAAAAAAAACAGGTTTAAAACTGGTTTTGAAGATTTATCAATATGTTAATTAATCAAATTTGATACATAATTTGTTAGTATTGTTTTATGTAATTCTGGATCATAACTCACTTCTGAAGGAGAATGACATGTTAATGTCATCATGATTATATGAATTTGAATCCGGAATGTTTGGTTGATTCTGTGTTGATAGGTCAGCAAAATGCATTGGTAGGATATATGGCACATTTCTTGTTGATTGGTCTGCAATTTGTGAGTTATGGAAATTTTGACTTTTAGAAACATGCCTTATAACTGCTTTATGCTTTATTTATTATGCTTTTGAAGATTTATCTGTATGTAAATTAATTTTTGTTTGGAATATTCTTTACGACGTTTAATTCTTTCCTCCTTCTCAGCTGTGATTGCTGTGAAATTTCAGAATTAACTATGGCAAGAGTTTTTTTTCTTATTCTTATCTCTATATCGCTGACTATTAATTCTAAAACTTTGAAGGGTCTGATTCGTGATTTACCATGAATTCTTCGATACAATACAGTAATCTGAACATTCCAATAGTCCAGCACTAGTAAATCTACTAGTACATCCGTCAAAAGTACTTACTCTTGTACTGCACACTGATTATAGGGGTTGATATTTCCTAAGAGGCGCTGCGTTCTGTCTACACTGCCAAACACTTTCCAATAATCCCGCACTAGTACATTTACTATTACATCCGGTAAAAGTACTTACTCTTGTACTGCACACTAATTCTACGGGTTGATATTTCCTTATAAACGCTACGTTCTGTCAACACTGCCAAAAGCTTTTACTATTATGTTTGACGTTCAGAGCCAACTTTAAACATATGCGTATAGATGCGTTCTTTTGAACGCATATTTGACTAATAGAATTTTGTCTATAGAACGCAGCTATTGATGACGATGACGCAAATCTATGATTTTACCCTCTACCCAAATGTCATTCAGGGCGGCTATAGAAGCTTTCACTTCAAAAATTATTGCACTCTTACATAATCAAAAAATTATTCAAATCACCCCAATATTTTTGAAGGACGAACTGAACTGGCGAAATGTAAAGATAAAATTTTTAATAAAAAAAAATCCATATTTTTAAAACCATCGATTCTTCAAGCTTAGGAATATTGGGAATTGAAAAAAATAAGTCGCCTCCGTTTTCAACTGTTTCGATACGTGAAATTAATTGAAAATTAATAAAAAATTAATGGCATAATTAAAAATTTTGTGATCCCATTTCTTCATGAATAATTAACAATTTTTTCAGCAAATATTTCAATCATTGCTAGTGAATCATTTGCCTGAACTCACATTTTTACAAATAATAAAGAGTTTTATTTGTTTACGAAATGTTTACATTTTACATCCGTGCACTCGAGGAAACCGAGAAAGGAACTGCGCAATTAATTTTCAGTCGGCTTAAATAGTTAATCGAAGTTTTAAGAATCTAGCTTAACCAAGCGGTTGTGTATAAAATACAATTGAATAAAAAACTATTGAACACAATTTTGTGGTGAAAATAGTTGCAAAATTATTACGTTATGGAAGCTAAAAATAAGATAAGTTCATCAGATAATGTGGTATGTAATTATAAAATTTATTCTTCGATATATTCTTTCTATTTTAAAGACGCAGTAAAATTTCTTAAATATTGCTCCTATTCTTGTAGGTTGTATTGGCTACACAATATACGAAACGGGGACCGTATTTTTTGTTGAATTAAAAAAAAGGCCTCAAAGCAGGAAAAACGGTTAAAATTGTTTAAGACAAATGGTCTTTGATAAAAAAAAAAGTAGATTTATGGCCAAATGTATGGCTGGACCATACAAAAACGAAGATAGGCGCTTAACTATTGCGGTTTTATGGTGATGCCCCTGAAAGTTGGCTGCAATATATTTGCAACGTAAGGGGTGAAGCTAGTGAGTTGATAATTACAATAGTAATTATTTTTTTCAAAATTACTTAAAACGATTTTAGGATTCCGTACCGAAAACGGAACCTTTATAGGATCACTTTGTTTTCCGTCTGTCTGTCTGTCTGTCAAGACCATTTTTCTCAGGAACGCGTAGAGGTAACAAGTTGAAATTTGTATCAAATACTCGGGTCTGCGGTATCTTTCAGCTGTAAAATCAAACTTGGTAAGTCAACGCGATCAAAAGATATGACCGTTTATGTCACATATTTTGCGATTTCACAAGGGAATCAAAACCTATAAGGTACTTCCCGTTGACCTAGAATCATGAAATTTGGCAAAAAGCGGTGTCTTTGTAGCACATGTAAAGGGAAAAATCTGAAAACCGTAAATGTGTAGTTTAATTACAAGAAAAATGCGAATTTACTATTAGAAACTTATGAAAATACAATAATGTGTTGGTATTGTCAGGCACCAGAAGCATATGGGTTGCATACAGGTAGGTCCTCCTCCTCGTATATTTTTTGGTAGTCAATTGCCCGAAAGCAGTCAATTGAACAACTGAATGTTAAGAGTATCGAAATAGATCTAGAAATAGTTAATATATTAGTTTATATTAGATCTAAAAATAGTTAGGTAGATCTTAATATAAGTTAGTGAATAAGTGTAATACTAAAATAAAGTTTTATCATAATCTTCTGTTCGTTTTCTTTTTATAAGTTTAAAACTATTCGCGTAATTCAGTTAGTTCTTAATGTAAGTTACTGAATAAGGGTCATAGTAAAATAAAGATTATCATAATCGATTTATTATAATCGTCATTCGCTTTCGCTTTCTTGGTAACTTTTAAAATATTTTAGTTTTGGCTTTGAATTTGAAACAGATCTCTCGTCAAGAATTTCATATCATATAAGTAAGTAAGATTTCGTGTTTAAGTACCTAACTAATTACTCAGTGACCTGTTGTATTTAGGATAAAACGAGACGCGCACGAGCAGGGCGACGTGGGGCAAGTACAAGGGCGGGAGGTTGGCCCAGGTCGGAACTTTTGTAGTGAGCGGCAAAAATACGAAATTTTGTTTTGCATTCAATAACTTCGTACTCCTGCATATGCTTACTTACTCAATAAATTATGGCTACATTTCATTTAACCGTTAACGACAACATTATCGTACACGATGTAATATTTATTCCCGGCGATGGCAGTTGCTAGTTTCATGCTATAGCTTTTTCAATTTATAATTAAACCAATTTTGGACAAACACAGCTTTGGAGAGCTACAATAGTTAACTATATATATATATATATATATATATATATATATATATATATATATATATATATATATATATATATATATATATATATATATATATGATAATTGGGACGAGTTTTGTTTGTTTACTAGCAACGCCTTAACAAGTTAACTGAATGTGCTTGCTACGTCCTCCACAAAAAAAAAAGATACCTTTCTTACAAGTTTGTACGGAACTCTCGGTGCGCGAGTCACAACTCGCACTTGGCCGTTTCTTTTTTTGTATAGACTTATATAAAGAGGCATATGGAGAAAATTAAACGTTTGGATGAAAAGGAAAATGAATTCACGTCAGATTCAAATTAAGAATCGGACAAAAAAGTTGATAGATTTGAAAAAAATTTAAAGAAGCAGGTTCTTCAGAGGCAATCCGGTGATTTTCATTCATGATATGCTGGTTACAACAATTATAATCGGTAAGAATCTCGGATGTTTTAAAGAATAATACTCAAATTCCCGAAAATCTGGGATGGTTTAATTAATGTAAAAGGGATTTACAACGTAAAGGGATGGGACGAAAAGACTGAGATGGACAACGTAAAAATAGAAATCAAGTTTAATAACTAAAAGCAAAATAAGCATTTGATTGTTTCAATGTATTTATAATAAAAATGTTTTTTACACGAATAAAAAATAAAATTGAAATTATCCGACTTGGTCTTTTTTATATCAAATTTCTTATATCATATTTTTTAATCAACGAAAGTCGAATAAAATAATTAACTACACTCGTCAATTTCCAGATATAATCAGTATATTTTGATTATAATATTTTTTGTGATTTTTTGTAAAACAACAAACGTCAACTGAGTTGTTCTAAATAATGAATTTTGACTTTTGTACATGACAAGAAATTATGTTATAGTTAAAAAACACAAACATGATAGTGAACCTAGGAACCTGATAGGGCATGGTATGATTCTGTCTCAATAGTATCTTCTTCAGGTATATTTGTAAAGCCCCTGAAGGGTACCCGAAAAGTATGTAGTGCTCTATTGAAAAGGCCCCTGTGCGGTAAGCCCGATCATGTATATAGTAGGGCATGGTTTCTATCAGCCCGATGGGATTTAGAACGGGCAACCTAGTTCATGTCCGAATCGGGTGACTAAACTAGTGCCCGACTATTTGTCCGGTCGGATCCACTATAAAGGAGCCTTCCTCAAACCGCATTACATTTGGTATCGGGCACCCGAAAGAGGCATTTCGAAGGAGCCCGATTCTAATGAGACATAATATTACCACGCCCGACCAGGTTCCCGGTTTCATTTATACCAGGGTTATTGTACAGTTCGTGCACTATGTAAATACATCATACCACACACGTATGTGACAATCCGCGATTAATGTTATGTAATAATTCAAATTCACCTATGAACGTTTGGTTTACAATTCGTTGATTGGTTGAGAACTGCACGTTGATACTATTTGTAAATCTAGTTCTCCGAGATTTCCAAACAATCATTAAACGTCACATCATTTAATTAGAAGCTGTCATTCATATCGTTTTTTCGCGTTTAAATGTAACAAAAACTACAAATAAGTACTAAATAAAAGGGTATGTAACCATAATGAATGTATTTCTTTTCATTTCTATCAAGTTAAATAAGGTCGAAGGTATTACATCAAACATATTTTTCTTATTAAACAGAAACAAATTAGTGTGGTCGTAGATAAAGTATATTACATAATTCGAGTTGTAAGGCAATTACGTACTCGAGGAATTACGCGCTCCTTGTTACGCGTAACTGTTTCGCTCGTACGTAATATGCTTCTTACAACTCTCATACGTAATACACTATTGCTTTTAAACACATTTTTTGCCATTAACCAATCCTAATGTACTTTTTGTGGGAGGTTGTGTAGAATCTCTCGGATAGTTTACAAGAAAATCGGTGAAAACTTTCATTTGGTTTTTTAAAAGATCTTTTTTACATTTAATGTATGATACATCTAAATCGTCAAGATATCGTAAACCATTTGAGATCATATGTTTTTGTGAGAAATTTTCCATGTAAGAATTGTGTGGATGGTGCTATGTTTTTAGAAAAACTGTGGGATTCTTCTTTCAATGCGGAATTTTCATCGTTTCGAACGTTTTTAATTTAACTTTCTGATTATATAAACTATTTTTGTAGAAAGCTTGAGTGTGTACAGAAAGAAGAAATAACTGAGCAATCTATTTTCGACGGATCGTAAATTTCCTCTTTTAAAAACACGTTTCGTATAAAATATAATCTAATAATATGTCGAAAAAACGCTCTTAATCGATTAATTATTTTGGAAACGGCGAGATAAATCTGTCAGGGAATATTCATAATTTATTTTGATTTCAGAGCTTAATAGACATCGACCGAAATATATATTTTTGAATAAATTCGAATGTGCTGTTAATAATTATTTCATGAAATCGTTATTTTTTTTTAGTTTTTCAGTGTGTTTATAACAAAAAATTTGTACATATCTAAAATAGTATATAGAATAATAATGCTTATAACTTTGGAAATGATCTAACCGCATCAAATTATAAAAATATCCCCATATTTCTATTCACTTCAATGTTTTTAAAATTACGACATCTTAAAGGAGATAATTAAGGAAGCAAGCTACTCAGATCAACATTTTTTTAAGATTAACAAAACTTGTCGCTTTTGGACAAATGTGCAAAAAAAACATTATTGCATCCCGATATGAAACATCTCAACCAGGTTATTAAGCTTAAAAAATCTTATAATTCACTAGGATTTTTTAGAGAGCCTAATTGTTTTTTGAAATGAAAATGTAATTAGGTCCAGGCATACTTGAATTCGTTAATGATTTGAAATTTATGTGCGAAATCTTTCACAGCTCTCTAATATAGCATCCACATTAGCAGGTTGGGAAGAAACTGAAATTCTCAAGATGTTGTCAACGTTTTCACTCGTTAACCTACATCTGTACTTGTTTTTTATAAACTTTAGCTTACAGAATGTAGATTCACATACATATGTAGATGCAAAAACACACAAGGCTTTCTGAGCACAGTCAATTAGGTTAGGGAGTTGATCCTTTTCAACTACTTTCCAAAACTCACAGTGAACCTTATCCTTCTTTTTTTCTTCAAAAATACTTTTGAGTTCTGTATCATGCTGAAGTACAATTAACTCATTTTTTAAATCTATAACTTCATATCCAAAAACAGAAAGTTGAGCTACATTTGCTGCTTTTACTGCCCATGGATATTCCACTAGGCGAAATGGTTCTTGATATTTCCTGAAGCCGCTAAACCTCACATTCATTTCGTCTTTTAGGTTTGTCAACTGCTTTATTAAATCAGAAACATCTTGCTTTTCATCTGGATTTTCATTAGAGTTTTAACTGAAGGAAAGCTGGAATAATCACCCGACAGTTCTTCAATATACATATTGAACTTTTGTTCCTGTGAAAAAGTACAATATTGTTGTAGTCTCCTTGCAATTGAGTCAGTGTTTCATGCACAATGCGCATTGTATCAGTAATAAAGGCCACTTTAGGCCACCAACGAAACTTATAAACTTCGGGATACGCTTTTTTCTTTGTAGCCAAAACAGGGTAATCTCATGTCGAATGCTAAAGAAACGTTTCAATACATCTTCCCTTACTCAGGCATCTCACTTCTGCGTGATAAAGCACGTCCCCATATTGCGATATAAGTTCTTTCATAAACTCTTGAAACATTCTGTGATTCAGATCATTTGACCTTATAAAATTTACTATCTTTACAACTTCTTTCATAACACATTTGAAATTTTCAAACAACAGCCTAACAGCCTAGGGCCGCAAAAAAAACGTTCCGAGGGCCGCGTAGTGAGGATCGCTGATGTAGAGGGTAGTTTGAAATTAAAAAACAAAGCAAATTCTGGAGCTTTTGGTGAAAGATTCAATAAAGCAAGCTTGCCTATACTTTGGCGCTATAAAAAAGCATGGATGACTAAAGATTTGTAAATTATGTCGGCCTCCATCAGGCCCCCTCAAGTGTGTTGATCTCCTGCTTGATGGTATCTCGCCATCGCGATCGGTCAGCTGTTCCACGTAAAGCGGTTCCAATGTCAGTATGGAGAAGGTGCCTGATGGTATCCATGCTGCAGCAGGTAAACCTCCCTCTTATTCGCCCGCCGTTTGGCTTACCCGTCACGATCAATTATTCCATGTTGTCACTTCTCGTTACATGTCCGAAGAACTTCAAGATGCGGGAGTAAACCAGACTTGAGAGTCGTTGTTTGCGTTTGATCTCGTTAAGAATAGAGATATTGGTACATCGTGCAATTCAGGGTATTCTAAGCATTCTCCTCCAACATCACTTTTCGAACGCATCCACTCGACGACGGTCAGCCGCACTTCCATGTTTCCGCCGCATAGCCAAATACAGAAAAGACCAGCGCATGCACCAGGTTGATCTTCGTGTAACGCGTTATGTTGCTATCCCTCCATACTGGATTAAGCTGGGACATGGCGGTTCTTCCCAGTTGTATTCGCCGACGTATTTCTAATGGTACCACAGGTATATAAACTGCTCGACGACATAACATTTTCCGACCTTAAGGATATTTGGCCAGATATCATTTTCGCGGTCAACAATCATCGCTTTCGTCTTCTGGATGTTTATTTGAAGACGACACTCCAGACTGACGCGTTCTGACCTCTTGGATAGGGCTATGAGTTTATCTGCGCTGCTCGCCAGTAGCGGTGTGTCATCCGCGAATCGGAGATGGGAGATTTTCTTCCCACCTATTGTGACCCCTCCGTCTCAGTCATCTCATACGTAGCGCATTATACTTTCGCTGTATAGGTTAAGTAATAGTGGTGAGAGTTCGCAGCCTTGCCTTACTTCTTTTCTTATTTTGCATTCGGAGGATATATGTTTATCGACTCTGACCACAACGGGGCTTTCTTCCTATAATTTTCTTCAATTAATTATCTTTTTTCCATTAATTTTTTTCATATTTATGTCCAACAATTAAATTAAAATTTGTAATAATTTTGCACACTTAATTTTTATTAATGCTACAAGCCACCCGAATGAACTGTCTAGCTTTTTGTGAAATCTTAAAAGATATTTACTTATCAGCATATACAACATCGTTGTTGCAGTTTATGGTGCAAGTATTACCTTAACAAAACATTTGCACAAGCAATTCAAGTAACAACTGGCGATGATGCAATTTCTTTGAATGAATTTCTAAAAAAATACAATATTCAATAGCTATAAATAATAAACATGACAAGTACATTTTTTCATTACTCATGCGAGATAAGTACTATTTTGGCGCAGGTTTTGTAGTGCGATAAATGGCTATTTGTCAATTCTCTCGAGCAAAAGAGCGCACTAACTTCATTCGTGCGCTCAATTTCGCTCTCGTGGGCAATTGAAAACTTACCGCACAAGTTGCAAAATATACTATTGCCACACTGTATAAATGATGTCTCTAGATTGCCGTATGTTAACAATGTTGTGGACGAATTTGTACATATTGGAAAAGATCCTGGCATTGATCCTGATATTGAAAACAATAATATTCGAAAATTGCTCGCATCATATTCATAAAATTAAGCAACACTGAACTTTTAAACATCGATCAACAACTATCATCGACAAAAAAATGATGAATAAAGAATTTTACGAATATTTCACGCAGGAGAACATACGCAAGGAATAATCATAGCTGCAGATCCAGATATCGATCGCACGGGTAAATATGCAGGCGCGTCGAAAAACCCTGTTTCAATACAAACTCATTTATAATGAAGATAGGAAAGAAAAGTTTGTTTTAATCAGCCATTTAGAATATTTTCAAAAGCAATAAAGTGCTAGTTAATTATTCACATTAATAAAATGCTTAGTTTGCTTATATTTAAAAAAAAACTACCGTTTAATTAAATTCGATAAACTTTATATTATTTTTATAATTTGTTTTTACTCTAGTGTGTGTTAAATTCCCAAACAATATTCCCATAGAAATTATTAGTTGCTATTTTCTGTCTAGAAATATTTAAGATATTTTATATTGTTTATTACATTCAATTTGCGCGATTGTACTTACAGCGGTAATTGGTGGCAAATCATTAATCGCTCTAATTGGGGGATGTCCGTATTGTTAAATCCTATTTTTTTAATTCACCCTCTTCTGCCTGCCCTACATGAGATGGGGACCCGTTAGTTTGACCAGAGGTTCTTTTAAAGCAGTGATTCGCAAACTTTTATTGCTGTGGACACCCCAAAATTATCACAATTATAATAATAAATAATAGACACTTTATCCATTTCGGCTTCTTAGGCCTTCGTCAGCAGATTAAGCACAATACAAAGATGTTACATGTTTATATATATATACACTTTTATTATCTCTGAGGGATAACGGGATTAGTTAGGAAATTCCTAATTAGGATTTGGCAGACGTTAGAGTGGATTAAATCTACCTCGTCGTTTAAAATGTTTTAACCTTTCATAATGGCTTTTTGTATTTCATAGGTTTCTAGGAAATCCATTTTCGGGCCTTTATCTACGACGTGTAAAATGTTTAGGTGTTTTTTCTTGCACGTATGATTCCACTCATTCAAATGTTACTTGTCCATATTTTTTGTCAGTGTCGGTTTTTTGTAAGTACCGTATAATCTTGATAACCCGATACATATGGGCCCAGACAACCGCCTGATTATAAAAAAATCCGGATTATCAGGATTAAAACAAAACAATTTTACTTATTTTAAACGCGTCACCGTTTGCTGCGGTTCGCCGCGTTCAAGCATTCAAGTCAACGTTAGCTTCACCGTCATCCGTGGAGCAAGTTAGACTGAAGATTTCTTCGTCAGATAAGGAATGAAAATTTTCTTCGCTTGTGCTTTGAAGCCAAGCTAAGTCATCGTTTGTCAGCGTAACACCAAAGCTCTTGTAAAAATTCCGAAGACAATTGTAGAGTAGACTAGCTTGGTGCGCGGGGTTTATATCCGACGCAGGGCAGCAGAAAGAAAAGACACGTGTTTCCGCAGAGCACCGGATTACCGAACGTGCCGGATTAACCAAGATTATCAAGATTATTGTTGAAATATACTAATCGAGTAAGGTGCCTTCCCTGAACTGGAAAGGGGTCAAAAAATGACCAAAGAAATGTCAAGAAATGAAAAATGGATTTTTTTTAAATTAAGAAAAATTGTGTAAAAATGCGGTTTATGTCTTGAATTTTTTCCGGTAAATTGAACAAAAAATTAGGTTTTTTTAGAAGAGCTTCTCAAAGTTCAAATTTTTCACTTTTTCTTTTTCTTCAAAAAATCCGTTCCTCTTGCGCTTCGAAACGGGAAATTATCATTTTCTGTTGTAAAACTGAACGGGCCTTCGACCCGTGTCTGTCTGCCGCTCGCGAGTCCCATACGGCGTCCTCCAGGTGCCAAAAGCAGGAGATCGTTTCTAGCACCTTTGAGGAGCAATTTTGGTCAGCGACTCGATTTTTTTACTGCGTCTTCTTTTTTGACGTAATGCGGTAAAATGTAACCGAAAAAAAACGTTTTTTCCATCACATCTGTGGACGACGTTCTCTTGATTGAAGAGTACCGTGTCTCCAAACCGGTTCGTTCCATGCGAGATGTTTACCCGCAACCGGCGATGGAAGAATCTGCGACCTGAGACATCCTGTTCCCGCTCTGGGTCAATTTTAACACAAAAATCGGAAAAGCGCGGTGTTTTTTTACCAAATTTGCGGGGATCCCTCTCCTGGGATACCCAACAGTTGGATCGGGACCGGACCGGCACCAAACGATTCGGCATAATGCCTTTTAGTTTGTTTTGGAGTTTAATTCCGATTGCGCGCCGGATGGCGCCGGGACGCCCGAAAAACCATGTTTTGCAGACGTACGCGAGAATCCTTCGCTAAGAATCCTTCTCCCGGGATTCGCTAAATTATATAGCAACGCGTCGCGGTTTCTAAATAGAGAACGAAAGGGCCTATAAGGCGATAAGAACGACGCACCGCTCGATCGCATTTGGGGGTCTCGACGCCCGCCCAAACTCGAAACGAATATCTTTTCAAAATTGAGAAAATTCAAACCTTCAATATTCGGTGAACTATTTTAGAATTGTAGTGTTCTTTTCAGGGCTTATGGCCCCACGTGTCTACTTTCGAACGGCACCTCTCTCGGCGCATTATACCTCCGGGGACGTTCCGCAGGCCCCAATTCGCAAAGTCACTTTTTTTTCACCTCTTCAAACGGAAACGCGAAAAAGAAAATTTACATTTCTAGTCCGACAATAGCATGCCCGGTGAAAATGCCAATAGTATGGCGTTTGAATTTCTCAAATCTATCAACAGATTCGCACTCCAGGTAAAAAAAACTACGACCATTGCTTGCCGCTGAATTGGCAATTTACACTTACAGCTGATCATTTTGACACTATTTTCGCTCAGGTTATGTGCAAATGTCATTGTTGAAGTTAATCACTTTATAATTATTCGTGTACTTGTGAGAAGATAAAATAAAAAAAAAGAATTTAAATCAAAATTCTGATTTTTCGCTCATTGTTAGGTTGAAATTCAAATCAAATTCAAAGAGATATCTTGAAATCTCTAAATTGAACAGTTTCGGTGACTCTGGCTCTTGATTAGCAACACATAGCAACGTCAAAATTTCCAATTTTTCACAAATTTCTACAAGAAAACGAAGATTTTACACTTCTCTTTTAGCAGATTCTTAAAATTCAGACCATTTTACATCAGAAACAGTTGCTTCCGTTCACATTTGAATTCTAAAATTTATTTCATAAACCGCAATATTTTCGAGTTTTTTTTAATAATTGCAGCTTTTAAATTGAATTTAGATTCCAATGGTACAACACGCGTCTTCCTCGGATGAATAGCAACAGAGTTATTGGCGAAAACCTGTCAGTTTTACCATTTCACTGCGGAAGGAAGAGCCATTTCAATATTTATCGGCATTTTCGATTCAAATTCGAATACATTTCCTAGGGTTTGCATGAAATAATTTTAACACAGATCTATAGAGCGCACTTTCTTTTAACAAACGCATTAAGTTTTATGTAGTTTACATAAGTTTTATATAGATTGTACATGTTTCTATTGACATATTTGTGGTAGATAGACTTGACACAGGATTTTTTTTAATAAAGAAATTCTTGCAAATATATTTTTTTGTCCAATTTCCTGGAGTCTAAGAAACATGCATTTAGCGCAATTTTATAGAGCAGATTTTCATCTAAAAGTTGTGTCATTTTCATTTTTTTCAAAGGGAACCGTTTTGGCGGAAGAGCCCATTTAAACCAAACATTTAAACAATGTAAATTGAAAAACGAAATTCAGAGAAGGGACCACTTGCAAAAATTTTACCCCCAGGATAAATTTTTGGATTTTATATTTTTTATTTTTGCGACTAAACCAAAGGTTTTTACAAAATTTGCAAAAAATACTTTTTTGTAGACTTCGAAATCTTACATACGGATATTCCGGTTACAAGTTTCTAGCAAAAGGCGTTTACGAGATATTTGCAAGTAAACTTTGAAGAAAAAATCAGTCCTCACGACGTCCACATAGTAGTGGGAGCGTTCAAATTTTGTCAACTGATACTTCTGGTGCATACGCACATTCAGTAAAAGTTTCAGTGAAATCCCTCAAATGTTAATATATTTTTTCGCAATTTTAGAATATTTTGAAATTTTCGTTTACATTTTTGGTTGAAATTTGTGATTGACATGTCTGGATTTGTTTAAAAAATTGTTTTAGTAAGTTTCACACAACGTGGAATAATAAAATTTCACACATATGTAGAGAATTAGTCAGTCTATGATATCCCTTAGTTGCTTAAGCAAAATATTTTATCTGGCGGCGGTCGCCGCCCCTCAAACTCAAAGTGGCACACGAGGTCAGACATTAAAATAACAATAGTTTGAAAACTTGGTCAGTTGTATTCAAAATTCCTTCAGTTCGGCGCTGCTTATAGATTTTTCTATTGAAATTTATATTTTGGTATTTTAGTGGCCGATAGCCTTGACACAATTTTTTTTTTCTGACCAAGACCACATACCCGCGGCAGCGTTCTCTCGATCCAATATAAGACAGTGTTGCAAGGAATTTTCATGGCTGCTAACCTTGACACTGGATTTTTTAAATAAAGAAATACATGAAAATTAAGTTGACATTAACGTCAGTTGAGTAATTTATTGGTTATTATTTTTGTTGGTGAAACTTTTAGTAACATAATTTTGCTAAGTGTTGCTAATTGTCTAAAAGCAAATTTACTCTAATTGGAGGAGTGATATTGGAAATCAAGAGTTGCCAACCTTCATGAAAGGAGGTTACTATATATGATGAAGTGAAGTTAGTAACTAAGGCTAACAACTTTGACGAAAAAAGATTTAGTCGAAACAGCTTTCTTTTTTTGACTTGGTTATGTTATTTGTCAAACTAGACAACAACAACGTCAATTCCAAAATTGGTGAGATTATATCTGAGTATGTTGGTAACTCAACAACACATGTTACCAACTTGATAAAAACAATATATGTTGGTGATATTGAACGTCAAAGTTGACAACATCAATGTCACTTATTTAATTTAAAGGTTATGACATTTTATATGAGATTTTTAGTAACTTTTACGCCACAGCTGATATTTTTGTCTTCCATGTAAGCCTTAGTAACTAACATCACATCGTTAGATATAGTAACTTTTTTATGAACGTTGGGAGCTTTTCATTTCTAATAAGTCTGCTTTAATTATAGTAACTTTGATTTCAGACAAATGGCAACACTATATGATTAAGTTCATTTCAAAAGTGTTTGATTATATTTTTTTACAAACGTGACACCATTAAAATAATTTGAGGCAAATGAATTATTAGCAAATATTTTGTTTAACAGGAGTTGTACCTTGCAACTCCCCTTATTGTGCACACACATACAACTTAAGCTGATGCTGAAAGCGCCACAAGAATCGCGCATCTTGCGATACTGCTTACTCTTTCATATACAACTTCACGTTCCAAATATATCATGTGGTATCATGTATCAGTGTCACGCAGTTGAAAATTCATTACACAATTCCACCCTCATAAATTATTCCACATTTAGCAACTATTCCATTATTTTCAACTCTTCCATCCACAAAAACTATTCCATTCAGAAAAATACGATCCACATGTACTAGTACTATATACTAAAACATTAGGGACAGTGTGAGCAACAAAAAGCGAATTCTCCATAAGTACCAGGTTATCTCGGAGACGATTCATTTCTTTCGCAGACTCAATTACAGACACCTATTGTCCATCGATTTTCAACACGTCTTGGTAGAGCCGCTCTCTGCCGTTTGCGTGCAAAAATGTAACTAAAATTCAGAGCTGGTATTATCGAAGAACATTTTCAAAATATTTGTGTATGCTCAGAAAATAGGTTTTCAAAGTCTGGAATATTTTTAGAACTCTCTGAGGCGCGGGCATTAACGCAAGCCACTTTGTTTTACTATATCCTAGCAGTTTGTGATACTCAGTGTCAGTTAAATCACATAACTCTTTCAAAGCTTCCACTCGAATGCTGTAGATATAGTAAAAATAATAAATTTTCACAATGATGCACGAAGTCACCAGGGAGACAATCTGCGGCTGTTTTGGTAGGGTAGTGAACTATGTGGGCTCCACATCCAATCCCAATGAGCTGTTTCCGAGTGATTTGTTCAACTTTGCGTAAACGTTATTAATCCGCTTTCTATTTTTTTCTCCAAAATTCCAGTCCACAATTTTCTTATTTAAATTATTGCAAGAAAATACTTCCGAAAATTATCAATAATTATATCCCATTTCATCTGTCTGTTCTCGAAACTCTAAAACCTTGAATTTGACGTCTTCTTATGACAAAAAGGAGCGGATTAAAACTAGGAATAATTTTATCGAGCCACGGTTTAAAGCATCTGTTAATAAAGTTATGAAGTGGGCTTCGCGAAGGTCCTCTTTAATTCATCTATGCCATAGATGTTGCCATAGATACATTTACAACAATAGCCAACAATAGCTACACATTTACAACAATAGCCTGAGCACATATAAATTTTTGATCGAAACATGTTTGAATTAAATGAGAAGCAATCATATGAGCAAAAGCTGTGATTTTCTTGCACCGTATGAAACGCCCACGCGCCCTCCGCTTCAAGTATATCCAAATCTTTAGAAGTCAACAAATCCGTTCTTTAAAAAAACGCAACCATTGACGGGCTTGACGTCATAGCTTAATCGGAAAGCCTGTGTTTTTTCGATTTTAAATGTTTCTCGATATCGTTGGCACCATCGTTTTCGCATGTAACGTTTGCTATAGATGTACCACACCTTTGTTTTATAAACGGATACTGGTTTTGCAAAATAATATTAAATGTACACTGGCGTTAAGGCATTTTTGTTATGGTATTATTACACACTTCGTGCGTTGTAAACTTAGGACTTAAGGACTTAAGCACTACGTTTGGTTGCCAGCCTAGTGAGTGAGTGCAGCATCTATCCTGCTTTCGCTCGTCATTCGCTCTCTCTCTCTCTCTCTATCTCTCTCTCTCGTCGCTCGTCGCTTCGGTCACGCTTTACGATCTTGCGAGTGAAAAAATAATAGGCAAGTAGTAGGGTGTTTACCACTAGGAAGTAGATGCTTACCAGCGAAAGCGGAACATTGTTGCCCTTGCCGGACACAGCCTGAAAGTGGGACTATCCCGGCCAAAGCGGGACGTATGGTCACGTTACCTATATAGGTGTTACATTTTATTTGGTAAATTCCATTTCGGTCCATAGAATTTAGTTTATTGTTTACTAATTTGTTTTAATTGTATAATTATTATAAGAGGCTGAAGTTATATTGCATTGATTTATTTAATGATACATCTAGGACTGCTATTGCCAATGTAGCTTAATTTGCGATATTGTTGAATATATTCGTGTTCTTATGTTGTATTGTAAATTTTGATTAAGATCCGTTTATTTTTCTTTCTAAATATAAGTTTATCTTCGATACCAGGATCATAACCATAGTCGTGTTCGAACCGTCGAAGCGTGCGGTCGTGTGAGAAATAGTTCAGAGTATAAAGTATTAAAATTATTGGAACAATATTTCCATAGTTAATTATCAACTAAGTGATAGATTATGTTGAGGGAACTGAGATCCAAAGCCACGGAAGTGCAATGTGACAAAATAATTGACTATTTGAAAAGTGCGACCTCAAGGAGCTAATATCTGGAATTGTCAAGAAAGAAATGGAAGTGTTAGAAAACAAATTTTCGGCAAAAATTAATGAACTCAATTTAAAACTTGTGAAAGCGACAGAATTGAATAAAAAGTGCATTCCGCAACGTCTACAAGTAATAGAAAAGGGCGAAACAACAAATTCTACTCAAACATTAACAGATAAAACCAAAGGCGAGAACGCTTATCTGCTGGCAAGCACCTCAACTGCTGAAGTTTAAAATATTTAAAATTCCAATGCGGAACGTAAAAACCAGATATCTCAACTAGAAGAAACAACAGGAGAAAAAATTATCGAAAATGGAAACGAAACGTAGGTTGGGAAGTACAAAAAAGAAGACAGGGACGAAGCCGCCAAGAAAATATTATTTATGGTAGTTCTGACACAACTACTATAAAAGCAGCTCAAAGATATGCTCACCTACATATCTACAAACTAGAGCCCGGTCTCACTGAAAGCATCATCATAGATTACCTTTAAACCAAAAACATCGTGTCAGTTCAGTGTCATAAGATGGAATCAAAATACCCGGAACTCTATTCGTCATTTAAAATCTCGGCGCCGTTCGTATATTTAGATCAATTAAGAAATCCTGAAACATGGCCGAAATATACGTGCATCGCTCGTTTTTTCTTAAAAAGTTTTCTTAAACAATGAATACCCAGAATTCAAAGATTCCGTCAACCAAAGGAGGTTCACCTAGCAATGATTATAAGATTTCCAATCAAATTAATAACACAATTATTTTGTATCTAAACATACACTGTTAAAAATTTCTTTGGTAATTTTAAAAGAAATGTGTTGGAAGTATATGCTCAAAGCAGTTTTGTAATTTAAGAAATCAAGCTTTGTAATTTTACAAATCATTTTTTATTGTTTCTGTTTTAGAAAATTCAAAAACGTAAATACTGATTTCAATGACGAACATTGTAATTTTAAAAATAAGCTTAATTAAAAATAGTTTGTAAAATTGAAATATTTAATTTGCAAAATACAAAACTTATTAAAAGCAATATGTCTTGTAAAATTACAATTCACATTATATTTATACAATACATACCATTTTTTATATGTTTTGCAGAAAACATATTAGACTTTTGAATTTTACAAACAACTATCAGTCGAGTTAATTGGTAATATTACAATGTTTGTTATGTAAAATTTATAAACTCCTTTTTATTATGCATCTAGTAAAAATTATACCTGTTTTGTAATTTTTCAAAACCAGCAAAATAAATATATTTTGTAAAATTACTAAACTAGGTAATAAAATAACAATTCCTTAGTAAAATCATTGCCTATGCATCTTTTGAAATTACGACTATTTTTTTGGAAGTTCCAGGAAAATCAGAAAATATTCAATGTAGTTATTTAAATTTAATGTATAACAGCTTAAAAAAACAGTCTGTGCTTGGTTGATTTTGCAAAATCATGAATCAAAGTTGTAAATTAATTATTCCAAATAAAATTATTAATTCAAATTTCCCAGAAGAGGTTTTCTATCAATACAAGCAATTTTGGTTTCTTTGTTGTGTGTTCTAATGAAAGATCTTCTAATGAATATGCCTGCGAAGTTCTACTGTCATGATGACCTTGCATGGCGTAGTTGATACGATCATAAATTTTCTGTCCAAGAATCGCACTTGCTCCTTCTAGAGAAAAACCTCCAATTTTCACTGTAAACGAATCTGATTGTGAGTAATTGTTAACTATTCGATGACCCATTTTCTTCGCAGTTGTGAGGGTGGTGTCATTGAGATCATTTGTCATATAATTTGCAACCACATGAATAAGACTTTTCTTTTCATTGAAATCTAGAAACTTTCCAGTACTTTTCCAGTATTTTTGCACCGAAGATGACAATTTGCAATAAATATAGTCTAAATCAGAAGCTCGCCGTGATGATGATGGGCTTGGCTCAGTAACCGTCTCATATTGTTTTGTAATTTATGTAGTCAATAAATATAAAGAAATTAAAGATTTTCGACATGTAAATTAATTAATTTAAATTATGCATTATCGCTAAAAAATATATATTTCAAGTTTTAAAATGTTTTGATATTAATTAGACACATCAGTTAAAAATACTGATACAAATTTAGTTTTTACCTTTAGACACTTGATTGTTTTTTGTTTATAAATCGCCATCCCAATTAATCCCATCGGGAACAAGAATTAGTACCAGTTGTTCTTTGCTCGTTGAAGCCAATTCTTACAGTATTGCATCGTCATCTATTTCAGTGAAATCTTCCATATAAATCTAGTTAAACGATAAACCAATACAATACAAAATGAACTAAAATGATCATAGGTGTTATAGTAATAATAAGAATGAATCATAAAACCTTATACTCGCTGTCCGTCAATGACAATTTAGACTTGGTAGCCTTAATAAGCTCAGCAATCGTCTCCGCTTTAATAAGTTTTTTTACAGAGGGTTTATCATGCCGGAAAACTTTGAAAATCGCCATCGTGAGGTTTTAAATTTTAATAACAGTACATAAATGATCAATGTAACAACTGATAAAAGTAGATGATTGTAACAACTGACAAAATGATAAAAGTAGATTATCTACTTGTACGATTTTCGAGTCGTTTAATTTGTCATCTTCTATAACAAAATTATGTAGATAATGTAATTAAATATTATTTCCAAAATCAAAAAAAATAATTTCCTTCTATAGATTATAAAAATTCTATTTACAAAGAGATTATTCAGTAAATAAATAAATTGTTTTTTTTCCAGCGATGAATAACTTTAACAGTATTATATCCCCAATATAATTACATCTAAAAGTAAATTTTAGATTCGTAGTGTTATCAATAAAAATCTGCCTAGAAAAAACGCCAAAAATAAGTCTTTGTTTTCCGGGGTCGTTTACTCGTTTTCCTTTTAACACTATAGGCTTCGATGCCTTACACTAATTATAAAACTATTAACTTATTAAATGCTAACTATTTAAACTTATGTTCATGTAATTCACGTAAAAAAAAATAACTGAATAAATCTTCGAATGACGCGGACTTGTTGGACTTGTTTTTGCGTGATACACTAGCCACGCGCTGCACTGTAAGGGCTCCTCTACACTATGGCTCATAGAGGGCCATCATGATGGTCACCATGATCATGGATCATTATAATGGCCTGAATGGACGCATACACACAGTGGTCCATCTAAATGGACCATTCTAGATGTGCATGAATGCGCCATAGTGGGCAATACATTGTTGATATAAATTAATTTCAAATTTTGAATTGAAATTATAAAGTTAATATTCAAATTTAATAAAGTTGAAATTTATAATTTCTTCGATTTTACCATGATTAATAATAAACAGTTATTTCTTGTTATAGAAAACTAATTATTTCAAAAACTAATATTTCAATAAATTAATATCTCAATAAAAATCAGTGTTATCATTACAACAAGCAGCAGGCACTGATAAGCGTATGATAAAGAAAATAATATATAGGCATAGGCATAGGATATAGGCATGAATAATGCCCATAGTGTGGACATACCACTTTAGCCGCTGCGCAGCTTACTTGCGCATGCTAGCCTCCTTTGATGTGTGTAGTCGGACCGCTCCCAACGCCATCCATGGCCATCACCATCTCCATCATCCACTATTTAGGCCACTACAGGCCATCTACCCCTCTACACAATGGCGATGGCTCACAGTGGGCCATAGTGTAGAGGAGCTATAACAAGCAACAGTAAATATCCAGTCTCAATGCTTGAGTTAGATGTGTAGTCAATGTCTAGGGTGGTCGGTCAACGATTGAGGAAAGCAGTCGAAAAAAATCCTTTGTTTTATAAACTTATTATTTTTCACTTTTTAAAAATTTCACTTTCTTCACCAAGATTTTTTAAATAATTAAAATTTCAACAGTACACACACAAACAAACGGCATTAAATAAATACAATGTATTCAATGACAATAACTATTTCATCCGGTGATGTTTTCACACTTTTCTGCCGCAAGCGAGACTGAATACTAACTTTAAGTTACTGCGTCCACGTGCTCGTCCCGGAGCTCCGCCAAAACAAAAGACGCAGTTGCCACCCAGAGTTACCAACTTCCAAAAATATATACCCCTAAAACTAAGTAAAAAACCCCTAAAATTGCCACAATTACTTGTAAATCTCCCTAAAAAATAATATTCTGTAAAAAATAATAAATAAATTAATAATAATTAATAAATAATATTCTGTAATATTTTTTAATATTCTTTATTTATAAATTACTTAATACTTATAACTATATTAATTACTTATACTAATACTTATACTATACTTAATACTTATACTACTAAGTACTACTACTTAATACTTATACTATAATTTCGTTTTCATCTTGTTCTGACTTTTTGAAATCATACATGTTGACATTAAATAAACTTAACATTTTAGGTTGTCTTCTAATCTTCCGCCCAGCATGCAGTTAATTTATTTTTAGGGTATCAAATCCTATATTTTTTTCATAACATTTTCAAAACATAACTTAACTTTTCTTTAACCCCGTCAGAAACGAGGCCTTTTGCTTCAGCCACTTTTCTTCCTATTGCAGGGCTTCTTAAACTTTTTCATTCACGAACCCATTTATGATTGTGATTTTTTCGCAACCCAAAAAAATATAGAATAAAGAAAAATAAATGCAGAAGTAAGATGCAAATCAAGAGATCAAAGTTAAGTTAAGATTTTTGTTATTAAAGGACGACAAGGAAAATTGTCGATACTGTAAAACATTTCGAATGAATTCTTTTCTACCCTAATTTTCCAAATGTTGATCGTTTTAATAAAACTTTTAATTTTATCATTCGAAGTAAATATAATACAATATTTTCCTCGAAAAGACAAGTTAATTTCTTAAAAATATCTGATAGATAACACAGCTTGGATAGATAGGTCATTTTGAAAAAAAGTAGCAAGGTCACATTTTTGTTTACACAATTTTCACGATTAAAAATATTTCGATTTTGTCCTTTAATAACAATTAAACTTCTTAAACTGTGACCTGTGATATCCATGTTACTTCTGCATGTAATAATAAATTTGTATACTGGGAATGCGTATCCTAACAGAGATTTGAAAATAAGCGGTTGTTAAGATTTCTAAAAGATGTTGTTAAGATCTTTAAAAATACAAAAATTATTATGTATCCATGAAAATGCACCCATCTCCAATTTTTTTGTTTAAAAGTTTGTAACAATGTTAAAAATTTATAAAAATGAACAATAAGCAAAAATAAAATAAATAAATATATAAATAACAATAAATAACAATAAATTTATACTATTTTATTTATAAAATAAAAATAAATCTTACACTTAGTGTAAGAAAATAATATTCAAGAAAAATAAGTCCTTCATTGGTATATTTAAAAACATCTTATAATTAGACAGCAATAGTTTATAATCTGTTTATCAATAAATTCTTCATCCTTAAATGTTTCTAGTATAGTGAGGGCGTATTCTTAATTTTTTCGTTCTCTATCTTCGATTTTCCAATATTTGTTAAAAATGTTTAGGAAAATATTATTATTTCCATGTGTTCTCTATTTGTTTTAATTCCCAGATTATTAGACTCGTTGCAATGAAAGTATCAGAGTATTCTCTCTTATACGACTCCAACGTATTTTTTAATGTAACACAATAATCTTTATGTATTAGTCACAGTTTCTTAAGAGCTATAATTTCAATATTTAATACCAATAAATATTATATACGTTGGTTTGTAACTCCATCTTTAGACTCGCTCGTAATAATTCAATATATATATATATATATATATATATATATATATATATATATATATATATATAATATAAGCTGTACATACACAATTTTATGATTCGAAATATGAAACTGAAGTAACTAGAAAATACAGATAAAAAAAATTCTCTGTATTAATATTACAATTTGCGTCAAACATATTCTAATTTTTGGTGAAATTACTACGTATTACTACGTACTTGTAATTTTACAATTGAAGAAGTAAAAATAATATAATGATTTTTGAATATATAATAAATTTACTGTAATCAAAATTACATTGTTTCTTTGTAATATTACATAAAGTTGGAGTAGAAACAAAGCTTGTAATTTTATATTGCTTTCATGTGTAATTACTGAATTGATTTGTAAAATTACTATACGTGCACTGTTTATACATTTATTTTGTAAAATTGCAACTTATTACAGTAGTTTTCTTAAAGTGTTTGCAAAAATTACCTAAACAGTATGGTAACTTCATATTGGTACACACTGAATTGTAATTTTACATGACTGTGTCATGTCAAGAGACTGTAATATTACAAAAAATTTTAACAGTGTACAAAGTTTAATAGAAATTTTTCTTCAAATTGACTTACTGACATCGAAATATAATCCGGAAATAATATGTCTTACAGAAAGATGGAAAAAACGATGACGAGTTGTGTCTAATACACCTCGAAAACTATAAATTAATCAGTACCTTCTGTAGAAAATCCTTCAGTGATGCAGGAGTTGCCATTTGGGGCAGCAATGATTTATTATTATATTACAAAGAAAAAACAAGTATATCGAGTAATTTAGTAGAGAAACAAATTGAAATTTGTGCAATAGAATTAACTAATAAAAAGAGAAGAAACATTGTAATGAATGTATACAGACCTCCATTAGGATGCGTAACTACATTCATGTTATCAATAGAAACCGTGCTTGAAAGTATCTTCAACAAATATAATGAAATAACTATTGTGGGCGACTTATACATTTTGAAGGGACTTCTAAAGATAGAGACAGTTTATTAAATTTGATGAAGGCATATGGTTTAACTGACATAGTAAAGCAATATACTAGGATTACTCCGACCAGCCAAAGTCGAATTGATAACATTTTCACCAACAATAATTCTATACCGGATATAAAAGTAGAAGACACGCCTATATCTGACCATAGGCTTATATTAATTGGCAGTACTGCAAACGAACATTATATGTCCGAAAGGGAAATAAAATTAACTCGGAAATAGCCAATAAGGCGCGCTTCCAGCAAGCTCTTGTGGAAGAATTGTGGGAAAATATGTATAGCGAAAAAGATATAAATGGGAAAACTGTGGAATTTTTAGAAACACTTAAACATCACTTTTTCCAAAATTTTTCACCGGTAAGGCGCAAACCGAATTGGAAACCGTGGGTAACGACAGAGATAATCTACTCAAGCACTAAGCTAAAAGATTTATTTCTGCTTCAAAAAAAGTTTGTGATTTCAAAAATGAAATACAAACAAGAAAAGATAAAACACAAACAGCTATTAGTAGATACAAAACGCAATTTCTATGGAGAAATGATAAATAGTTCATCAAACAAACAAAAAAAGATGATTATAAATAATCAATAAACTTTCAAATAAAAATCAAGAAACAACAAAGATTGAACTAAAAGCCAATAATGAAATTTTAACGGATACAAACGTGATTGCTACTAAGTTTAATGAGTTTTTTAAAGCTGCTCCAGAGATGGCTTGTGCAGACATTGCAGAACATTGCTTGTGCAGACATTGCAGAACCAACATTATTATTACTATTTAGATAATAGGCACATACGAAACAATAACGGTTTTTATATGAATTCTGAATAAATGAGGTTATTGAAGTAATTCTGAAATTAAAGAATAAAAGAAGCTGTGGCTCAGATTTATTACCCTGCAATCTGATTCGAGAATTTTGTATAGAACTAAGTAAGCCAATAACCCACATAATAAACTGCTTATTTGAACAAGGGTCTTACCCGGATATTTTAAGTATCAGCAATAATACCGGTGCATAAAAAAGGGGACAAACAAATTATTAATCACTACAGACCAGTGGCCCTGATGTCAGTGCTAGCAAAAATTATTGAATATGCTATGGAAAGCAGACTCACGCCGTTTCTGAATAAATATAGTGTGATACCATTTCAGCAACATGGTTTCTACAAAAATAAGTCCACAATCACAGCATTTGAAGAATTAAATGGAAAAATAATAAACGAAGTGAATAGCGGGCAAACCCCAGTCGTGATATTTTGTAATTTAAGCAAGGAATTCGACTGCGTATCCCACTATAAGCTACTGGAGAAACTCGACATATATGGTGTGAGAAGTTTAACGGGAAGGCGGTTTAATTCTTACTTAACAAATAGGAAACAATTTGTAAGGGTTGGCCCAAAACAATCGGAAATAATATCAAACACAATTGTGGTACCACAGGGAAGCGTATTAGCCCCCATTTTATTCTCAATATACACAGCTGATCTTGTTAGTTATGTTACAGGAGACCAGATTACCCTGTACGCAGATGATGTAAGTGTCATTATATCTAAAGACAATGCAGAAGAGTCTCAGCTAGAAGCTAATATGTTATTAAAAAAGCTATACAAATGGTTCTCTGCCAATAATCTACTCTTAAATGGAGAAAAAACCAAATACATGGCATTTAAAACAACCCGAAAGAAACATATGGAAGATCTTAGACTAACAGTGGGAGACTGTTATATAGAAAGAGCTGAATCTATCAAATTCTTGGGAATATTTCTAGAAGAACATATGCCCTGGAAAATAATCGCCAGCTATATCACAAAGAAAGTAAACTCAAAAGCATACCTCATTAGAAGTGTTTTCTCATTAGTGAGAAGTTGTTTCTCATTAGAGAAGTTTTACCCAAGTCGGCGATAATAAACGTTTATCATGCAGAAATTAAGTCAATCATGGCATTCTTATATGGGGAGCTGCACCATACCTTAAAACAATGTTTTCGCACAGAAAAGAGTCATAAGGGCGATAGCAGGCATCTCCAGAAAGCACTCATGTAAACCACATTTCAAGGAGATGGAATTATTAACAATACGATCCTTATATATATATATATATATATATATATATATATATATATATATATAAGACCGTAAAACATCGACCTGCACTATCTGTTAATCGATTTTAAAAAAGCATTCGACAGTATTAAAAGAGCAAAACTAGGAAGTGCACTTGCTCTAATGGGTATCCCACATAAACTTGCCAAACTAGCCATGATGACAATGGATGGATCCAAGGCCAGAGTAACAGTCCAAAACAAAACATCAAAGGAATTTGAAATAAAAACCGGTGTTAGGCAGGGAGATGCCTTGTCAGCTGTTCTTTTTAACCTTGCGCTACAAAATGCAATTGGAAACCTCGAAAATAAGGGAAATATCATAACAAAATCATACCAAATATGTGCGTACGCGGACGACATACTGATCATGGCTAGGGACAACAGAACTCTAGAAGAATTGTTTTTAAAAATAGAAGAGGAAGCGAGCAAAGTCGCCCTGAAAATACATGCAGATAAAACAAAATACCTAAAACTGTCACGTGATAACCCAAGAAGGGCCCCTCAGAACTTTATTATAAATGATCATTGGTTTGAAGAAGTTCAAAATGTCAAATATCTTGGAGTAACTTTCAATAACACAAAAAATCTATCACTGAGGGTACAAGACAGAATCCAAGCTGCGAATCGATGCTATTATTCACATCTGAAGCTCTTCAAATCAAAAATCATGTCACGTAAAGCAAAACTGCGAATATATAAAACCCTGATCAGACCCGTGCTAACTTATGGAGCTGAATCCTGGAGTATGTCGGAAGCAGACAAAAACTCTTCGTATTTTTGAAAGACGGATTTTACGGAAGATCTTTGGACCAGTGAGTGAGGAAGAAGGATACAGAATTCGCATGAACTACGAACTTCAAGAACTAATAGAAGGTGAAGACATATTAAGATTCATTAAGGCACAGACACTTCGATGGGCGGGCCACATGATTAGAATGCCGAGTGCGAGAGCACCCAGATCCATCCATAAAGCGCAACCTAACACCTCAAGAAGCAGAGGTAGACCCAGAACCAGGTGGAAAGATAAGGTAGAGGAAGATGTAGAAACTCTACAAGTAGGAAACTGGAAACGTGTCGCTGAAGACCGTCAAAGGTGGAAGGGGATTGTTAAGGAGGCCAAAGCTCACCCTGGGCTGTAGAGTCAGAAGAAGAAGAAGAAGATATATATATATATATATATATATATATATATATATATATATATATATATATATATATATATATATATATATATTGGAAGTAGCATGTCACATCCGTAAAACCTGAATTCTTTCAGAATGAAATCGATGTACATCATCATAATACCAGAAATTGCTTAAAGCTCTATACACCAAAGAGCAACCTCACTTTATGTTCTGCAGAACCAAATAGAATAGGAGTCAAAATTTACAATTGTATACCGGAAATAATTATAGAAGAAAGGACATACAAGTCATTTAGAAAAAAAATAAAAAGTTATCTTGTGAATATGTGCTATTATAGTACTGAAGAATTCATGGATTTATAAACTATGGTTTTGATCGTGTTAAAAACAATAGATCTTTAAAATAATTAATTGTGGGTTGTTGCGTATGTTACAATAGTTTTCTGTTAATTTTTTTTTTCTATTGTATCTTACTAATCATATTAATATTTATGACCTATCGAATATGTATATTTATTTATATATCCAAAGATTAATAAATGTTTTGATTTGATTTGATTAACCATTATTTGCGGCAATTTGTTTAATGGTTTTGAATTCTAAATTATAATTTACTTTTGATAATGGGGTGTTTAACAGTCTGTGAATATGGCTGCAACGACAGCCATTTTTATGTTTTCAGGATGGTTGGAGTGTGCAGGAATTACAACTAGGGTTTGGGAATACCCGATCTTTTTAGACTCGGCGAGTCCGAGTCGAGTAAGAGTCCGATTTTTCGGGTCCGGTTCCGGGTCCGAGTCTAGTCTGTGTCGCAATTTAAACAAAAACACAAAAGGATTTTACATGTTCACGCATATGGTAAAGCAAACGATACTGTACGAACTTGCCGATTAAGTTAAGTGGGACTTAGATAAACAAGGGATTTGGAGAATCTTATGGTAAATAGGTAAATAAAACAAAACTCCACAAGAGGCTAAGAGCGGACGGCAAATGGATGAATTCCCTTCTAAATTGTCTAAAGTTAATTCAACTTGTCCGTATTCTTCGAAATCATAATAATATCTCTCTCGTCAGAATAATAATTTTCATCTTGATCTTCATCAACACCATCTAGACCAGCGTTTCTCAACCTTTTTTTACTTGCGTACCCCTTGACCTATCATCGCTAATCCAAGTACCCCACTCTAACCCCATTATGTAGAATAACAATGTAAAACTTGTTAAATATAGAACAAAGAATAAAAATGGTAAATTCCCTTAGTAATCTTTTGATGTGTTTATCTTTTCTTTTATGTTCAATTAATCTATCAATGTCCGCCGCTACATATGAAATCGTTTAGTTTTCAGCGGTCTTCACATAGCGATCCCCCGACGCGGCAACGCTCAGATCAAAATATTAACCCTTATGCCAATACACAGTCGTCACAACGTTATTCAATATCCGGGGTACCTGAGTAAAACTTGTTCAATATATAACAAAGAATAAAAATGGTACATTCCCTTAGAAATCTTTTGATGTTTTTTCATCAATGTCCGTCACAACATAATTTTTCTGCGTACCCCCTGAGATCATTTCACGTACCCCTGGGGTACGCGTACCCCAGGTTGAGAAACGCTGATCTAGACCATTGTTTCCCAACCTTTTTTGTGCCATGCCCCACCTAAGGCTTTCTAAAATTCTTATGCCCCGCTTATGTAACATATACATAATTTTTAATATTACAAAAATATTATCTCATATTTGTTTCAAGGATTATGCAATTGTATTTGATTATGCACAATTTATGCATTATGAAATGAAGTATCCATCTGTCGTACAATTTCAGAACTGTTTCACCGTGCTCTTTGCATCCGAAGACGTCTGGGTGAGGTTTTAATAATGTTATAGATATTTATGTGGCGAGGTTTGATTCCACGCTCTCGGTGCTTGTTTCAGTTAGTAGAGCGCTTTCTTCAGTTTGCAGACTAAATTTACTTTGCCCTTGAAACCGTCGGGAATTTTCATATACAGCTCATCCTGAATTTCACCGCGTAGGAATGCATTTTTAACATCCGTGTGGTAGACTGCGCAGTTCTTCTTGACGATTACGGATAATAGGATTTTTAGCGTCCCAAGGCTTGCCAATGGGGCATATGTTTCTTCGTAGTCAAAACCATATTTCTGCGCACAAACCTTGATTACAAGTCTGGACCTCTTGCCACACCAGTTTTACGACACGTTGGTCTTGTCTCTTCACATGTCCGGCCCATCTCAATCTCTCTGCCTAGTCTTGTAGCGCTCGATGTTCGCGCCTTGAAAACCCACTTGCTGTTGAGTGTGTATTATCCTTCGGGAAGTGGTGTTAATTCCTAGGTTTCGTTTTCCTCAAGTGCGCTTATTTCTTCGGCGACTGCGTCCATCCATTGATCTTTGTCTTCTCGAGTGACGATTTCCTCATAGTTGCTCGGTACATCTTCCACGAAAACTTCGGCGTGCAGCTCCAGGAATACATAATTTTCTGTTTCATCGTCCAGGTAATAATCCTGCAGATAACGAGGCCTCTTTCCTCTCGTAGATTGACTAGATTTTCCGGTTCTTTTGCCTTGTCCTGTTTCTCCTGTGAGCTTTTCTAAGGCCCCATTTTACCGAGTGTCACTTCCAAAAGTTCGGTTTTCTCGTTGCTGCGATCGAAGTCTTCTTTCTGATAGATTTCTTCTTCGTCTTTACTGCTTCCGGTTTTTTCTTCTTTTGGCTCTGCAACATCTGGATCAATCCTTTCTTCATTTGGCAGTCCTTCGAATGAAAATTTTGATTCGTTGAAGTTAACATCACATCCAACTATGACCTTATGCTCTTCTGGATCTCAAAACGTGTAACTATTTGTGCAATATCCACTCATGAAACATTTCTTCGATCGAGATTCGAATTTTGCGCCTACAATTTGCGTTGGAATACGTAGAAAGGCTACGCACCCAAAAACCTTTCTTCAAGTTGGACTTTTCATTGAACCAAAACGACGGAGGAACTTTCCCGTACAACGCTTAAAAATTGCTGCTTGAACTGTTTTGGACCAAAAATGTTTTCCAAGTTTACATTGGAGGAGCATATATCTGGCCTTCTCTACTATGGTTCTATTCATTCACTATGCTACTCCGTTTTGCTCTGGCGTATAACAGATGGTAAACTCTAAAGTTTGAAAGTAATTAAAATCTGAATTAATATGAGTACTATGTTTCACCTTCAAATGCGCCTCAAGACGACCTTTTTCATTGATTCAAAATCAAAATTCTCGTCAAAAGAAATTTATAATATTTATTATTTAAGAATCTGTTTTTATTCTTTTAATTTTGGCACAGAAATCTAGCATTGCATTTAAATGGCCCGGAGCAAAAGGGTAAACTCGCGTCGAGTCCATTTTAGAATTGCCCCCCTTAACAATCAAATTGCCCCACTGTGTGGCGTGGGCCCCACGTTGGGAAACACCGATCTAGACTATGGTATCTTCATCTTGCAAGCCGGTAATATTTTTCTTGTTAATTACTACATCACAAACATATAAGTGTATAGTGTGATTCAAACAGAAATTATAAAGGATAGAAGATTCTCGTCCAACTTTCATTACACTTGCACCGTCGCGTCCTCGATTAAACCAACTATATATTTTTTAAATTTTATATTAAATGTGGTTAGGTGTTACTACTTTTTCGACTAATTGTATAGCAGTACATGAGTTAGAAATTCTCAATAAACCCAGATTATACACTTCAGAGTCAATTCCATGCAAATTGATATTTAGATATCTTCGAATTTTCATACTCGTCCATTCATCAAGTGTAATGCTATATCGACGATCTTCTTTACGACGCGGTGTACTAGACCAGTGTTCTTCAACCGGTGTTCCATGGAATCCTAGGGTTCCACTAAAACATCCAGGGGTTCTGCGAATCAATGCTAAAAAAAATTTGAACTTTAATCGGCGCGGCGTTAACAATGAGAGACGATGCGTTGCGCCGCTCTCTGGAACACGTGTGTCGATTGGAGTTTCATATTGGAACAATTCATTTCAAGTCTTACAAATGTAAACGCTAGTAAGTTAATTATTTTATAATAAATTGAGTTTTGTTTAAACTTATCCTAAAATCCTTTAGAAATATAATGCAGAATTGACTTAAAACTGGGAAACTGGAATCAAAATCCAAAGAACAAGCTTCTTGCTCTCTTGAAAATTCTACCAGTTTTCGCCAACATTGGAGCTGATGGATAATATTGAAGAAGAAAATAAATCAGGATCTAGTAGCCCAAAAATACGAAAATATGATGAAGAAGGAAGAAGCCGAAAGAACTAATGGCCCTCATTAAGGAAAGCAAAACTACATACATAGGCCACATTATGAGAGGCAATAAGTATGAACTGCTGAGACTAATAATTGAAGGAAAGATTCAAGGGAAAAGATCTGTTGGTTGGCGTCAGAACTCCTGGTTGAAAAACCTCAGAAGATGGTTTGGGTGCACTTCCATTGAAATCTTTCGAGCTGCTGTGTCCAGATCAATGTTAGCTATGTGAATCGCCAACCTTCGAAAGGAGAGGGCGTCATAAGAAGATGTTGAAGATTATTTGAATTTTGGATTTACCTGAATTGGTGATAAAAATATGGGTTTTGTGTGGTATGTGAGCAAGTAGTCAACAACAGCAGTTTAAATCCTGCAAAGTTAAAGCGTCATTTGATAAATAAACATCCGACTTTAAAAGGTAAAAGCGAATATTTCAAAAGAAAATGTCTTGAACTACAGCAGAAAAAGAAGGCATTTGAAAGGTATGTTCGTTATGATAATAAAAATGTTCTAAAAGCATCTTATTTAGTTAGTTTGCGCGAAGCTCATACGATTGCAGAAAAATTAATTAAACTTGTACAAAAGATTTAATCAAATGCATGATCGGTGAAAAAAATGCAAACAAAATTGACCTCGTCCCATTGTCTGATAAGACGATTTCATGACGAATTAAAGATATGATTTCTGCGAAGTGGAACTAGTAAGTCGTTTGAAAAATCCTAAAGATGAATTCAATTTCTTTGAATTTATGTCATCATATATGTACTGATGGAGCTAAAGCTATGGTTGGTATTATAAAAGGCGTAATAGCACGTTTAAAGAAACTAGTTTCAGACATCAAAGGCGGCCATTGCTCTCTTCATCTTCATGCTTTCGCTGTTAAACGGATACCAAAAGCATTGCAGAAGTTCTCAATGAGGCCGTTAATTTGGTTAACTTTATCAAAATCCAGACCCCCAAACCAGGGTATTTGCCCTATTGTACGATTATCTGGGAAACTCACATAAAAATCTCCTTCTTCATACTAAAGCAAGATGGTTATCCAGTGGAAAGGTTCTGACCAGACTCTGGGAATTGCATGATGAAATTCGAATCTTTTTATCTGAACGTGAATTTTCTGGAAAACTTAATGACACTAATTGGCATCAAAATCTAGCCTGCCTTGCAGATATATTTTCGTACATGAACGAAGTTAATCTTTCACTTCAAGGACCAAATACTGCTGTTTTTAAGATCAATATCAAAGTAAACTCAATCAAATCGAAAATGAAGCATTGGGAGGAATGCATCCCCAAAAGTAATACAGAATGTTTTTCTAATTTAAATGATTTTCTGGCAAACAATAATATCGCATTCGGCCAGAATTTTAAAAATCATATTTTGGAACATTTAACGGGCTTGCAAAGGACATTTTTCGAATATAACACCCCACACAAGTTAAATCGAAAATCCTTTTTTTCTATTTTGCGTCTGTAACAGAGATGTTATGGATATGAAATTTCGGATCTGGATACGGATATAGCAATAATATTATACCGGTTTTGGATACGGATACGGATATGAAATTTTTTCGGATTATCCGTTAGTTTCGGATAGTTTCGGTTACGGATATTAGATTTTTAAGGGATTGTAAAAGTAGAATACTAATTGGTAAATAATTTTAATTTCTATCTATGATATTATTTGGTACTACAATCATATGTCATACAAGTAAGTACTACAATATAAGAAGGTAATACAATTATATGTCATACAAGTCATATAAGTAATTATTATTTTAAGTTATATTTACGTTAAATCTATTATATAATTTCTATTAGATATTGAAATATCTTTATAGGAATTGTTACAACATATCAATCAAAATTATCCGAAATTATTCGAAACTGTTATATCGGATTCGGTTACGGATAGATTTTTATTTCGGATATGCGATAGTTTCGGTTACGGAGCTCCATAACATCCATGGTCTGTAATGGACTCATAACAGCACTAATATGCGTGCGGTTATGTGCGCACTCGCCAAGTGCGATACAATTTTCTCAATATGTATCGATTTTTATAAAATAGTAAAAAAACCTCGTTCGTAGGGCGTTTTCAGCACTTGTCCATTAGAAAACTCCTCGTTTTTCAAACTTGCACGTGTGCTGTAAAATAGCGCTTACTGAACTCGTCCTTTAATATACTATCCATGAGTGTTGTGATGCGGATACCTTACCAATTAAGGAAAGAGAGCAATTTCTAGATACATGTACCTACACTGCATTACAATTTACATTTGGACCGGATGGCATTGGTTTTGGATAAAATTAAGGGAAGAATATCCGGAAATTCCAAACGCGCGGTTAGGGAATTGATGCCTTTCGAAACAACCTATCTCTGTGAAAAATCCTTTTCCACATACGTCGCTACAAAAACTAAGTATAGTAATCGACTTGATGCCGAAAATGATATGCGTCTCCAATTAACACCGATCCAACCAGATATTGATAAATTATGCAGTCATAAACAACTACAACGAAGTCATTAATTTTATTACAGATTTTTTTCTTTTGATTATAATTTCATTTCTATGTATGTATAGTACAAGTATTATATATTTTATATGAAGTTATAATTTTGTTTGAATAAATGCAAATTTATTTATTGAGACTTTTACAAAACTTTCACAAGAAATGCAGGGACGAACCTTGTTCATAACATGTAATGCGATTCCCCCCTTAATCAAAGTGCTACTAAATAGAAGGTTCCATTAAAAGAAAATTCTCAAACAAGGGTTCCGCGGGATGACAAAGGTTGAAGAACACTGTACTAGACAATCCCAAACATTCAAGACCCGAGACTCGTCGAGTCTTAGATTGGGTATCGGGTACCGGGTATTTACCCTTGGACTCGTCGAGTCCGGGTCCGGGTACTCGGACCCGAAAAACCCTAATTACAACTAACATTACAGCGCTTTGCGAACTTTTGCTATAGAGTCACTCACGTATGGAAGGTGTAAAAAGGATATAGTAACAAGGCTGCCATTTGGATATTTTGAAATACATAATTTTTGCTATTGAAACAAAAAACAATTGTAGACAGCAGTTGACAACTCGGTGGCCGCGCATAATGCGCGTTAAATGTGGTTTCATTCATATCAGTCCTCCACAAAGCATTTGACAAGTCCATACATTATATAGATTTTATGATTTTGTACATTATTCAGTGATAATATTATTCACAATAAATACATAATATGTTCACTATAAATACACTACACGACAGACATAACAAAGTTTAATACGTTCCAACCTATACACAACTGTTGCAAATAAAGTAATGGCAACATACCCGGAAAACACTTTTTAATGAACGTACAAACAAAATTCCATTACAGTCCTTTAATATAATCATCAGCAAAGTAATGCACCTTTTGCCAGATGCCAGGATGCAATATGATATCGTTGGCAAGGTGTTGCGTGTTGATATTAACGACAGAGTGCTCTCAGCTCGAATCACAAACGGGACGTCAGAAAATAGAATTCGTCGAAGGGATTCCTTTAACCCTAGAATGGTAAACATCAGTTTTCCATACAGATTGGTAAACATTCGTAATTTTGACGAGCAACGTCGAAAATTGGGAAAATAAACACATACTCTGAAAAAAAATGTTTAAAAAAGGACTAATTAAATTATTATTCTTACTTTAACTTTGTAAATAATTATGACTACAAACTAGAAACTTAAAATTAACAAAATAGGTACAATGTAATCTTTGGCAACCTCAGTAAAAATATGTAAGTTACCCTTATATCATACTGAAATCACAAATAGTTACAAAGGCACAACGACTAAAAAATAAAAAACAAAGGCGAAACAATTATGTTTCGACTAAATAAGATTAAAAATAAAATTATACTATCATGTAAAAAATAAGTCTATACCTGCTTGATACTTACTTGTCCGGTTGTACTAGCTGGCGTGAAGCTGTCACCTCAGCTACTTGGAGACAACTGAATGGCAAAAGCACTGATGGAAGGAGAAGTGCGCGCGCAGCACCAAATCAGAGGTAGTGGGGATAGAGTAAAGACACTCGTCAGAATTACGAATGTTTACTGTTCTAGGGTTAAATTAGGAAAGAGATCAAGTTCACAATGGCTCATGTTATGTGAGTATGGAGGGTCTTTAACCACCTTCGAAGACCACCGTCGCAATAGATAATTTACAGCTCGTGAAACGTGACAACAAGCTTTGTCATGCAAAATACGAGGAAGATTGTTCCGCAATAAACGTGAACGTTTGTGCCGTATAGTCGGGCGCAGATGGTGCTGTAGAAATCGGCAATAGTAGTCTGCGTTCATAGTTTCTGATTGAGGCACAGCGTGCGTAGAAATGACATCCGTATAGACCTGTATCGTACTCGTATACCACAATTCTTCACCCGACTGGGTTCCTGACGAAATTTCTGTGGACTTCAATTCAGGATTGGCACATCAATTCAAAGTGTGGGGTTCTCTGGTCGAGGTGTTACCAGCATTACCAGAGGTGGTCTAGCATGGTACCAGCCTACTCAGTATGTTAACACACATGGTTTCGATTCCCTTGCGGCCAGTTAGTGCAATGACCTTGGACTTTTCTGGGGCTATTTGTAATTTTTTCTTTTCCAACCATGTGTGAATGCTCTTACCGCAGATTGGACCTTCGCTACTACCGCTTTCTAACCGGTGTCTACCGTCACCACGATTAAATCTTCGGCGAACACGACCAGTCTGCACTTCCTCAGTTCGTTCGTTTTTTCCAGATCCATTATGCCATCGTATGGGATATTCCACAGCAGAGGCCCGAGGGCCGACCCCTGAGGAACACCGCAGGACACCGGTCTGATTGTGTCGTCTATTATGAGAGTCCTGTCCGTAAAATAGCTTTTGATCATATCAACTAGATAAGCAGATACGTCTTTGCGTCTGAGTGCGTGTATAATTTGTCGCCAGGGCACTGTGTTGAACGCATTTTTTTACGTCCAGTGCGACTGCTAGGCATATATTCCTTTTTTTTTATTGTGGTTTGGGGAAAGCTCTACCAACCTGCGTGTGAGGGTCTCACTCACAAAATCCCTTCTTCCACTTGGCTATAGAGACCAGCACCTCGGTATCGCTTGCGCATTCCTTCAGGGCGGGCAGCCCAGACAGTTGTTACCGCCCTAGTTTTTTGAGAGTTTCGATTTTGCTTCAACTCTTGAGATTTTGCTATGTGGCCGCCTGGGCAGCGAGTTCTTATGCCTCTTTCTGGGTGATAATGCTAATGATGAAGTTGGAGATTGCTTTCCAGTGGGGTTGGTCTATTAGCATTTTCCTAACGCAGTTATCAGGGGTCAGTTCTCCTATTTCCGAAGTTGCCAGGCGTCTGTCGTTTTCCCATCTCTCGCAGGAGAAGAAAGTATGTTCAGCGGTGTCTGGCTGGCCATAGTAGCAGCACTCCTCTGTCTCAGCCACCTGGAACCTGTGTAGGTAGGCTCTAAAGCATCCGTGTCCGCTTATCATCTGGGTTAAGTGGTAGGATGTTTCGCCGTGCTCTCTGTTGACCCACGGACGCAGGTCAGGAATCAAGCGCTTGGTCCATGTAGCCTTCCCGGTTTCCGTTTCCCACCTTTCCTGCCATCTGCGTTGCAGGCGTCTGCGGGCTTCTGCCTTATCTAACTTGCGTCCTTCATGTGCGCGAGCTCGCTCATCAACGAGGAGGTCGATGGGGGGGCAGCTGGATATCACTCAGGCAGCTTCTGTGGACACAGTACGGTATGCCCTGATAATCCGGAGCATGGTCGGCCTGGCCACCTTCTCGAGAATGATTTTGTTTCGCTTTATGTTGACGGCATCTTGCCAGAAAGGCGCCGGGTAGAGCAGTATTGAATTCACGACAGAGCTGAGTATCCGGTGCTTGCTAGCTCTAGGACCTCCTACGTTGGGCATTAGCCTTGTGAGGGCAGTGGCCGCGGAACGTGCTTTCTTGTCGACCCAGTTGACGTGCGCCGTCATGTTCATATTTCTGCCCAGTTGGACTCCGAGGTATTTCACGGATTCCTGTGATGGGATTCTCGCTTCCATGATCTCTATGGTCATTTTGGTCAGTTTGCGCCGCCCGACCAGGATTAAAAGTTCTGTCTTCTGGGGCGCCAATTTCAGTTGTTTTGACTCCATCCAGCGATGAACCTGTTCCAGTGCCTCGTTTATGTTCGTTGCCAGTGCCTTTTTGGTCCCGGCCATGGCAACCATTCCCAGGTCGTCTGCGAATCCAAACAGCGTGATCCCTTGTGTCATGGGGATATCTAGGACCCCGTCGTAAAGGATGTTCCATAGAGTGGGGCCCAGTACTAATCGCTGGGGTACTACGCACGTCACCTCGTACTCCTCGTTGTCGTCAAGGATGAGTTTGCAGTCTGACAGGTAGTTCTGGATCAATTTCAGGAGGTAGCTTGGGAATTTTTCCCTTTTTTTGATTGCCTCCACTACGTCGTCCCATGTTGCCGAGTTGAAGGTATTGTAGCATGAAGGGCGGTAGCTTTTCGTGAGAGTAGAGTCTTTCTGCTTCTTTTCTATCAGGGCCAGTCGTGCCCTTTTCTACTGCCAGGGGACGGTCCCCCCTGTCAGTAACTTGTTCATGACTCTGTTGATGAACTCTGGATACGTTGCTGTTGCGGTCTTTATCAGTTCTGCGGAGAACCCGTCTGGTCCGGGAGCTTTTTTTGCCTTTAGTTTTTTAGCTGCGGTTAATAGTTCTTCTTCCTCAAACCTATGGATATCTGCTTCAGAAACTCGTGGTATACCCATTTTATTTTTTCCCGTTGCGGGAATAGAGTTTCTACGATTTCTTTCTTCTCTTTGAGGCTCATCTGGAGCGAGAACTCCTGCCTCAGCTTCTTCGTGGCGATTTTGTACCCCATGCCCCAAAGGTCGCTGTCAACTTGTGCGGTTAGCTGTCTCCACGCTTCCGTTTTGGCGTTCTTTATTACCGTTTTTAGGTGTCTTTTGGCTACCTTGTAGTTCTCCTGGTGCCTTTCTTTGGTTTCCTTTGTTAAGTCTCGGGCGCTGTTTCGCACTGCGACCCTTTTTTGCGGATGGTTTCTCTCCTTGCTACAGCCACCTCCTCCGTCCACCAGTAAATAGGTTTGCGGTTTTGCGCCGTAGCTGATCTGTTGTTCTTATTGGCTTGGTTTCTTGCAGTATTTGTATGCACTTATCTGCGTTACATGCGTCGTCACCTCCTTTTTCTATGAGCGTTTTCAGAGCTTGCATGCAATCTGCCATCTTTTTCCCGCTAAGGTTACACATCTTCAGTTTCTTTGTTTTGGGAGTTCTCTCGTTTGCCTACCCGACCTTGAATGTAATGTACTGATGGTCGCTTAGGGACTCTTCGTCTCTGACCCGCCAATCGGTGATGGTTTTGGACGCATCTTCCGTGCTAAAGGTCAAGTCTAGGAAAGAGACGCTGCCCCGTCTCACAAAAGTCGGATTCTCTCCCGTGTTCTGCAGGACCAGAGATCGCTCTTCCAGTCACTCCACCAACACCCCCCCTCTGGGGTCTTGTCGGCGGTTTCCCCAAGCCCTGGCCTTGGCGTTGAAGTCGCCCCCTACTATGACCTGTTTGTTTTGGTTGTCGATGCTTTCCCGTAGGTGGTTTAGAAACTGTAGGAAGTGTGTGTGGTCTTTGTTTGGGGAGACATCGGCTGAGTACAGACAGATATTTTCCAGCTCTACCCACACGGATCCAGGGCCTTCTCCGCTTCTCAGGGCTTTTAATTGTTTGTTATGTAGCCCAATGGCCCAATGGCTGCATGTAGCCCAATGGCTGCCACGTCTCCGTTTTTATCTAGTATTCAAGGTCCTTTGGAGGTTAGGTGTATGTTGAGCTCCGATAGGAGGGATATATCTATCGTCCATTAATAGATGTTTTGGTAGAGCAGGTCCGTGGCCTGTTTTCATCTGTTCATATTGATTTGGATTACTGCGAATTTGTCGCCGTGTCCCCCTCCCTTTCCACTTCTACAAGTAGCGCGGATTGGCCATTTCGACGCAGTTATGAGGTCTTTCTTGTTGCCTTTAGCCTCTTTACTTCGGCTCTGTATATTGCGCACCCCATTATGCCCGCTTGGTGCCCTTACAGTAGGCAATCATAGCATTTTTCTTCGTTTGTGCATTCTCGCGAAGTGTGGCCCTCTTATGTACATTTCATACAGCGCCCTGTCATGTCCCTTTTAGGCTTCGTGCATTTGTTTTTGCGATGCCCATAGCCCAGGCAGTTGAAGCACTTGTTGGGCTCTATCATTTCGTGGACACGGCAGGAGGCCAATCCTATCCTCAATTAGCTTGTCTGGCTGAATTTGCGGGCCAAGTTCAAGTCCATGCTCACGACGGCGACCAAGAAGTAGCCGTCCCTGCTTTTTTTCAGCGTATGTACCTTGACTTTGCCTTGTTCCTTGGAGCCTTCTGTAGCTTTCATCACTGCGTTCACCACTTCGTCCATGGTCGTTGATATCTCTATGTCCCTAATTATGTAGGTTTGCATGCGCTGCCGTGACTCCAGGGCTGAGACAGTATCGTGCAGTTTGTCTATTATTTGTTTCTTGAAGTCGCTGATTGCGCCCTCCTTTCGCTCTCTTAAGGTCAGTTTGACGTTTCCATTTGTCGTTCTTTTAACGGCATTTATACTTATTCCGATTGTGTTTGAGTCGATCGCCATCTTCATTTTCGCGACAGCGTTAGCATAGGTGCATTCTGACCTTTCCGCCAGTTTTAATATCAGCGTTTGCGACCATTGTTGTTGTGTTTTATTCTTTCTCGTGATTTGTTTCCAGCAGTCAGCCCCCCTTGCTTGTTCTACGGATCGGCGGCTTGGGTTGCTAGTTTGTTCGTAGAATTTTTTAGATGTTTCGATCTGAATTGTGCATCCACTGTTTAGAAAGATGCACTCCATCATCTTTCTCGGTAGTCCAGAATAGATTCCGTTGGTAGGCACGATTGTGATTTTTTTGTTGGCAGAGTTTTCTATGGCCGCTCTCAGTTTCGTTAGGGAGTCGTAGCGATCCTTCCAGCTCGTGTTCCTGCGGCTTTCGTCCCAATCGCCTTTCGTGCCTTCTAGGTTTAGGGTGTAGGTGTGGTGCTCCCGGTTGTTGGTAGGTGGATCCCCGGCAACATCGGTGCACACGCAGGTGGTGCTTTTTAGGATTGTGAGAGATCCGTATGAAGTTTTCCCGTGCTAAGTCGCGTCTCTCAGCAGGCTCCTGCTTTCGAGAAGCCTTCTTATAAGGACGTTGTCTCCATCTGCTCCCATACCTAGCAGATATACTTGGTCATAGTCTTCGTCGAGTATAGGGTTGTTGCCGTGTGATACTATTGTAGTAGTGTAGGCGGTTTCGTTCCATTTCTTTTTCCCTACGGTCATGTATTCGTCGAAGGTGTTTGTCATGGGAACCTCTGTCATCATCTCCACAGCAGTGGCTCCTTTTGTAGGGTTGGAGTCGTCCTTGTCTCCGCTAGGGGTCTGAGTGCTGACACTACATGTACGAGTGGATTCGAGCTCTCTAATGTAGGCTTGTATATCTACGTCGTAGGTAGGTATTTCAATTTTCTCCCATCTATGGGCCTCAAACCACTCTTGTGCTGTGCTGCTCCTTGTTGACTTTCTCGACCTGTCTTCTCAGTTTGTCTGTCAGGTTCTTGATCTCTCTCTTTGTGTTTGGATTTTCTTCCACCAGCTTAGTAAGCTGGGGCGAATGCAATGATATCATTTGGATGGCTTCTATGATGCAGAAGGCAGTCGGGCATTCTTTCTTTTTAATTGGCTCTATTGAGTTCCTGTCCTCTGTGGATTCGATGGAGGTGTCTGCTACCTTCCTTTTCTTCATCGGGGAAACGTTCAGGAAGTTGCATCGTTGCCTTTGGCTATTGCTGTTTAATCTGCTGTGGGGTAGCCTAGAGCCGTCCATTAGCCTGCCTCTATTCGCGCCACCGTCTGGACTTCCAGTAGTGGTTTCTAGCACCCCGACCTGGTCACCTACCTGGAGTGCTGGTCGTTGGATAACGGTCGGGGGGAGCCCGCTCGCCCACTCCCTGATCCGACCGGCACTGAGGTATCCCTCCTCAGCACCGTAAACAAATTAGTTATTCGTGTCCATGTCATATTGTAAGGGCTATCCGACCCAGGCCCGCGCCACTGAGACTGGGGAAGTTTTTTTGTTGAAGAGGATTTTCCCCTCTGTGCGGAAACGGGTGGGATATAGGAAAGATAACTTTCAGTGTTTTCTAGGATTAGGTTAGGACATGGTTACCTCCCGGAATTTGTGGGTGGGAGAGAAATCAAGGCTTGTCTGGGCAGGGTCGCATCCCTGAAATAGGTCTACCCCTGCAGGGACCGCAGGAAGTACCTACCCGCTACCCGGGGGCATATACTCCTGTGTCTTCCTTTATGTCTTCGAGTTGGCACAGCGGGAAATCCTTGTCACCTTGCGGATGGCGTGTGTTGTCTACCTCCCTCCTCGGAATCCGTGTTAAGATACTGAAAGTCCCCCGCGGAGGTTTAGTTCCTAGTTAATCCTAGCAACTATGCTGCGTTCGAAGAGCTTGCCTATGGTGTCTAGTACACAGATTTGGCGGAGTGATGTACCTGGAGGTTTTCCAGGCTTAGGCATCAGGACCAGAGTGGCCTTTTTCCACCTTTGCAGGATGTTTCTGGTGCGGATGCCGGCCTAAAACATATCCGCAAACAGCTCTTTCTCCATGAGGGCGGCCAACTTTGTCACCTCCGGTGGAATACCATCGGGGCGGAAGAAATAGCCATCGACAATCTATGGAAAGGAGACTGCATACAATGTCAACTTGACGTTGAGGAATTAATGGCCCACCTGTGCGGTGCAAATCCGCAATCTTAGTCCAACCTGCATTAATTGCTTTTACCCATTGTGCAACCCTCCGATACGGTAAAGCATTCTCGCCTCTGACACGGGCATTTTTCATTTTAATCTACGATTTGTACACATGATTTAAAGCTGTAGAAATGACACTGTGCAATTCATCGCCACACAGCAATTACCCCTTCTTCTGCATCGTCGGTTTTATATACTCTACATTTCGAAAACGGCGTCACCTAATTGCTCCGATATCCTTTTGCTTATGCCCGATCTACATCGACTTTCTGGGCTACCTCAAGACTTTTATTTATAACCCTCGTATTTGCATGTTAATAGAACATTAATCCAGAACAGGCTTGTTAAACTTAGTCCGAGCACCGCGTTTCAACAATTCACATAATAATGGTAATGTGCTAAATGTTTCCCGTTCCTTATGAGGTATTGAGGCTTGGATACTAACAGAATGTTAAACCCAAACGGTTGGGAGCATTCGATTTCTGGATGTACCGACGAATGCTAGTGATTACCTTTTTTGCCTGATGAGAACGTAGCAAGCAGTTTCAGTTAACTTTACAAGTGGCCCTCCTGAAATTACGAGCATCTTGGTACCGCTGCCAGCAACACCTCAAGATGTCGTTGCCGTACGATAGGATTCTATATTTTTATCCATACATCCCCCATTCACTATGAGTGTTTAGGGGTTAAACTATTGTTTTTTACTGTTTATTTTTGTCTCTGTATCCGTTGTTGTTCTTCGAGTTCTTTTTCTGTAATAATCTCTCTTATCATATTTTCCGTATACGACCAGTATTGTGCTGATTTAAACATTATGCCTACTAGGGTGTGTACTTCGAGCGTCGAGTTTGTCTGTTTCGTGAATTTTCCTCTTTCTGGAGTCCATCTTTCGCGTTCGACAATGGTATGTTGTATGAATGGCCATTTTTCTTTGTAAGAAGGCGAGCATGTGTTTAATGTTTGTTTTCGTAGCGACCATTGCCCAGACCCCACCGAGCAAAGCTGCCTTCTCCTACTACTTTTTGGTTCACTAGTATTGGGCATTAGTTTTTCTAAAGCTGAGGTGGTTAACTCTTTTGACGTGTTCCTTGAAGGAGAGCCTTCTGTCAATGGTTACTCCAAGGTATGTAATTACTTATTTGGGAGTGATTACTACCTCCTTAAACCTCCTACCTCCTTAAATTTTAAAAGTAATATTTCCAACGGTTCTGTTGCCTATTAACAGTACGGCTTCTGTTTTGGTGAAGCTAATTTTAATCTTTTTTTACAGTCATAATAGCTAGATCGTCGGCGAATCCTATTATTTGCACTCCGTCCGGCAAAATTAGTCTCAAGACGCCGTCGTACAGGATATTCTACAATGTAGGACCCAGGACTGAGCCCTGTGGAACACCATTGTAAAGTTCGTAATCAGCGATTTTAGTACCAATTTCAAATAAAATTCTCCTGTTGGATAGGTAGCTGCGAAGCAATCGCAACAGGTATAGTGAAAAGTTCCTCGTAGTCAATTCTTCCATGATATTTCGCCATGTGACCGAGTTGAATGCGTTTTTCACATCGAGGTTTATCGTTTATCTTTGCGTTAATCCTCCGTGTTGCCGCGTACCAGCTGAAGTTTTTTATGACATTCCAACAACTTTCATGATAGCATCTACCGTCGACTTTCCTTCCCCGAACATATATTACCTGTCTGAGAGCTGTTTGCCTTTATCAAGCTCTGTCTTGATTCTATCAAGCAACATCTGTTCAATGAGCTTTCCTGCGACATCCAGTATGCAGATGGGGCGATAAATTATTTAGTGATTAGCTGAATGGACAGAATCACTAACCAGGTAGTCATCCGGAGCATAGCGACAGGACCCAATGTGACAAACATAACAAAACAAACAAAATAGAATGACAAGGACACGAGTTAAAGATTATGCAAAAGATGCGTAAGTCGCCAGACATTGTCCTGTCTGAAAGCCCTGCGCCAATGGCTTGGCAAACTTCAGCCAAACTTTTCAAGGCAGTAACTAATAAGATTATGATTAAAAATATGGTAGCCAACATGAGAGTCTACTATCGTTAACCATCATCGCACAATAACAAGCAGATCAATCACATAAAATCATTCATGATGAAGATAGGGCTTTTTTAAAGTACTGATTAGTATTAAACTGATTTAAAAGAATTTGATGTACTTCATAATTTAAGTAATTAATTAGTAAGTAACCGAAAGTAATTTAAGTAATTAAAGTAACCGAAAAGATTTTTCTAAATATACGGATGAATTTAACAAAAAATGCAGTATATTCAGAAATATTAAATTACTTTCAAAATTGTTATATGTCTTATTGGCGTTCAGGTTGAATCTTCTCTAGAAAACTTACAATTTGAATTGATAAACCTCTAATCAAGTATTGATTTGAAATACATGTATGAATAAAGTAATAAACCTGCATTTTAACAAAAATATATTCAAGAAGTTGGAAACAATTTAGAATAACTAGCATTCCGTATTATAGCCGGCTGATATGAGAAAAACGTTCATTTGCGAACCTATTTTCGAAATTGAAAATTGTCCAAACTCCAAAGTAAAAAAATCGCAACATAGAAAAGATGAAAATTTAGCAAATCAACTTCGTTATGCTTCATCTAAATTAGCCGTAAAAAAACAAGTTTCGCGATGAGTAATTAAAAATTGCAATGTAATTAATAATCCTATAAGTAGATATTCGCACGATGTTGATATAATATTGAAGGGTATTTAATTATAACTACATGCAAAAATATTTGAGTTGAAAATTTATTTACCCTCGGTCGAGTGCGGCCTATCGAATCGGTACAGCAATTACGTTTAGCATCACCCCTTACAGCCCGCATCACCAACTTTTTGTGTTGACCCCACTGATCCCAATCGGTAATTTTTCGCGCCGCTTCCTTCGAGACCATAAAAAGGCCCTTTGATTTCCCAGGTTCGCCGTACGGGGAGTTGTTTGTGGTTTTGAAACAGTAATTGTTCCACCTTTTTCACTAAAATCGTTTTTTTTTTTTCATTAAACAAGCCTTCCGGGGAAATTAAGAGTCCCTTAATTAATTATCAATTTCCCACGAGCAATTTAGTTTCGTAGCGGATTTTTTACAATCGGCTAATAATGTAAATAATATAACACGTACTAATTAGTTTTCATTATTGCAATCGGATTATAAAGTAACTGCACTGCACTGCTAAACCTGCACTGATACTTTTTATAAATACATCCCTGCGCAGTAAAAGAATTTTGTTTTATGGCACTATATTATACACAGCAGTTTTCGAATGTAATCCGTTTAGGCACATCGCTCCAGAATTCAGTAGTAACCGAGTGGCGCCTGACGGATGCACTGTAATATATTCTGCATATTATACATTTCAATATAATATAATATAATTATATGATTAATATAATATAATTATATAATTAATATAATATAATTATACGATAATATAAATATAATTAGAGTTTATAACATAATTTGCACAATTTTACATAAATATACACTGTATCATACAATTTGTGTTTACAAGTGTAGATCGATAAGGCAGTACGAGTTTGGAACAAGAAAAAGCACCGGGGATATCCACGTTTATCAAAATTTACTCACGCTCAATGCAAGGCCGGAAACCATCGACACTCTTACGAATACAAGATGGTATCGATAAACTCGCCCATCGTAAACGACGCTTCGCCCTTTTCATCCAGATCTCTCTCCTTAAAAGCCTCGATCATCTTTTTGAGTTTGAAAATGCACATGAGGTAGTCGAATTCAATGGCGCCCTGTCCGATTCTGTACGGGTGCATGAGTATGTAATACCCGGCGGCTTTGATGGCTTCGTAGAGCTCGAAGCCGCTGAGGTTGTTCGACTGGTCGCTGTCGAATTTCATGAAGATCACGACTTCCAATGTCGTATGTCTATCCACAGCTGCACAAACTCCTCGTAGCCCAGCGTTCCCAAATAGGATGTGTCCGCCACCGCCACCAGACTGCGACACACGTCGTTACTGAACGATTTGTTGAACTTTTCGCTTTTGAACGTGAACCGCATCAATTCCTGAAACCCTGACCAGTACAATTCCTCGCTGTCGCCAATCAACTGCTGAAACCCTGACCACTACAATTCCTCGCTGTCGCCCGCCAGTTTGTTAAACAGCTGCAACATCGCGTTCTTTTCTTCCTGAGGAGGAGACTGCACTTCAGCCTTCGTCATTTTGCCGTAACCGATTTCCTCGTCGTGCTCCTCCATGTAGTTCTTCTTCGCCGAGAACACGCGGATCAGGAACTCGCCCTCCTCGTTCGGGCAGAAGGTCGAGGGCACGATGCAGATGTCCCGAAATTTCACTTAACCGAAGTCATTTAGACCCATTGTTCTAACATCTTTCGTGTTAAATTACCTTGGTGTCCTAAGAGTGCTGGTAGGTGCACCAATACACATCTGTCAGCATGCATACAGAGCAGGAAAATCCACAGAGACCGCACTGTATCAGCTGACAAATGAAATACAAACAGCACTAGATACAAAGGAAGTAGCGATTTGTGTCTTCTTAGACATTGAAGGAGCCTTTGACAACACCTCGCACGAAGCTTTCAAATGAGAATTCGCACTGAGAACTAAAATTTCGCACTCAGAACAAAAACGGCGGAGGCACATGGAGAAACGACACCATAAAGATCTCCACAACTCAAAGGTGCCCACAGGGAGGTATGTAATCACCTCCAATGTGGAGCCTGGTAGTTGACGATCTACTGGCTAGGCTGGATGGCCTAGATATTAAATGCCAAGGTTACGCCTATCACATAGTCATAATAGTCAAAAGGACGTTTGACAGAACGCTCGGCGAAATCGTACAGAGAGGCCTCCAAGTAACTAATAGATGGTGTCAAACAGTGGGACTGAATCCCGATCAAAACCACAACAATACCATTTACTGGAAGGAGACGGTTGAACTACACGAAGGTTAAACAGGCAAGCCAAAGAAGTGTTAGGAAAAGCCAAACGCGCGAAGGATGTACGGCATGATAGTGAGACCTGCGATCACTTACGGGGCAGTTGCATGAGGAAGTAGAACCAAGCTGGTCTCTATGAAGAAGCCGCCTGAGTGGATACAAAGACTCCCATATGTCTGTATTACGGGGGCGATGATCATGCCTGATATAAGGAATGGAGATGCTACTGGATCTGACTCCTTTGCACCTTGTCGTGGAGGGAGGCTCCAGATCGGCGATTGTTAGGTTCAGCAAGGAAGGAATAGGCAGAGGTAGTTTAATCGGGAGCAGAGACCGGAACAGCCTCGCTGTCAAGATCCCCTGGCTGGAAGTACCGAAAGACGAAATTGTATGCAAATGCCATTTCGAGAAAAACTACTTAGCAATATGTAGTAGTAAAACCGATTGGGGCGACGAATCCTCAGCATACTACATAGAGTAAAGTTCTATCAAGTGGTATACGGATGGTTCGATGACAAAGGAAGATATTGGTATTTATACCAATATAAATAGGAGGATAGGAGTATTTGGACTTCGTACCAAATACTTTAATCCAAGTTTTTTCCAATTAAAGGTACATGCAAGCAAAAAATGAGAAATGTGGACAATCTAACCTCAAGAAGAACTATCGCAAAAAACAAATTGCTATCCTGTCATTAGTTCACACACCATCAGATCCAAACTGGGATGAGACTATGTGGGAAAACTAAACAAGCTTGGCAGAGATAATAAAGTAACGTATACTGGGTGCCAGGACACACTGGAATCGATGGAAACGAAGAAACCGATCACCAGCAAGCAAGGAGTCCAGTAATCTATTTATAGGTACGGAACCTTTTTGCGGTATGAGTATGAACATCATCCATAAAAGTTTAGATGAAGAACTGAGAGAACAATTCATGAAAACCATGAAAGAACTTTCCGGTCGACGACAATCCAAAGTAATGCTGGGATCTTTTAACCAGAAAAGAACAATAGCTTGCCTGGAACAAATCAAGAACAAGCTTAACATTTTGACAGGAGTCCGGACGGGATACTGAAGACATAGAAAACAATTCATGGCCCTAGACGAAGATGACAGAAGCGGATTCTGCGGCTCAGCAGAGAAAACCTCCATACATATGCTCAAAGACTGCGAAGCACTACTCCTGAAGAGACAAATGTGTCTTGTATATTACCATGAAATTTGTTACCCTGAATCGCTGTATACTAGTCTCATTAATAATGCAAACCGCGCCAGAATACAACGAGCATAAAATAGGTGTATCAGATTTGTACATGGCCTAAGACCTCGTCAAAAAATATCCACCGAAATTCGATGAAAATGGATTGGTATGGAAAAACTTCGAACATGTCATCCTACATGTCTTTTTAAAAAAATTCTGTACTGCAAATTACCCAGGTATCTGTACAACAAAATAGCCTTCAAAACGGACGTTCATACAATTAATATGCGTTATAAGGTCTTGCTGACTCCACCTATACACCATACCTCAGAGTTTAAATCCGTACACTTACCAAATAACGTCCATCATTAACAATCTACCAATGGGGTTAAGGGTAGCGAGCGTTGAACAGTATAAAAAAAAATTATGTTTAAAGGCAACGAATACAGTGTCCAAAATAGAGTGAGTATTTGGAAGAATGAACGTTAATATTCATCTACTTATTTTTCCTATGTTAGTCGGTGCAAGGTGTGTACCTAAAGATAACAAAATGCGCTTATAGAGGATTGAGAAATTCTTGTTGATTTCTTGAATAAGTCCTTTTGTTCTCCATTCGATTCCATTTCTGTACATTTGTATTTAATGTGTAAGTTGTAATTTAATCAGATTGTATATTTCTTTGTATGGAGGATAATAAATGATGTAATAATAATAGTATATTCAGGAAGTTTCGATCCAAAGTTTGCTAAAAATGAACAAAACAATAGTTATGTCAAATGCAAAAGACGATTTTGAATGGAGCAAACTATTGGAGGAAACAAAGAAAACCCGACGATAGAAATAACAAAAATAAAGAGAATGGGATGGGCAGTGTTCGTCAAACTATTGCCTGAGATACACAGTTTTGAAATCCTGTATCATACAAGTCCTCACGTTTGGAGCTCAAACATGGAGTCTCACAAGAGCAAATATCGACAAATTACAGAAAACGCAAAGATCAATGGAAGGGCAGATGTTGGGAATATAGTTTCAAGACAGGAAAGGAACGAGTGGATAAGAAACAAGACTGGGCAGGACACTACGAACGTAGAGATGACAGGAGTTGGAACGCACTAATCGGAAGATGGAGACCATACACATGTAAATGAGCATGAGGGAGACCGTAAATGAGATGGAAAGATGATCTCGTTAATCACGCAGCTCTCATGTGGAAAAGGATTATTCATAACAATTTGAAAATGCTAGGGGTGACTTATATCCAACCGATGCAAGGATAGAAAAAGGATTTTAAAAAATTAGATTTGATAACGAGCCTCCAGAGTACGATGGTGGTAATGGTATTATGTGCAGCAAATAAAGACTTTTATCTACTAGCACTATTGTAAATGCCCATTATTGTACAGTTCGTGGACTATGTAAATACATCATAACACACACGTATGTGCAGTCCGCGATTAATGATAAGTTATGATAGATAACACACATGTGCGTTTGGTTTACGATTCGTTGATTGGTATAGAGCTGCTACTACGTGCAGCTCTCGTAGTAGCAGCACGTGGAGCTGCTACTACGCAGCTCTACCTCCCAACTACGCAGCTGTTATAACCTAACCTAACCTAACCTAAATGCAACTGTTTGTTTATTAAAATGTTAAATAATTTACCTAATAAGAAATACATTTGTTACTACTACTATTTGCTACTATTTGTTAAATTCGTTAATGTGTTTGATATATTTTTCTTATTTAACAGAAACAAGTTAGTGTGGTCGTAGATAAAGTATAATACATATTTCGAGTTGTAAGGCAATTACGTACGAGCGGAATAGTTACGTAGCTGAAAAATCGGAACATGCTTCTTACAACTCTCGTTACGTAATATAGTATAATGTTACTCTTTTTTCAATTATTTAGTTAAAAAAGAAAGTAATTTAAATCTGAATTAATTTGAGCACTATGTTTCGCTGTAAATGTTTAAATGTATTTCAAGACGACCTTCTTCTTCTTCTCTTCTTCTTAGACTTTTGTATAGGCACGTGTGCCTGTTTCTTTAAGTTCCTCCTTAGTCTCTAATCTCCTGTGATATGGATGTCCAGGAGTCTGCACATCTCTTTGGTGGCCTTCCAGGTGGTCTTGAATTGTTGAGTCTTTGTGTCATGGCCCAGTGAACGATCCGTTGTGGGATCATGCGTTTCACATGGTTCCGCCAGTGCCTCCGACGGTCTCTTGTCCAGCGTACGACATCCTGTATTTGTAGATCCTCTCTGATTATGGAGCTCCTGATTTGGTCTCTTAGTATGACCCCCTTTATCGCTCGTAGGGTGCGCATCTCTGTCGTTCTTAATGCTTGTTTGGTAATTGCTGTTTCGGCTGGGTATGAGAGAATTGGTCTTATTGCGGTTTTGTATATTCGGATTTTACCTTATTTAGATATATGCTTATTTATCCACATTATATTGTTTATTGCACCGGATATTTTTCGGGTCTTGTTGGTTGCTGCTCGGGTTTCCATCTTAAGGTTTCTGTCGCTTGATATTTCTATGCCGAGGTATGTGAAGCTCATCACTTGTTCTATTACCTTACCGTCGAGTTCTAGTTTGCATCTTGTTGGGTATCGGCTGGCTACCATGCATTTGGTTTTTTAGTGGGAAATGTCAAGGTTGTATTTCTTTGCTGTTTCCGAGAATGTCTTTAGTAATCGTTGCAGATCGTCTTCGTTGTCTGACATTAGCGTTGCATCATCTGCATAGCATAGGATGTTGAAGGATTGGTTCCCAATTCTGTATCCCGCTTTGAGGTTCTGTGCTATGGTTAGTATGTTGTCCATTATGATGTTAAATAGGGTCGGGCTCATGCTGTCACCTTGTCTTTCACGCTCGCTTACGCGCACCATCTCTGATGTCTTTGTTTTTATGATTGTGTAGTTGTTGGTGTTGATGTTTCTTATTAGGTTGGTTAGCTTCCCCCCGCTCCTCGTTTTTTGAGTTCTGAAATCACACCAACGATTCGGATTTTGTCTAATGCTTTGCTCAGGTCGACGAAGCACAGATAGGCTGGTTTGTCAAACTCTATTGCTTTCTCGGTGATCTGTCGTATAGTAAATATTGCGTCTGTAGTTGATCGATTTTGTCGGAATCCTTGTTGTTCGTCATTTACCGTTATTCGTTCGTGTATTTTTTGGGCCAGTATTTTTGTGAAAAGTTTTGCTGTGATGTTTATCAATGTGATGCCTCGGTAAATTGAGGGGTCTTTTTTTAACTTTCTTGAAGATCGGGATGGTGATTGTGTTTTTCCATCTTACCGGCACTTGTTCGGATTCGACAATTTTTCTAAACAAGGTTTAGATTTCTGTTTCGAGTTTGTCGCCGCCGTATTTTAGGAGTTGGTTGGGAATCATATCTTCACCTGGTGCCTTTCTTGTTTTTATGATCCTGATTTCCCGATTTATTTCTTCTTGGCTAATAAGCCAGTATGGAGTCAGACAAGGTGATGCGCTATCCGCTCTACTTTTCAACCAAACATTACATGCGGCTATAGAAAAACTAAAGATAACGGGAAACTTAACATCAAAAAGTAGACAAATCGGAGCCTATGCAGATGACATAGTAATCACGGGGCGCATGGAAAATACAGTAAATGACACATTTAAGGACCTCGAAAAAGAGGCAAGGAAAGTAGGACTGACAGTCAATCAAGAAAAAACAAAATATATGATGATGTCCAGAACTGCACCACAAAATGAAGATAGATACATAGTAGGCGACCACAGCTTTAAAAAAGTTAAAAATTTTACGTATTTGGGATCTCAACTAAATCAAACCAACGACGAGAGTGAAGAAATAAAGATACGAATATTAAAAGGAAATAGAACCTACTATGCGAACAGAAAACTACTTACCAGCAAACTACTAAGTCACAAATCCAAGATAACTATATATAAGTGCCTAATACGACCGGTAGTTACTTATGGCTGTGAAACATGGACCCTCCTTAAGAAAAGTGAGGAAGAACTAAAGACATTTGAAAGAAAAATATTAAGAAAAGTATATGGTCCGATAAGGGAACAGGACGGAACATACAGGATAAGAATGAATCACGAGCTAGAGTCGCTAATTGGAAACAACAACATAGTAAAACATGTAAAGGCACAGAGACTGAGGTGGATAGGCCATGTGCAAAGAATGGAAAAAGATCGAAACACCAAGCTTATCATGGAATGGAAACCCACCAATAGCCGACCAAGAGGAAGACCACGTAAAAGATGGAAGGAAAGCGTGGAAGAAGACATAAAAGCACTAGGAGTAAGGAATTGGAAAAGAGCAGCAGAAGATTGTGGAGAATGGCATAAAATAGTAGAGGAGGCCAAAACCCATAAAGGGTTGTAGAGCCAAAGGAAGAAGAAGAAGAAGCCAGTATGACTCCTCTATTGTCTGTTCATGGGTTGCGGTAGTGGTTCCTTCCTTGATGTTGTTGCTTTCTGTTTCATACAATTTCTTAAAGTACTTGGCCCATTCTTCAGGTGTTATACATTCGGTTTGATGTTTTTCGTCAGCTGATTGCTTAAACTCCCTGAGGAGCTTCCAGATTTTCTTTTGACCGCCATATAAGTCGTCTTGCAATTCAATGCTGAAGTTCTCCTAGTATTGATTTTTAGGTGTCGCACTTTTGTCTTGCACCTGTTTCTCACCAGTTTGTATTGGTCGTTAGCTTCCTGAGTTCTCCTGTTCATATACTTTCTGTAGGCTTCTGATTTTATCGGGCTATTTCTTTTAGGTCTGGGTTGTACCACGGCTTATAATTATGTCGTGGAGTATTACTGACTGATCTGCAGCCAATAGCCTCGGGAGCTCTGTTTTTAATGTTAGATTTCAGCTTTTCACAGGCTTCATCTGTATTTTCCTGGTCTTGTATGCTGTTGGATGCTATTTTTTGTGCTAATCTGTTTTCGTATAGTATCTTTATGCTCTCTGTTTTTAATGCCTCTATGTTAAATTTGCCGCATTTTGTCGGCTCTTGTTGCTTGTGTCTCATTGCTTTGAATCGGTACTTGCATACGACGAGGTGATGTTCTGTGCCTATATTGGCGGATGGTATCACCTTTACGTCTATGATCTTATTTGGGTGGCGTTTCTGTTAGTTATTATATGATCTACAATGGATCTCTGTCCTCTAATGTTTTGATACGTGTACTTTTGTTGGTCTTCGTGTATAAAGTAGGTATTATTAATTCGTAATTAGTTTTGGATGCATAAGTCAATAAGCAGCATGCCGTTGTCGTTGATTTGCTCTTCTCCAAAACTATTCATTACTCCTGTTATTATGTTGTTATCAATTCTTGCATTTGTGTCTCCGATTATAATTATTTTGTCATTGGGGTCGATTTCATTGATAGTTTCGCCAATTCTAATGTAGAATGATGCTCTTTCGTCTTGCGTTTTCGAGCATCTGGTGCGTATATGCCGATGATGTGCATTTTTTCTTTTCTAAACTTGAATGTCAATAGTATTATGTTATGATCTATATACTTAGTTGTTTCGAATTTATCTTTATATTTATTGTGGATTAGAATTGCCACTCCTGATTTTGCTCTTTCGTTGTGTTCCTTTCCACTATAGGATAAGAGGTAGTTGTGTACGAGTATGTTACCGTGACCCTTTTTCTTCATTTCGGATAGGATGCAGATGTCTATTTTGTGTTTATTGAGAGTTTCTATGATTTCGTGTGATTTGCTATTCCATGTGTTTATGTTCCACCCAGCAATTCGAACTTCACTCTTTCGTAACAGATTTTTCCAGTTTTTCTAGATTTTCCTTTTTCTCGCGTGGTCGTCATCCTGTATCCGTCCTTCCGAGACTTGTGAGTTTCTTCTGTGAGCTTATTTCTTTTTTTTACAAGGGGTAGGTCGCTGGGCTTGTCCCTTAACCTTCCTCTTTTATCCAGGCTTGGGACCGGCTATGATTTCACTGAGCTAATCAATCCACTCAGTGTCCTCATAGGCAGAGTTTGGCAGAGGTTAAGACGACCTCGTTTCATTTATTCGCGTATCAAAAGAAATTTATAAAATCAGTCATTTTACTATGGAATGAAAGTTGGAATTTTTCCCTTTGTAGGTTTTTACTAGCAGAGTCTTAAATTTGAACTATTTATAAATATATTTTTTCAAAGAGAAAAATGCTTAACGTAAAGACTCTTTGCTAATAGACTCTCAGTCGGCACTCAATTCAATGGCAACAGCACTGATGAGACTTGAGTAGCGGCTGTTTGAGAGAGTCGCAATACGGTTAGACTCTAAACGAAGTGCATTTTCAAATTTTCTCCCTTAACAAAGGAATTGTCCCCATGTGAGTCGTGCATCCTACGTTGGGAACACACAGATGTACACTAAACTAAAAACTAAATCCACTAGTATATTTATATATTTATTCTTCAAGTTAGACGAAAACACACGAATGATTTATAAATCTTTCGTTAATCTTGTTTTGAGAAAGAAATAATCTATAAATCCTAAGAAAAAAATATTAACTAACCACATTACTTTATCTTCTTACTTGAGTGATTGAGACGTTTTTTTGTTAAGGAAATAATCTCGACTATGAAACCTTAATCTTGATTAAACGATGTAATTAAAACATGCTAATCTAGACTAATTATCTCAATTTATTCCACGAAATCATCTCCAACTAAATAATACCATACAATCTAATAAACCGAGAAGTACTTAAGTACCAGTGAAATCAAACAAAAAAAAATAATTTTAATTTAGTTAATTTCTATGCGAGCTTGGAAAGGTTCTCGAGGTTAGTTAATTTAGGTTGCGAAAATGTTTGGACAGTAAAAGGAAGCGCCCCTGCCGAGCGTCCCACTGTGCTTTGGATCTTGCGTCAGGACGTCCCGAGTTTCTTATATCCAGCAACGCACATCCACAATTCCAACTAGAAAAGATCTAATGAGATTTTAAAGGCGACCTGACAATTTGAAACTTCCGAGGAAACTGTTATATTTATAATTACTTTAAAAAATCTTGAAAAGGGCACAATTACGTCATTAGTTGGGGAAGATTGTCTAATTCTTGCCCATACGGTTTTTGACAACCATGACAGTTTAAAAAATACTTAACAATTTGAAGTAAATTTGAAGTTTTTATTTATTTACCAGGATTAAACATACATACATAAATATATATATATAGATATACATAGATATGCACCTATAGAGATGATATAAATCATTTGTGCACAGGCCTGGTTAAAACAATTTTTCAAAATGTCGTATTGCTTATAATTATCCACCTGTCATCCCAGCAAAACGGACAGGAAAAAAAACAAAATAGTTAAAGAAAACGTAAAAATATAACCCTATCACCAGTTAAAGATAATAATTTTTTATTATAATAAGGATTATTTTATTATGAATAATAATAAAATTGTTGAAAGTCTAGAGTGAATATCAAAAGAGACAATTAATCACTATTCGTTAACTCTAGAAAACAAGACAAAACCTCATAAATTATGCAAATCTTCGTCACTTTTGGCACACCTTGTTCAGTGTGAGCCGTTTCGCTGCGTCAAAGCAAGTGACATGAAACGGTCAAGACCGTTGTCTTGTCTGTCTAGTCTTGTCTGTCTAGTCTTGTCTGTCTAGTCTTGTCTGTCTAGTCTTGTCTGTCTAGTCTTGTCTGTCTAGTCTTGTCTGTCTAGTCTTGTCTGTCTAGTCTTGTCTGTCTAGTCTTGTCTGTCTAGTCTTGTCTGTCTAGTCTTGTCTGTCTAGTCTTGTCTGTCTAGTCTTGTCTGTCTAGTCTTGTCTGTCTAGTCTTGTCTGTCTAGTCTTGTCTGTCTAGTCTTGTCTGTCTAGTCTTGTCTGTCTAGTCTTGTCTGTCTAGTCTTGTCTGTCTAGTCTTGTCTGTCTAGTCTTGTCTGTCTAGTCTTGTCTGTCTAGTCTTGTCTGTCTAGTCTTGTCTGTCTAGTCTTGTCTGTCTAGTCTTGTCTGTCTAGTCTTGTCTGTCTAGTCTTGTCTGTCTAGTCTTGTCTGTCTAGTCTTGTCTGTCTAGTCTTGTCTGTCTAGTCTTGTCTGTCTAGTCTTGTCTGTCTAGTCTTGTCTGTCTAGTCTTGTCTGTCTAGTCTTGTCTGTCTAGTCTTGTCTGTCTAGTCTTGTCTGTCTAGTCTTGTCTGTCTAGTCTTGTCTGTCTAGTCTTGTCTGTCTAGTCTTGTCTGTCTAGTCTTGTCTGTCTAGTCTTGTCTGTCTAGTCTTGTCTGTCTAGTCTTGTCTGTCTAGTCTTGTCTGTCTAGTCTTGTCTGTCTAGTCTTGTCTGTCTAGTCTTGTCTGTCTAGTCTTGTCTGTCTAGTCCTTGTCTGTCTAGTCTTGTCTGTCTAGTCTTGTCTGTCTAGTCTTGTCTGTCTAGTCTTGTCTGTCTAGTCTTGTCTGTCTAGTCTTGTCTGTCTAGTCTTGTCTGTCTAGTCTTGTCTGTCTAGTCTTGTCTGTCTAGTCTTGTCTGTCTAGTCTTGTCTGTCTAGTCTTGTCTGTCTAGTCTTGTCTGTCTAGTCTTGTCTGTCTAGTCTTGTCTGTCTAGTCTTGTCTGTCTAGTCTTGTCTGTCTAGTCTTGTCTGTCTAGTCTTGTCTGTCTAGTCTTGTCTGTCTAGTCTTGTCTGTCTAGTCTTGTCTGTCTAGTCTTGTCTGTCTAGTCTTGTCTGTCTAGTCTTGTCTGTCTAGTCTTGTCTGTCTAGTCTTGTCTGTCTAGTCTTGTCTGTCTAGTCTTGTCTGTCTAGTCTTGTCTGTCTAGTCTTGTCTGTCTAGTCTTGTCTGTCTAGTCTTGTCTGTCTAGTCTTGTCTGTCTAGTCTTGTCTGTCTAGTCTTGTCTAGTCTTGTCTGTCTAGTCTTGTCTGTCTAGTCTTGTCTGTCTAGTCTTGTCTGTCTAGTCTTGTCTGTCTAGTCTTGTCTGTCTAGTCTTGTCTGTCTAGTCTTGTCTGTCTAGTCTTGTCTGTCTAGTCTTGTCTGTCTAGTCTTGTCTGTCTAGTCTTGTCTGTCTAGTCTTGTCTGTCTAGTCTTGTCTGTCTAGTCTTGTCTGTCTAGTCTTGTCTGTCTAGTCTTGTCTGTCTAGTCTTGTCTGTCTAGTCTTGTCTGTCTAGTCTTGTCTGTCTAGTCTTGTCTGTCTAGTCTTGTCTGTCTAGTCTTGTCTGTCTAGTCTTGTCTGTCTAGTCTTGTCTGTCTAGTCTTGTCTGTCTAGTCTTGTCTGTCTAGTCTTGTCTGTCTAGTCTTGTCTGTCTAGTCTTGTCTGTCTAGTCTTGTCTGTCTAGTCTTGTCTGTCTAGTCTTGTCTGTCTAGTCTTGTCTGTCTAGTCTTGTCTGTCTAGTCTTGTCTGTCTAGTCTTGTCTGTCTAGTCTTGTCTGTCTAGTCTTGTCTGTCTAGTCTTGTCTGTCTAGTCTTGTCTGTCTAGTCTTGTCTGTCTAGTCTTGTCTGTCTAGTCTTGTCTGTCTAGTCTTGTCTGTCTAGTCTTGTCTGTCTAGTCTTGTCTGTCTAGTCTTGTCTGTCTAGTCTTGTCTGTCTAGTCTTGTCTGTCTAGTCTTGTCTGTCTAGTCTTGTCTGTCTAGTCTTGTCTGTCTAGTCTTGTCTGTCTAGTCTTGTCTGTCTAGTCTTGTCTGTCTAGTCTTGTCTCTGTCTAGTCTTGTCTGTCTAGTCTTGTCTGTCTAGTCTTGTCTGTCTAGTCTTGTCTGTCTAGTCTTGTCTGTCTAGTCTTGTCTGTCTAGTCTTGTCTGTCTAGTCTTGTCTGTCTAGTCTTGTCTGTCTAGTCTTGTCTGTCTAGTCTTGTCTGTCTAGTCTTGTCTGTCTAGTCTTGTCTGTCTAGTCTTGTCTGTCTAGTCTTGTCTGTCTAGTCTTGTCTGTCTAGTCTTGTCTGTCTAGTCTTGTCTGTCTAGTCTTGTCTGTCTAGTCTTGTCTGTCTAGTCTTGTCTGTCTAGTCTTGTCTGTCTAGTCTTGTCTGTCTAGTCTTGTCTGTCTAGTCTTGTCTGTCTAGTCTTGTCTGTCTAGTCTTGTCTGTCTAGTCTTGTCTGTCTAGTCTTGTCTGTCTAGTCTTGTCTGTCTAGTCTTGTCTGTCTAGTCTTGTCTGTCTAGTCTTGTCTGTCTAGTCTTGTCTGTCTAGTCTTGTCTGTCTAGTCTTGTCTGTCTAGTCTTGTCTGTCTAGTCTTGTCTGTCTAGTCTTGTCTGTCTAGTCTTGTCTGTCTAGTCTTGTCTGTCTAGTCTTGTCTGTCTAGTCTTGTCTGTCTAGTCTTGTCTGTCTAGTCTTGTCTGTCTAGTCTTGTCTGTCTAGTCTTGTCTGTCTAGTCTTGTCTGTCTAGTCTTGTCTGTCTAGTCTTGTCTGTCTAGTCTTGTCTGTCTAGTCTTGTCTGTCTAGTCTTGTCTGTCTAGTCTTGTCTGTCTAGTCTTGTCTGTCTAGTCTTGTCTGTCTAGTCTTGTCTGTCTAGTCTTGTCTGTCTAGTCTTGTCTGTCTAGTCTTGTCTGTCTAGTCTTGTCTGTCTAGTCTTGTCTGTCTAGTCTTGTCTGTCTAGTCTTGTCTGTCTAGTCTTGTCTGTCTAGTCTTGTCTGTCTAGTCTTGTCTGTCTAGTCTTGTCTGTCTAGTCTTGTCTGTCTAGTCTTGTCTGTCTAGTCTTGTCTGTCTAGTCTTGTCTGTCTAGTCTTGTCTGTCTAGTCTTGTCTGTCTAGTCTTGTCTGTCTAGTCTTGTCTGTCTAGTCTTGTCTGTCTAGTCTTGTCTGTCTAGTCTTGTCTGTCTAGTCTTGTCTGTCTAGTCTTGTCCTGTCTAGTCTTGTCCTGTCTAGTCTTGTCTGTCTAGTCTTGTCTGTCTAGTCTTGTCTGTCTAGTCTTGTCCTGTCTAGTCTTGTCTGTCTAGTCTTTGTCTGTCTAGTCTTGTCTGTCTAGTCTTGTCTGTCTAGTCTTGTCTGTCTAGTCTTGTCTGTCTAGTCTTGTCTAGTCTTGTCTGTCTAGTCTTGTCTGTCTAGTCTTGTCTGTCTAGTCTTGTCTGTCTAGTCTTGTCTGTCTAGTCTTGTCTGTCTAGTCTTGTCTGTCAGTCTTGTCTGTCTAGTCTTGTCTGTCTAGTCTTGTCTGTCTAGTCTTGTCTGTCTAGTCTTGTCTGTCTAGTCTTGTCTGTCTAGTCTTGTCTGTCTAGTCTTGTCTGTCTAGTCTTGTCTGTCTAGTCTTGACTGTCTAGTCTTGTCTGTCTAGTCTTGTCTGTTTAGTCTTGTCTTGTCTGTTTAGTCTTGTCTTGTCTGTCTAGTCTTGTCTGTCTAGTCTTGTCTGTCTAGTCTTGTCTGTCTAGTCTTGTCTGTCTAGTCTTGTCTCTTGTCTGTCTAGTCTTGTCTCTTGTCTGTCTAGTCTTGTCTGTCTAGTCTTGTCTGTCTAGTCTTGTCTGTCTAGTCTTGTCTGTCTAGTCTTGTCTGTCTAGTCTTGTCTGTCTAGTCTTGTCTGTCTAGTCTTGTCTGTCTAGTCTTGTCTGTCTAGTCTTGTCTGTCTAGTCTTGTCTGTCTAGTCTTGTCTGTCTAGTCTTGTCTGTCTAGTCTTGTCTGTCTAGTCTTGTCTGTCTAGTCTTGTCTGTCTAGTCTTGTCTGTCTAGTCTTGTCTGTCTAGTCTTGTCTGTCTAGTCTTGTCTGTCTAGTCTTGTCTGTCTAGTCTTGTCTGTCTAGTCTTGTCTGTCTAGTCTTGTCTGTCTAGTCTTGTCTGTCTAGTCTTGTCTGTCTAGTCTTGTCTGTCTAGTCTTGTCTGTCTAGTCTTGTCTGTCTAGTCTTGTCTGTCTAGTCTTGTCTGTCTAGTCCTTGTCTGTCTAGTCTTGTCTGTCTAGTCTTGTCTGTCTAGTCTTGTCTGTCTAGTCTTGTCTGTCTAGTCTTGTCTGTCTAGTCTTGTCTGTCTAGTCTTGTCTGTCTAGTCTTGTCTGTCTAGTCTTGTCTGTCTAGTCTTGTCTGTCTAGTCTTGTCTGTCTAGTCTTGTCTGTCTAGTCTTGTCTGTCTAGTCTTGTCTGTCTAGTCTTGGTCTGTCTAGTCTTGTCTGTCTAGTCTTGTCTGTCTAGTCTTGTCTGTCTAGTCTTGTCTGTCTAGTCTTGTCTGTCTAGTCTTGTCTGTCTAGTCTTGTCTGTCTAGTCTTGTCTGTCTAGTCTTGTCTGTCTAGTCTTGTCTGTCTAGTCTTGTCTGTCTAGTCTTGTCTGTCTAGTCTTGTCTGTCTAGTCTTGTCTGTCTAGTCTTGTCTGTCTAGTCTTGTCTGTCTAGTCTTGTCTGTCTAGTCTTGTCTGTCTAGTCTTGTCTGTCTAGTCTTGTCTGTCTAGTCTTGTCTGTCTAGTCTTGTCTGTCTAGTCTTGTCTGTCTAGTCTTGTCTGTCTAGTCTTGTCTGTCTAGTCTTGTCTGTCTAGTCTTGTCTGTCTAGTCTTGTCTGTCTAGTCTTGTCTGTCTAGTCTTGTCCTGTCTAGTCTTGTCTGTCTAGTCTTGTCTGTCTAGTCTTGTCTGTCTAGTCTTGTCTGTCTAGTCTTGTCCGTCTAGTCTTGTCCGTCTAGTCTTGTCTGTCTAGTCTTGTCTGTCTAGTCTTGTCTGTCTAGTCTTGTCTGTCTAGTCTTGTCTGTCTAGTCTTGTCTGTCTAGTCTTGTCTGTCTAGTCTTGTCTGTCTAGTCTTGTCTGTCTAGTCTTGTCTGTCTAGTCTTGTCTGTCTAGTCTTGTCTGTCTAGTCTTGTCTGTCTAGTCTTGTCTGTCTAGTCTTGTCTGTCTAGTCTTGTCTGTCTAGTCTTGTCTGTCTAGTCTTGTCTGTCTAGTCTTGTCTGTCTAGTCTTGTCTGTCTAGTCTTGTCTGTCTAGTCTTGTCTGTCTAGTCTTGTCTGTCTAGTCTTGTCTGTCTAGTCTTGTCTGTCTAGTCTTGTCTGTCTAGTCTTGTCTGTCTAGTCTTGTCTGTCTAGTCTTGTCTGTCTAGTCTTGACTGTCTAGTCTTGTCTGTCTAGTCTTGTCTGTTTAGTCTTGTCTGTTTAGTCTTGTCTTGTCTGTCTAGTCTTGTCTGTCTAGTCTTGTCTGTCTAGTCTTGTCTGTCTAGTCTTGTCTGTCTAGTCTTGTCTGTCTAGTCTTGTCTGTCTAGTCTTGTCTGTCTAGTCTTGTCTGTCTAGTCTTGTCTGTCTAGTCTTGTCTGTCTAGTCTTGTCTGTCTAGTCTTGTCTGTCTAGTCTTGTCTGTCTAGTCTTGTCTGTCTAGTCTTGTCTGTCTAGTCTTGTCTGTCTAGTCTTGTCTGTCTAGTCTTGTCTGTCTAGTCTTGTCTGTCTAGTCTTGTCTGTCTAGTCTTGTCTGTCTAGTCTTGTCTGTCTAGTCTTGTCTGTCTAGTCTTGTCTGTCTAGTCTTGTCTGTCTAGTCTTGTCTGTCTAGTCTTGTCTGTCTAGTCTTGTCTGTCTAGTCTTGTCTGTCTAGTCTTGTCTGTCTAGTCTTGTCTGTCTAGTCTTGTCTGTCTAGTCTTGTCTGTCTAGTCTTGTTTGTCTAGTCTTGTCTGTCTAGTCTTGTCTGTCTAGTCTTCTCTGTCTAGTCTGTCTAATCTTATCTGTCTAGTCCTGTCTGTCTAGTCGTGTCTGTCTAGTCTTGTCTGTCTAGTCTTTTCTGTCTAGTCTTGTCTGTCTAGTCTTGTCTGTCTAGTCTTGTCTTGTCGAGACAAGACAATTCTTATTTTGATTTTCGGTATAATTATCGCTCTGGTTCTAGTTTTGCCTTGGTAATTATTAAACGACTTTTTACAATTTTCATAGTGATGACATACGGACTCAATTATGAAAGTTTCCTGAGTACTCAAGACGTAATTGTTCCTTTGTTCAGTTATTACATCTATTAGTTTATTTTGTATACTAGTTATTTTTTTTATAACATTTTTATAGCATCTTCCCCACGCAATTATACCATAATTAACTACACTCTCGAATAGTGTATGATTGATAATTTTAAGTGAATTTTTGTTTACAATTCGCTTTAGTTTATGGAAGATAAATAGAAAAAATGTAGTTTTATTTATTGAGTCTTTTACATGCTAGTCCCATTTCATATTACAGTCAAACTTTATGCCTAGGTATTTACAACTGCTAACTCTTTTTATTTTTTGATTGTAAATCGATAGCTCAAAATTTACTGGAATACTATCGCTATGAGAACCAACAGTTATGATTAGTTTTATCTAAATTTATTGACAGATAGTTATCAAAAAACCATTTCCCTATTTTATCTAAGTAGCTATTAATTTTATGTTGAACATCAGGCCATGACTTACAAACACACTTTACAACTGTATCATCTGCACAAGCAGCTATCAAGTTTGCGGGTTGGATTTTAAAAATATTATTTAAGTATATAATGAACAGTAGCGGACCTAGGGTTGTTCCCTGCGAACACCAATTTCTACCTTTATTTTCCTACTATTTATTTTATTAATTCTTACATCCTGAAGCCTATTTGTCAAATAGTTTTCAAATAGATCAAAAGCACCTCTAATGCCGTACTTTACACTTTACTTTACATACAATTTTTCCATTAATATTTTATGATCTACCGTGTAAAAGGCCTTGGCCAAGTCTAAGAAAACAACTACCGTGGGGTTGTGATCCATATTTGAATATATAAACTCAGATATACATGCAAGAGCATCCGTTGTGCCCTTGTTTTTGAGAAAACCAAATTTTTCCTCAGCAATGATTTTATATTCAGTGATAAAATTATAGAGTCTTTTGTGAATGATTTTTTCGCGATGTTGGAAATAAGGGAAATAGGACGATAGTTTGTTGCATGATGTCTATTACCCGCTTTTAAAATGGGAATAATTTCCTCAGATTTTAATGCATTTGGCCAAATACCCATCAACATACAGTTATAGAATATATACTCAAGCGGTTTACTAGTATAATGATTTATAACTTTAAGTACTTTAGAATTTATGCCATCTGCCCCTCCTGCTTTGTCTTTTTTTAATTTCTTCTATTTCACTACAATCCGTTGGATTGTCCGTACACGTTTAGCGCTCAACCCGAACAGACGTCTGTCGCGATACAGTGTGCACGAGAGTATTGAAGTGAATTATATTAATTAATTTTGAGAAGAAATAATAATAATTTAAAAATGCCAAGAGATCTAAGATCAAACAGTACATCCGATAAATGTCATGAACAGGTTATTGCGTACATGAATAGTACTGAGTTTGCAGATATTATTAGGCAAATAATACAGAAAGAAGTTGTGCCAGTAAAAAAGCAGATTAGTAAAAACTAATTAGTAATTAGTAAAACTTAACAACGAAGTACAACTCTTTAAATCTGAAAATAAACAGCTAATTGATATAACAAACACATGGCAATCAAAACCCTCGGAGCGAAATAATAATATTATTGAAAAGCAGGCAAGATCAGAGATGGTAGAAGTCGAAATCATCGCCGATAAAGCCGCCGCAGATAAATCCACCGCTGATAAACCCAGCGATGATAAATCTTTACCTTGGAGCGATACTCCAAGTCGCACCGAGCAGAAAAAACCAAAACAAAACAATAGATCGACCGAAAACGCAGAACCAATTCAAAATAAAACAAACAACGAGAACTGGCAAACGCAACATAAACCCAACAATAACAGAAGAACATCGCGTAATAATGGCATTGTAATAGGCTCCAACGCAGAAAATAAAGGAATTAAGGCAGTAACCAGATACGCCTATTTACATGTATCCAGATTAGAACCGAAAACCACGGAAGATGATGTAATCGAATATCTGAGAAGTAAAAATTTTGAATCGGCTGTTTGCAAAAAAATGATATCAAATAGGCCAGAAGAATATGCTTCATTTAAAGTGACGGTTCCATTAGATAAGCTAGATGAAGCAAAAAAACCCTAATTTGTGGCCACGAAATACCTATATAAACCGTTTTTTCCTTTTTCTAGAACAGAACAACTTACAAAAATAATACCCAATGCAGCAAATATAAATATGTTAATATATCTAAATATTCAATCTATCCGCAATAAAATATGCCAGTTGATGAAAAGCCCTTTTTCATCTGTCTGGCTGAAACATGGGCATCAACAGAAATCATTACCTCACTCCATATAAGTAATTACCAGTTGGTCAGTCATTTCAGCAGAGTCTACTCAACGGGTGGTGGTGTGGCAATATTCGCTAGCGTCCCCGCACTTACAAATGGTTATGTTGAAAAACTAGATCTAGAAAACTCAGCTATAGAAAAGATAATAGAGGTATGTGGAATAGAGATGAATATAAAAGGTATACATTTGTTAATAATAAATATATATAGGCCACCTTTAGGATGTATAGGTACTTTCATGGCATCATTAGATAATATCTTACAGAGATATGCAAGAAATAATATGCAAGTCATCTTAGTTGGCGACTTCAATAATAATTTTGCAATCAGCACAAAAGAAACACACAACCTCACCAACCTATTAGAGGCATATCGATGGGTGAATATATAAAAGAATACACAAGAATAACGACATACTCCAAAACTAGAATCGACAATATCTTTGCTACACAAGGTCTTGAACTAAAGACCTCAGCAGAAGATACCCCTATGTCTGATCATAGACTATTGAAATTGAGCACTATCAACAAAAAAATAGGGGGACAAAGCCACATACTAATAAGGAATTTCTCGCTAACAAATAAAACGCGTTTTGCCGAACATCTCAAAAGAGAAACATGGGACGACGTCTTCCAAAATACCAGCTGCAACAGCAAGGCAATTGGCTTTATCAAATGCATCCAATATCATTTCTTCAACTGTTTTCCGATGATAAAAACCAAAATTAAAATAAAAACATGGGTTACTGAAGCCGTGAGAAGATCTGCTACACAACTAAAAGACATGTTTGTAGTACAAAAAAAATATCCAGAATTAAGAAGTCACTATACGAAACAAAAAGGTATACATTATAATTTAATCACGTCCACTAAACATTCTTTTTTTAGCCGAAGGATACTAGAAGCTCCCAATAGGTCTAAAGCCGTGTGGAATATCATACAAGAGCAGACGAATAAATCCAAACCATCCGGGATCATTCAAATAACAGGCAACAATAATAAGGTTACAGCACCTGAAGACATAGCCAACAGTTTTAACAGCTATTTCGAGCAAGCGCCCAAAGCAATTGTAGAAAATATTACTCCAAAAAAGATATCGAATGACCATATGGAATTTAAAGAAAAAACTATGTACTTACAAGAATTCACTGAAAACGAAATACTGGATATAATAATATCATTAAAAAATAAAACAACTAGAGGACCAGATGAAGTCCCTGGGAATATAATCAAGGAGTTCAAACATTTATTAGTAGAACCTATTACAAATATAATTAACGCCTCATTCACCGAAGAACAATTTCCAGAGGTATTAAAAATAGGTAAAATCATCCCAGTTTTCAAGAAAGGTGATAAAATGGAAATGCAGAATTATAGACCAATCTTCATCATACCGATTCTAGCAAAAATAATCGAATATGCTTTGTTAATAAGAATGACTGCTTTTATTGGAAAATATAATCTAATTCCAAAGCAACAGCATGGGTTTTGCAAAGGCAAATCTACTACAACCGCCTTGGTAGAATTTCACAACAAACTAATCTACGAGGTAGATAATGGGAAATATCCCATTGGAATATTCTGGGACCTCACCAAGGCCTTCGACTGTGTTTCCCATAACAGATTAATAAATAAACTACATAACTATGGAATCAGAGGGAAAGTTTCGAGATGGATTCAATCTTACCTTTCAAATCGAAAACAGTACGTTTCTGTGAGGAGTGGTAATGTAGTTGGCCAGTCGGACATTTTAACTACAAATATTGGGGTCCCCCAAGGAAGCATTCTGGCACCAACGTTGTTTCTATTATACACTGCTGACCTGATAAAGTATGTGAAAGGGCCGCATTGCACATTATATGCCGATGACACAAGCTTCATTGTGTCGGGGAACAACATCGTCGAGAATACGGATCAGGCGAAGCTACTATTAGAATCTCTAAATAAATGGTTCTCCGCAAATACTCTACACTTCAACAAAAGCAAAACGGAGTACATAGTATTCAAAACAGCAAGAAGTACGTATATCACAGATCTAGACCTAAAAATACAAAACTACAAAATCAATAGAACCAAACATGCCAAGTTTCTGGGTATTTATTTAGAGAAGCACCTTCGCTGGGAAACTACGACACAGAATATCTGTTCGGCACTACATAAGAAGGCTTATCAAACAACTATTCTGAGGAAACTACTAAACAGAGAAGATCTTCTAAAGTGGTATTATGCAGAAGTGCAGTCTTTGCTGTCCTACGGCATTATTCTATGGGGAGCTTCGTCACAAATCAAATACATTCAAATTGCACAGAAAAGAGTTATTCGAAATATCATAGGGTTAAAATGTACAGAATCCTGTAAACCTCACTTCAAAAAAATCAGAATTCTAACAGTTGTTAGTCTATATATCTTCGAAACCTCTATGTACATAAACAAATCGCGAAGTAAGTTCAAAAAAAATGAAGACAAACATAATTACAATACAAGAAGTAAACATCTTCTCTGTACAGAAAAAAGAAACTTAGCCCTCTGTAGCCAAGGTGTAGAAAATAAAGGGATCCATATCTACAATAAGCTTCCAGCAGACCTTAGGAATGAAACCTCCGATAAAAAATTTCGTAAGAAATTAAAAGTTTTATTAGAGTCAAATCCAGTATATTCTGTTGATGAATTTTTGTTGTTGTTGTAATTTGTATTAATTATTTTCATACTATTTATCTTTATACTATTGTTGACACATCCTATAGATACTATGTATCTCATTTTGGAAATAAAGATTTTGAATTTGAATTGATTTGAATTTGGATTTAAGAAAATATATTTAGGATTTTGATTTATGCTGATGTTATTTGGTCTATCTATTTTCTTTTCTATTTTTTCAGAGGGATTTACCCCAATATTGCTAAAAAAATCAACAAATTCATTGGCAATTTTTTGTGGATCAGTGATCTTTTGATTTTCTTTTTTTAAATAATCAATATTTTCATCCGATTTTAGGTTTTTTCCTAACTTTTCATTGATATATTGCCACATTTTTTTACTATTGATTACATTTATAATTAAATTCCCTACTCTCATAGTTATATTTTGCTATTTTTATAAATTTATCTAACTTTTTACGATAATTCATATAATTTAGTTTTAATTCAATATTAGTAACATTTTGCTTCCATTTACTATAAAGCTTTTCTTTTGTGTTACATGATTTTATGATACCTGTGGTAATCCAATTCTTACGCAGCTTGTGCTTTTTGTAGTTTTTAAATTTGACAGTGGCTTTTTTAATTATTACTTGTATCTTAATAATTAGTAGATCTGTTGCTACATTTGCTTCATGCACAGCCAATAAGTCTGTCCAGTCAGTTTGCTTTCAATTATATAAGAGTATTGTAGTTAATAGTTATTTTGTTATTATCATATTTCTGTTGTGCATATATTTTAATTCCCAGAAATATTTGAAAGTGGTCAGCAAACACATTTGTATAAGTAATTGACTTTATACCATGTAATTTTGACTAGACAAACATATTGTCTATGCATGTTCCAATGCTTACATTAGGTCTCGTTACATTATTAAAGTAAGGTACATAATTGATATCTAGTAGTGTAGAGAGATACAATTCAGTCAAATTGTCCGTGGCACATCTATATTAAAATCAGCAACGATAATATGTTTTTTTACTCTAGTATTATTTTCTACATAGCATTTTAAATTATCTATAAATTCCTCTATATGGATATCATGACACCTGTATACACCACTTACTTTTAAACGATTATTATTATTAATTTTTATTGTAGTTGACATGAAATTGCACCTTCCTAGGTTTTCCGTTGAAGTTGATTGTTCCAGGGTATCTGATATATACATAACGACAACATCTAATTTGTTGATATAACTTTGATTATAGTACAATTTGTAATTTGTTAGAGAAAATAATTCGGGAAATTTTGTGTCCATGTTTCTGTACATATAATGATTTGTGGTTTTTTTTTAATCTTCAATCTCCAAATTTTCAAAATTATAATTGAGGCTTCTTACATTGACTTGAAGAAGTATTATGTCATTATCTTTTAGCACAAAATTTAGACACTCGAGGTTATCTGTTGACTGCTCTATATACCCATTATTATTATGATGATTAGAATCAGCTGACATTGGAAACTCTCTGTTGGTAAGTTTTAGTTTGTGCTCCAATAGCCGTAGTTGCTACCTTTGCCTCGAAAACTTTTCCAAGATAGTCTGGAATACGTGGCTGTATAGGGTATACCATAGTTTTAAGCAATTTTTTTATCTTATAATTAAGCCTTTCGCTGCCATGTCAATTTTAAGGAATAACATATAGCGCCAATATTTATAAAAATGCCGGTAGTTATGCAACCCCTTTCACATCGATAAGCCACCTATTGATCAATCGGAAGATTTTATAAAGAAACTATTTAAAATAATAAAAAAAAATGAACCAAATGACACAACCTTAGAATTACAATATGTTGTGTATTCGATTGTAACACGGAATACACATATGTGGTTCGCCTGGACAGCTTCCACAGAATGTTATAATTTTTACAGTTTGATTTGTGGCTTCTTTCCATCCATATTTTTTAGAATTTCCTTTATAACATTTTTTACAATATTTTTTTGATTTTTTTCCGTAGTCCTTCTTTGCTCTTCAGTTCGTGACGAGCTTTACATCCCTTGCTTGAGTTCGTTCTTTCGGCACAGTAAAGTAAATCACTAATTACTTCTTTTCTGAATTTGGTGATCGGAATTGAATTACCAGTTGCTTCCTTATATAGAATATATGAATTTACCATTGAGGTAGACAGTAATAAATCAATGGCCATTTTCCTATACCATTTTATAGTTTTCCTTAAGGGATTGCTGTAGGAAGCTAACTGGTCGGAAAAGTCTACAAACATTGTTCGTTAATTATAATCAAGAACGATATGTGGTTTAGTAATTTCATTTCCGCGCTTATTAGTAGTTGTAAGCACAGTATTAGTTTGTTTTGTAGATAACATAAGTACGTATCTTTTATCGCGCCAACGCAAAATTGTTATTCCACTGCTATTTTCTTGGGCTACGTGTTCTTCAACTTTTGGTTTTTTAGCCAAAATACTAGGTGGAATCCCTTTTCGGTTTATCCTCATCGTACCAACAAGATGGGTAATTTCTTGCAATAGTCGCTCCGCCAAGTCAATGCTACTATACCAATTGTCGACATATGTGCCCATAATTATGAAAGTGGTCTAAGTCAAAATTAAAAAAAAAATAGTTTATCAGTTATTTCACACCACATTATTAACACTAAATAATTCCATATATTTTTTAAATTACAACCACTACCTAATGGTTCATTATTGACGATATGGGAAAAATTACATTGAATAAATTTAGTTTAAAATAATGCTGTGCGAAATAACTGATAAACTATTTTCTTTTTTAATTTTGACTTAGACCACTTTCTTAATTATGGGCACATATATAGTCTGTCCTTCATTCATGATCGAACCACAAAGGCGTAAAAAAGTTTGGGTGGGAACACTATTACCTTGATCATTAATTTTGCCAGTATAAATAGATAAATTATAAGTGTAACCAATCGAAGAACACAATTTAAAAACTTTAATTCCGTACTTATGTCGTTTATGTTTCATAAATTGGCGAGATGCTAATCGTCCTTTGAAAGGGACTGCTAACTTTCAGCAACTCATACATTTTCAGTTAGATCATAGATACTTTGATAATTTTTCAAAAGCATTTTTACTAAATTTTCGATTTTGTGCAATTTATTTTCATTTTGGTTATCTTCGTTATTCGCAAAATGAAGCATACGCAACAATAGCTCAAAACTGTTGCGGGACATAATTTTTGAAATCGGATAAAATTCATCATTACTCCAATAGTTACTTATTTGCCGGCATATTTACCATTCCCATATATCCGATAATACCAAACATCTGTTTGATTTCTGAAATATCTGTTGGGCAGAAATTGTTAAGTCGTGATGCGAGTTGTACATCCGTTGCAAGTAAAGTTTGTGTGGTATACAGATTTGTTTGATCAGAAATTTCCTTGAATATATAATCAAGTCCATAAATATTCTGTATGAGGCAAATTTTCTGTTAGTTCATTAGTTTCAGATTCACCTGATAAGATTCTATTCACACTTTTTCTTCTCAAAGGAAAATCATCATTGTTATAAGCCGTTCCATTACTTTCTGAGGATGAATTACTAGATGTGACACTAGAAATTCCACTTAAATCATCTTCGTCCGACGAGGACAAAATTAAATAATTATCCATAAAGGGTAAATACTGTCACACTGACTTCTTAAAAATATGATTTGATGACTTGATTTTTTTAAAACTATAGAAAACTGCAAAATTGAAATAATTTTAGCATGTCATCACTAAATAGCCCGGGTCAAAAAGAAACCCCGGGCTACATTGCCCGGGACGGCGACGAAGGGTTAAGGTACTCGAACGCTTTCCTATCGGTAGCAACATGTTTTGTGCATTTATTTTGTTTATACTGTTTATTGTGATATAAACAATTTTCACATTTTTTTGGTGACACTCGTGCAATCTTTTGTTTCATGATCACTCACACAGATGAGGATAATTGTGTCATTATTACAAGTAGGGAAAGATCCTTCGTTCTAGACCACTCCGTCTTATGAGGAATTACATGTAACCCTCCACCTTATGGGAAATTACATGTAATCCCTCCTCCTTATGGAAATTACATGTAAAATTTAGCCTACCCCTCCGTATGGGAATCCTATAGAAAATGTGTGGAAAGTGGATGGAAAGTGAATGGCAAGTGGATGGAAAGTGAATGGCAAGTGGATGGAGTAGATGGAAAGTGGATGGAGTGGATGTAGAGTGGATGGGACGTAGATGGAAAATGGATGGAGTGGATAGAAAGTGGACAATGTGGACGGAAAGTGGGCGGATATGCGGATTCTCGTACAACGGCTGTTCAATTTACTTATAATGCTATCTACATCTATCCCTGAATCATCAATTCTATAGCTGATATAAGCTTGGATGATGTTCTGCTCGACCGGCTTTACTGTTGCTTGGAGGTGTTTCTGTGATCGTAGATCTCCTGCATACTTTAGGCTTGTTGGGTATTGTTGATTACATATTTTACAGACATTATTTGGCTGTCTGCGGCTCCAACTTTATCTTCTCGGAGGAGTAGAGTGAATATTCACTATTTAGACTCAATAAGCCAATCAAAATGCGCCGTATGTGTCACGTGGTCAATGACACATCTAGACAAGTTGAAACAGGAAAATTCTGACTCGACAGTTCTACACTTCTACGTGTTAAATGGCTCATCCAAATTTCTCAGAATACACCGAATAAGTTTAAACTCCCATCTAGACAAGTTGAAACAAGAAAATGCTGACACAGCAGTTTTTATCAACTATTTCACAATTCCATATTCGCACGCGTTTACAAGTTTGAGTTGACCCAAATACTAAATACTAAATTGATTACGTAGTGTTTCTTAATGCTGTAGTTTTTTTTATAGTTAAATTATTGCAGCGGTTGCAATTTTTAAACTGGACATGATTGTTTATATATTTTATCAAGGTTAACCACCCGGCCTTATTTAAGCGCGCGCTACATAAACATTTACTGTCGTAGTTATTGTAGAAAATAATGGTATGTTATTTGCTTGATATACATTTAAAATCTTCAAGTTCGAATACTAAACTGATTACGTAAACTGAAAAAGAAACAATATATTCCATTTCTCACCCAAAATTAAACCTAATAGCAGAAATACGTTTTTATTTATATTAAATATTTAAATAATTAATAGGTTCGAGGTCACAGACAACTTTAAGAAATTTCGCTTACACATAGGAAATTATTCAGATAAATTTCAAAGGATATATGTGATCTGTCTAGTCTTGAAGAAGTTTCTAAAAGTATGTTCTTGTCCGGTCTAAATCCTATAATCTCAATTGAATCAAGCCGTAATATGCTTGCAATCAATTTTGCATACACCATTCCTCGTTACCCACCCAGCAACTCTTTTTGAATTTTCCCACTTGTCTTATCTTGTTCGGTATTTTCCGCTCTTTTCCGGTATTGTCCGGTCTAAATCCCTCTTTCCCTCCAGTGACCCCTCCCAAGCGCTGTCGCCATCTACACATACACGTTCAGTCGCGTTCAGAACTATTTTCTATAGGATTCCCCATACGGAGGGGTAGGCTAAATTTTACATGTAATTTCCATAAGGTGGAGGGATTACATGTAATTTCCCATAAGGTGGAGGGTTACATGTAATTCCTTATAAGACGGAGTGGTCTAGAACGAAGGATCTTTCCCTACTATTACATTTACTTTGGCTGTGATTTGCTCTTCCACATTTAAAACAAATACTTAGATCAATTACGTCAGACACACGGCAGCACTTATGTCCCACTTCTTCAATTATCTTCTTCTCTTCAATTAGTACGTTTTTATTCATCTCATTTTCAATATCACTATTTTAATTTTTGGAAGTTTCTTTTTTTCTTGTTCCACTTCATAGTTAGATCCTAATTTTTCACACAGAATATTTTTTGTCCTTGTGACATCTTCTTGGTTCTTGCATTTTACTATGAGCTCACCTCCTTTTGTAGTCATGACTGTTTTTATCGGAGCACTTGTATTTATGGCTAGGTTCTTTTTTACGTAGTCACATGTTGTACTGACATCTTTGTTTATTCCTTTGATTATTATGCTTGGTACTAGTTCAATATTTTTATTATTTTTTGGTTTGAGCATATCGGCGTATGTGTAGTGACTTGGTTCCTTTTTATTTCGTTCTAGTAGTTCATTCAACAACTTAATTTTATCTTTCAATTCTTGATTTAGTTCACGCAAAAGTTCTATTTCTACTTTACCTTGAATCAGCTTATCCTCTTCCTCATGGATAATTGTATCATTGCTTGAAGAATTCATTGATGCATTATGCGATAAACTAAATTTTCATGTTGTTCCTCTTTTTCATGTTGTTTGATGTGTGGGATGATTTTACGAGCATTGTCATCAAGTTTAATATAGTCATTTGATGTTATGTCTTGGTTATGATGTTCAGGGCATACTATTAGACGTTTACCAATGTAAAAACCTTCTTTATATTTAATAAAGTCACCTTCATGATAAACGTTCTCACATATTACACATATTACAATTTTTGGTACTTTTAAGTTAGGATGATCCTTAAAAACATTATCCCCCTTGTCAGGAGGCAACACCTTTTCCGCCATCAGATTTAACTATATGATAATTAACATTTAATTCTTTTAATGCACATTATTGAAATTGTCAAATTTGACATAAATTCGTAAATGAATAGTTTTTACACATATATTTAATAATCTTGAATAAGGCCGTAATTTCAGGACGATTTGTCCTGTATTACGTAACGCGAGTTGTAAGAAGCATATTACGTAATTGCCTTACAACTCAAGTTATGTACTAAACTTTATCTACGATCACACTAATTTGTTTCTGTTTAATAAGAAAAATATGTTTAATGTAACAAATTTATTTCATATTAGGTACATTATGTAACAGTACAATAAACAAACAGTTGTATTTTCATATATAACTGTTACTCGACATTATTTAACTTCATAGAAATGAAAACAAATACATTCTTCTAATGGTTACATACTTTATTATTTAGTACTTATTTCGGTTAAACTGGAATAAGAGTGCTCATAGATATGGGCAACCCAATGTACGCAATGATAATTTACGTTTGAGTTTGAATTGTGGCACGGGGTGCGCTGAACGTATGAGCACGTAGTAGCAGCTCTCAACCAATCAACGAAACGTAAACCAAACGCACGTGTGTGTTATCAATCATAATCATAGTGTGTGTTATAATGTATTTACATAGTACACGAACTTACAATAATGGGCATTTACAATAGTGGTCGTAGATAAACGGGAACCAGAATAATAAGACTTTAAAAAATATTTAATAAAGCAAACAATCAATTACATAATAATTATGATAAACTTTGAGCCAGTGACGTAAATAGAGTAGTATTACGTATTTGGCGTAGGTTTAAATATACCTGCAGGTATCTTCAATTTGACTGTAATAAAATTTCAAAGGTTACGAATAATGAAATTCTGTACACCACTTGTTACTTCTAGGGGATTCATTGAAATTAGTTAACTAGTTCGAATTGAACGTTCCAATAAAACGAATGTTGAATAAAACGTTTTAATTTTAATTTCGTTTTAATAAAACTCACATTTCAAACAAAACGTTCGCATGCAAATTTCAATATTGTTTTCAATCTATTACCTACATCAAAAGGTGAAATCTATTTTGCATGCATTTCCCGTAGTTTAGCGGAAATCTGTAACTGTTTCTCTCGGACGCGTCCGGACGGGAAAATATTGTATCCAATTTATTTGTATCAAACATCTGACATCAGTTTCCTTGAAATAATGTTGAATTCGTTTTGCAATAGTTCAATTCATACGTCATAAAAAAACTTTTTTACTCGGCTCATTTGCTTAGATTTAACAGTAATTTTCTTACTATGTTTCGGCATAAAATTAATCACTTGATTGTAATTGATTGCCTTTATTGATTAATCATTAAAGTAATTACCGTTATTGTTAAATCGCGGTGGTAGTTTATCATTTGACAAACGTGAACGAATCCAAGGCGGTTAATTTAGAGCTGCCAATAGATTCGATCAGTCCTGGGATTGAATGTTTTTGGGAAATAGAAATTGTATACTTAGATGACAATTAATTTATTTCTAAGACTAAATCCACTTGTAATGACACGCACTGCGGGAGTTGGAAACTTTCTAGTAACATCGTACTTGCAATTAGAAGGTTACCTTTTATTTGAACTTATTGTAATTGTATATTTTTCAAAGCAGGAAAACTCAAACCCTCCTCCCAATTACCTGCGCCTATTCATATTTACAATTGCAACCCTAAATGCACGTCTTAATGTATTGAAAAATAAACAAACTTACAAAGATAATAAAATAAACATTTAATTTACTTGGTATAAAGCCTAGCTCACACTAGGATAGTAATTTAGTAGAGTAGGGAGTAATTTAGTGGCTAAATGTGTGCGAACCACAAAAAAATTGTCAAGTAGTGTAGTAAATGATTAAGTCGAGTCGATCCATTTTACTCGATCTATTTTATCCATTTTACGCGTCCGTGCTTAGGGTTGCAACATCGTTCATAAAAAGCGTCGATGTTAAAACATCGATATTTTCAAAAGTAAAATATCGATGTCGAAAACATCGATGTTTATGAACGATATATCGATATTATTTCGATGTTTTGAAAAAAAAAACACATAGGAATGTTCAAAATGTTTATTAGTTAATTATTTCGCAAAAGAGAGTTTCAAAATAATAATTTTGACAACCTTGTGCCTAGTAAGCGGTTTCTTTCTTGAGTAATCGTAGCCCCAGATTCTGAAAACAGCCGCTCACTGGGCACCGACGTTGCTATAGGTATATGTATCATCGCCAGTTTATACAACCCAGAAAATAAACCTTTGATGTGATGCCACATTTCTAAAGCATTTGCTTTTATAGGAGTTACAGGAGACGACATAAACATCTGAAATTCTGATTCTGCTTTTGTTTTATTTTTTATGTTGTTGTGTGATAATTGTTTGTGGTAACTCCATATCTCACGTTCGGATTCACTATTTTCATCCCTTTCAGATAGGTCAGAAGAATCAGCTAGTAAAACTGCTTCTTGCATATTAGTTAAGTAATTATTTATATAACTGATGACTTTATATATACTTTATGATGATTATGATCCACGCTTCAAACTCATTCATTTCAAAGATGAATCTGCTTAAGTAAAGTATATCTAAATAAAGTGTATATAAATCATAAAGTATATATATATATATATATATATATATATATATATATATATATATATATATATATATATACTTTATGATTTATATACACTTTATTTAGATATACTTTACTTAAGCAGATTCATCTTTGAAATGAATGAGTTTGAAGCGTGGATCTAAAGCGGTTGCGATAGCCAGGGAAGAGCAATGTTCTAGTTTATCAAAACGTTTTGATACCTCTTTTTCAATTTCTGCTTTTAATGAAACCGTGCTTTGAAATGTTGGTGAGAATTTTTCTAACATGCCCCGCAGACAGCTTACAAGTGGAATAACCTTACTTACTGTAACATAATTTTCGGCAGAAATTTCTTTAGTTAATCTTTCAAAGGGCTGTAAAAGTTGGACCATTTCGCGCAGACAGCGCACTTCATTAGAAGTTATCATTGTTGGAGCATCAGAACGGCATAACAATATTGCACCGATCGTTGAAATTAGCTCCATAAAACGTACCAACATATAATACGTTGAATTCCACCGAGTGCGAAGTTCAAGTATCAGCTTTTTTGTCAGGCCTTCCATCTTGTCAGCCTCTCTTTGCTTTTTCCGCAATTCGTCACTGGCATTGACACTACGTTTTATGAATTTTACAATCTCGCGCACTTTGCTGACGATCATTGATGCAGTTTTATCCAATGAGTTTGTGACAACTAAATTCAATGTGTGGGCAAAGCACGGTATTATTTTTTTTTCACCAAACATGTCTCTATTTACCTTCATAACCGTACTGTCATTGTCAGTAACTACAGCAGTAACTGCATCGGTAGTAATATTCCATTCGTCAAAGATATCTGAAAGTCTGTTTTGTATGTACTCTGCTGTATGTCTTTCGAACAACTAAAAGACTCCCAAAGTTCCACTCATAAGTTTGGATTTTTCTGACAAATGAATGGTGACTCCAACAAAGTACTTGGTCTGCATCGTCTCTGTCCATATGTCATATGTAATACAGTAATGTTCTGCTACTTTTAAGTATTTTTTAAAAATTTCTGTCATAGCCTCATATATTTTTCATCTATACGTTTTTTTAACGTCTCTCTAGAAGGAATTTTGTATAAGGGTACCAGTTCCTTTATTAACTGTGTAAATCCGTTTCCGTCCACAATTGAAAATGGTTTGAGGTTCATAATAATGAAATTCACTATTCACGCTTCAGTTATTTTTTTATATTTGTTACCTTCAACATTTGTTATACTTTTAATATTACTGAACAATTCCTTGATATTTTGTTGAGCGTTTTGTTGAGTATCAGTTGAGTTCAGTAGAGTATCCTTGATCTTAACTTTGGAACTGCAACCAGATGAGCTAGCTTGTTTCTTAGAAATATCCTTAGAATAATCAACATCGATTCCATTAATAACAGGTTGATGATTTTGAACCTCCTTGTTTGTCTCGTCACTGTCATCAACTTGTTTTTTTTTTACTGCCTCCTCTGCTATTAACTCTTGAACAACATCTACGTGTAATTTCTCCAGACGACCCCGAAGATTAGTGGTATTTTCTGATGTTTTCAGGCATTTATTGCAAAATTTGCAAATTGCTTCTCTGTCATCACTTTTTTTAAAATAATTCCATATTTTACTTTTTTTCTATTAGGTGGCATTTTATCTGAAAAAAAGAGTAATGGTAATGTGGGTGATAAGGGTTAAGAATAAATTTACTTACTTACTTACTCCTCGGCGCTACAGCCCATGAAGGGCCTTGGCCTCTCTGACGATCGTAGCCCAATCCTGGCGATCTTCAGCTCGTTTCCTCTATCTTCTGACTCCCATCTTTCGTAAGTCATCCTCTACATCATCCAGCCATCGTTTCCGCGGTCTCCTTTTGCACCTTCTGCCACCTGGGTTTCCTCTGTGTACCTTCTTGACAGACCTGTCATCTGGCATTCGCTCTACATGGCCCAACCATCTTAGTCTATTACTCTTTATATCCAAAACTATGTCAGCATGACCGTATAGTTCCTCCAATTCCCTATTTTTCCGTATTCTCCATTGCCCTGCGTCATTCACTGCCCCAAAAATCTTTCTTAATATTTTCCTTTCCCATCTTCTCAGACATTCCTCCTCTGCCACCCTCATTGTCCATGTTTCTGAGCCAACATTACCACCGGCCTTATAACCGTTCGATAGACAGATATCTTCGATTTTCTGCTCAGGCTACGTGACTTGAGAATCTTAATCAGCGCCCAGTATGCTCTGTTTCCCGCTGCAATCCTTGCTTTTATTTCTTCACTTATGCTGTTATAATTAGTTACCAACACTCCCAAGTACTGAAACCTCTCACAACTCTCATAGTTGACTCCATTCAACTTTATGAGTTTGTCTTTCACAGCTGTGTTTCTCCTGGAAGAGAAGATATACTGTGTTTTGGCGCCGTTCACTCGAAGCCCCAATTCTTCTACCCTACACAACCCATCTTCCAGCTCTTTAAATCTTCGAGACAGCATACACACATCATCCGCATACGCCAAATTCTGGTTCATGCGGTTAAACAGAGTACCACCTGGGTTGTTGGTCTCCACTTTTCTCATCACTCTCTCCAGTACTATGTTGAAAAGTAGTGTGGATAATACATCGCCCTGTCTTAACCCTTGGTTGATTTCAAATTCCTTCGTAAGTTTTCCTTCTACTTTAACTTGGCATTTCGTTCTGTTGAGCGTCTTTTGTATCAGACGTATTAGCTTATACGGACACTCCATATCCATCAGAGTCTGATACAGCTGTTTTCTTTTCACGCTATCATAAGCCTGTCTGAAGTCCACAAAGAGCTGATGTATATCCACATTATACTCGTAGCATTTCTCCATTATTTGCCTTATCGTGAAGATATGGTCGGTCGTTGATCTACCCTGTCGAAAACCACAGTAATAATCTCCTAGAATATCTTCTGCAAAAGCAGTGAGTCTCATAGCAATGACTTTGGCTAAGACTTTGTACACAACACTGAGTAAAGCTATGCCACGGTAGTTTTCACATTTTGCTTAGAATATTTTACTTACTTAGAATAAATTTATCACTCACGTTTTGTGATAGGAGAAAATATATTTGAATCGGTCATTTCAGAAACCGCATAAGTCACACAATAAGAATTTTTCAGGAATCAATAAAATCTGAATTATTTACAGATAAACGAGTTTTAAATGACTTTTTTGAGCTCAGTATAGTGTTACTTGAAGAGGAAGGTATGTATTGACTGACGTGATTTATACCCAGAATACGCGTCTCCCTTTAAGGAAGCGTTTACAGCAAAAAAAGCACGTTACAAAAAAATGTGGCTTATGTTGTTTTTGAAATGACCGATTCATTTACAATAATAATTATAAACACTAAATAACACAATAACAACGGATTCGCGAAGCTTCAACTTACTATAACTTGTTGGCGTGACTGTAGCTCGAGTAAACTGGGTGAACTTATAGACTGAACTGTTCCGGTGAACTTGGTGAACTTCGACTGAAGTGAAGTGATCGACCTGACGTGTGAATGATCGACTTGACGGTGAATCATCGACTGACTTGTTTTTCGGGGGTGTGCGTATTTATATATATATATATATATATATATATATATATATATATATATATATATATATATATATGTCCCTTCAGGTATCTGGACCCGTTTTATTGGGGATTGTTTTCTTCTTTACTTTCGTAAACTAATCTTTCTTTGTAAACGTATCGTTCGAAGATTGTAATAATAATCCTCCCATAAAACACAAATATTAAATTTTTTTGAAATTCTTCGAAGAAATAACATTCCTACCATAAAACACATATATTAAATCTTTTAGAAATTACTGTAATGACCCTGTCATAAAATATTCAACGAAATATTTATGAAAACCGTTTGGGTGATTACTTACTCCTCGGCGCTACAGCCCATGAAGGGCCTTGAACCGAACCTGTAGATTAGTCGAGTTCATTAGTGACCGCAAAAATGTCGTTTCGCTGGACCGAAAAACAACTTTAAAATTTGTTTCCAAATACGTCGAACATGAATGATTGTGGAATATTAAGACCCGCGTTATAAAAGCAAACAAATGAAACAATCAAAAAAAGTTTATTCACTGTATTGTGTTGCAGCCCGTCCATCTTACAAAACACTTGGGTACTGTACTGGACCGTAATGCGAACGATTTATGTGCAGTAGCGAGTAGTTTAGCCTTTAAATTACTCGCCTAGTGCGACCTAGGCTTAATCCACAATAAAAGGTTCTTGGGGTTAAACATGGTTCTTGAGGTTAAACAACAGGGTCTTAGATAACTTAGATGTACAAGACCCTTGTTTTAAATATAAATTTAATGTTTTGAAAAACTACATCAACGAGAACATGTAATAAAAGGGAGTACTTTCTAGTTTTCTTTTAACACTAATGGATTTTAACATGGGACCTATTTGTTGCCCTGCACACGTCGAGACGATATTCCACTTCTCGCCACGTCGTCACCAACATATCAGGTGTAACTGTCCCAACGACGATTCATTCGCGTAAATGATTCGTGTGTCGGAACTTTTCACTGTACACAAGATTTGTTATGTGGCCCGAAAAGAAAAAGTCCAATGGGGTTACGTCCGGGCTTCGTGGTGGCCAATAGATTGGGCCAGTTCTGCCTATTCACCTTCCAGGAAAGCGAGTCTCTATAGTTGCCGCAGCCAGCCGATGGAGTAATAAACTTGCGTGATCTTCACGTGATTTTCGGGGGATGATTCCCTATTGGTTAGTGCAAAAGCTTTTGAAGCGTAGATCACGCAGCCGAAACTTTAAACCAGTCGACCAGTCCGGTTGTATGCCACATGCTCTCGAGTTTTCAGTGTTTCTGTCTTTTAGTTAAAATTAGTAATTACATTTTATCCATAAATCAGTCTTTTTCAAGGCTTTGTTTTTAAAAATTAATATAAATTTTTTTACAGTAAAATTCGGCAAAGCAGTGTAAATTAGGCTTCGATCACTATCGAACTATCAGGTGAACGCCGTGTGATCACTCCACGGGGTCACTGCGGCAAGTATACAGCCGCGCGCATGTGGTTACTGTAATGAGGTGGGGCGCTATCTTGTTGGAAAATCACAAGCCCTTTTCCCGATTCAATATGATCCATTTCGGGAAATACGTACTGTGTTAACATGTTGTAGTAATTGTCCCCATTTATTTTTTATTCTACAAAAATGAAAGGACCAATCACACGATCTGCCATCATGGCGGTGCGTCTTTGGTGCAAACATTAACTTTGGTTGGGAGAGTTATGTTGATGCTGAATAAATTCATGTGGATACTCTGGCCCACAAATTTTGCAGTTGTGACGATTTACTGTTTCACCGACATGAAATGTACCCTCATCAGAAAAGGAAACAATAACCCTCTGCGGACGAGTGTCAGCATACGTGGTCTGTTAGAAAAGTATCTGAACTTATTTTTTATTTTGAAAACCTGATGGATTTGAATCAAGCGCGCTTGCATGAGCCGACCTAGAACCTTCGTGCGCATGCGTGAATTTTTTCCAGCCTGTAGATAGCGTCAGTTGCTGTCTAGCAGTGTTCGAGTGACGTAGTGTTTTTAATGCAAGTAAAATGACGGAACGACTGGAGCAGCGCTACTGCATCAAATTTTTCCAGAAACTGGGCAGCAACCAGGTGGAAACCATTCGGAAGATTCAGACGGCTTTCGCTGACGATGTTATGGGCATCACACAGGTTAAGGAGTGGTACAAACCGTTTAAAGACGGTCGCACATCGGTGGAAAGCGAGTCACGCTCTGGTCGGACATCAACATTCCGAAATGACCATGTCATTGCCAAAGTGAACAAAAGTGAACAAAGTGAACCGTCATTGCCACGACGGTCGCGCATCACCACAGCTGATGCGCGACCGTCGTGTGACTATCCGAGAAATTGCGACTGGATTTGTGGTCATCAGGAAATTGGCGACTCCATCACGACAATGCTCCAGCACATTATTCGCACTTGGTTCACAATTTTTTGGTGAAAAACCAGACTCCTCTGGTTCAACAGGCTCCTTACTCTCCTGATATGCCCCCCTGTGACTTCTGGCTATTCCCCAAAGTCAATAGGCCATTGTAAGGAACGCGATTTCAGACAATAGAGGACATTATGGCTGCAACGACATCCGAGCTAAAGTCGATTCCGAAAGTGGCTTTTTCGGAATGATTCGAACAATGAGGGTGAACTTTGAGGGTGATTAGGTTTCCAACACTCCAGGTATACCAGTTTTTTACCGGCTAAATGTCGGATACTTTTCTAACAGACCACGTATAGCCGCCCAAGTCTTTCTCTTATCTGCAAATTCTTAGTTCTCTCTAGTTCTTATCTGCAAGGCGTATTATGAAGTGGCTCGCGACATCTGTCGTTCTGAACGATAGGATACGCATGGGTTATATAGCAAAAAAGTCACGTTTTCTTTAAAAGAATTTAGGGACCTTTAGCGATGAAGTCTTATCTTACTTATAATGTAAATTTACGATGTGAGACGATGGCAGAGTCACAACGCATTTCAGTTCTTCGATTCAGTATCTCAGTGTCACTACCAGAGGAACCAGCATGATTTTTATATATTTTATATCTTATCGTTCACACGACGGCTAACAGATTTAGAGATGATACATTAGATAGTGACAGTACTGATGAATACTATTTCGAATCTGACAAGACGGAAGAAGACGGCATTGCTTCATCCAGTGGAAGTGAAATTTGTACAATACGGAATCCGCTCAGGCATTTCTACATTAGCAGTGATAGTAGAAGTGGTGGAGAAGTGAATGTTCAAGAAAGTAATAAAAGTGGTCATAACGAATGGAGGAATATGACAAATGAGGATATCATTTGATTTAATTGAAATGAGATATCATCAGAAAAAATACCATTTAGATCTGGATCACGGAATCCTGATTTACAACTAAATCCAAATTACACAGAACCATTAGTATTGTAGAGTATTTCAATTCATTCTTCACCGATGAGTTGATCAAGACGATAGTTGCCGAGACTAATCGGCCGTGTAACAAATCGGCCCACATGGCATTTATGGACCGATATCACAATAAAGGAGTTTTTCTCGGCATAATATTGCTTTTGGGGACAATACCACTATACAATACCACTATACAATACCACAATCCGAACCTAAAAGAATGTTGGATGCAGGATCCCATGCTTTCCCGAAATATTCAGGAGAGACTGATTTTTTTAAATATTTCGCAATTTTTTTATTAAAGTACCCTGTTAGTTATCTGTAGATGAATAAATGGTAAAATTCAAAGGTAGAGTAAGTTTCATTGCATACAACCCGCAAAAACCAACCAAGTGGAGTATCCGTACTTATGTTCTTGCGGACGCCAATATTGGTTACGTACACACTATTTTACCATATTATGGCAGTTTTCCCGATGAAAGATTAGTTAGATATGATCTCCCAATAATCACAAGAATAGTTTCGCAACTTTATCACAATTTATTATAATCCGATATCCGACGCTGTGGGATACCACATTTTCAACGACAGATACTTTTCAAGCATTCCCTTGGCCGATTCGTTACTTGAAATGAAATGTTACATAACGGGAACAATCCAAACGAATAGGAAATTTATTCCACCCGAAATAAAAAAACGCAAAAATTGCCTCGTTTAAATCGTTGCCTACAGACAAAAAAAAACACATTATTACTGGCTTGGAGGGACAAGCGTATTGTGACAATGCTCAGTACCTGTGCCACCTCATCTTTAAAAACAGTCACTAAAAGGACACGCAATGAATGAATAATGAAGAGCCAAAAACAGTTACATCAGCTAAAAAGTCCGCAACCATAAATTGAAAAAACCGTATTCTCCATATTACCCAAATTGGAGGCCAGTGCGACATCCTGTTCCCGCTCTGGGTCAATTTCAATACAAAAATCGGAAATTCGCGATTAGGAAAAACCGTACTAATTTCGCAGATCCCTTTCACGAGACAACCAACAGTCGGATCGGAACCAGACCGATACCAATCAATTCGGCATAGTGTCTTTTTATCTTTTACTGTTTCGACATAGATGTAATTACTTCATTTTGATTACTTTTATTGATCATAGTCGCAATAATAAATGTGATCACTGTTATGTTTTCAAACAATATTTTATTTCAGATTCCTTAAAAAAATGCCGAATTGGTCTTATAATAGTTGTAAAAACAATTATACACGATTTCATATTCTTGTACTGTCTCGGTTCAAGAGTAATGACTGTTTTCCAGCAATAATAGCTAACATAAGCTTGCAACGTTGAATTAGTTTTATAATGTGTAGTTCAATCGTTATAGAAAACTTGAATTTAATTTTTCTTGACATTTTAGTTTTACTGTTTCGGCATAAAAGTAATATAACTTGATTTTAATTGCTTTTACTGAAGTTATAAAAGTTTTCACTGTCATATTTTAATTCAGTAATGTCTAACTTTTATTGAATAAGATTATTAAGAAATTATTATTGTAATAAGATACTCTTTTAAGACGTTTTAAGACGAAGAAAATATTCTTTATTACTTTTGTCTGGACATAAAATGATTTAAATTATTATGTTCTCCTTAACTGTTCTCCCCGGAGATCCGAGTGGAGAACCTTTTACTCCGGTATTAATATTATTAGTTCTGAACATTTCCATGATGATTGTACTAAGGATACCCTTGTGGGTCTTTAATGCAGTAGTTTCTCATTGCTTTCTGCATCTAGATGCCGTTGATTATTCTTGATTCGTCCGGCTTTAGGATTGGTTTCTCTTTCCTAGGACAAGTAGGTGCCCTTACTCCTACTCGCTCTTCCACCCGAAGCTGTTGGCTTGTAGGAGGGATCTACTTATTCCGGTAGATGTTCGGTCGACATTGCCACTTTAGTTTTCTAGCAGGGTGTACCACGTGCAGGCGAGGTTGTCATTTGGTTTTCGCTTCAATGCTAGCCCCTTACGCCCCTTACGCCCCTTACTAATAGCAGTCCATAAATTTCTTAAACCTTGTGAAATTTTATTGTCATCTTCTTCTGTTGAGCAGATTTTTGTAAAATTGCGCGCAGATTCACGTCATGTCATCATCGGTTCTGTCTACTTGCCTCCCAGTTCAGATGTTAGCAAATATTCTAGTCATGTTGAGACTGTGTCAACCCTGTCATAAATCTCCTAACCATGATAATTTAGTTGTAGGAGACTATAATTTACCTAACATAATCTGGCTAACTGCTGATGACTATATCATATACATATCCCGGATGTACCCTTAGTATCTTCTGGCAAAATTATCGAAACTGTTATTGATTCCATCAATAACATTGACTCATTGGCTGCTCATTGAATCAACATTGCAATTTCATAAATAACTGTGGAAATGTGTTAGACCTATGCTTTTCGACCTGTGATACGATTAATATGCGATTAAGTGATAGCGCTTTGACAAAAATAGATCCTAGTCATCCGCCTTTTTTGATTGAATGTGATATATTTTGTGATAGTGATAGTTCTGTACATAACCTCGTTGCAAATTATTATGATTTTAATTCAGCTCCATGCGGTAAAATTTCAGATTATCTTTTTGGCATTGATTGGGTTGGTACGTTTGACAATATTGACGTCAATAGAGCTACTAATATTTTCTATGAATATATGTATACTACCTGTGAGTTATTTGTTCCACAGAAATGTAAATTTGAGTCCACATATCCCATTTGGTTTGATTTGAATACCATAGAACTTATCAAAAACAAGAAAATTGCACACACAAATTATAAACGTACTAGAAGCATTACGGATTACACTGAATTTACTAATTTGCGTAAGCTGTGTAAATTTTTCATTAGGATTGCCTATAACAACTACTTGGAAAAAGTTGAAAATGAGCTAATGTCCAACCCACGAAATTTCTGGAAATTCATCCGCAACAAATCGAATACTCCTACTGTTCCTCTTCCTATTACGTACGGTATTCAATCATTCCCAACAGCTTTCAACGATTATTTCGCTTCTATGTACTCTACAACTCAATGTCCTAGTTTTAATTTTATGTGTGATAAATGTATAAATGTTAGTGACATATGTGTTGAGTTATCTGAAGTAGTTTCTGCTCTCGACAAGCTTAATGGCATTAAGGGAGCTGGTCCAGATCAAATCTCTTCCTCTACAACTTCTAATTAATTTGTCCATAAAATCTGGTATATGTCCAACATTGTGGAAGCAGTCGTACATTGTCCCTGTCTATAAATCTGGTAGTAAATCTCTAGTCGAAAACTATAATCCGATCCCCATATTGTCAACTCAGTCCAAAATTATGGAATCCATAATATCGAGTCATATCTTTTCACATTTCAAAAACATAATCTCACCTAAGCAGCATGGCTTTTTTCGAAAACGTTCCACTGTGACAAACTTACTATCATATACCAATAACATCATTAGTGCAATGAGTGCGGGCGTGGAGGTACATGCTATTTATAATGATTTCAGCAAAGCCTTTGACAAAATTAATCACCAAATCTTATTAAACAAATTACCAGCTTACGGAATATCTGGGTGCCTACTAGAGTGGTTCACGTCCTATCTTTCGAGTCGGAAATTTAATGGTATTAAATAGGGACAAATGTTTAACAATTAGTTTTAGTCGGAAATTAAATCCTTCTGTGCCGTTTTATCTGGTGGATAATGTCGCTCTCAAAGTAACATCCGTAGTCAAGGATCTAGGAATAGTTCTTGATAGCAAATTGTCTTTTACTCATCATGATGAATACATGATCACTCGCAAACAAAGTCTTAGGATGTGTGAAAAGATATGGGTATAAATTTCACATTGTTCGCACACTAACTTTCCTATATGTGACATTTGTTAGATGAATTCTAGAATATGGTTGTATGGTCTGGACGCCCTTTTATGAAACTCATATTAATGGAATTGAAGCTATTCAAAATAAATTTGCAAGATCGGTCAAATATAAGCTACCAATTAGTGTTAGAAACTCCACTAGTTTGCAAAAGTTATCTTGGCTTGTCTGAGCTAAAGATGCGTAGAAAATATTTAAGTTTAAGTTTCGTTTAGAAACTTCTAAACAATATGTGTGATGCTCCCAGCCTTGTCAATGAGTTAAATTTATTTGTGCCTTATTATCGTACAAGGGATACTCCCTTATTTTATATCCATCACTACACCTCTTATTTTGCTTTATTATCGCCATTTAATTCAGCTGTGGTAGCTTGTAACAGTGTTTGTAATGATTTGGACTTCTTTGGCATGCGGTTCTAAACTTTTAGATCTAGAGCTCTTAGACTTACATGTTCATGATCTCTGTGTTTATTTGTAGTATAAGTTTTATCAAGTATATTTATAAGTTTGTCTTGATGTGTGGGTGCATTAGTTTGAGGAGTGCAAAAGGAGGAGACTGGACCGATATAGAGGGAGTGTTAGCGAGGAAATGGAAACAGTGCATGAATGAGGGTGGTAGTGGTTTGGAAATCATGGTAAGGATAAAAGGATGGAAGGAACAGGGGACGGAAACAGAGGAATAGCCCAGTGAAGTTTTTTTTTCTCTCATTTAACTTAGACTTTAATTTTATGGTGTGCGATTATTCATTTTTTTTTATTTTGTTGGTTTTGTTCTTTGGTATTGTAAGATGAAAAGTTTATGTTTTTTATGCCAATAAAGATATATATATATATATATATATATATATATATATATATATATATATATATATATATATATATATATATATACATATATATATATATATATATATATATATATATATATATATATATATGTTGTATTTGAGGTTTTCGCGGATAGATACCTGTGTTCTATTATTTTCTCGGGGATTCCGCGTTGATGCTGAGGGTTGGCTCTGAAAAGAACCGGATTCTCGACGTTTCGGTGAAGTAACATTCGCCATTCTCAAAAGATATATGCGTCCGTGCGGGTTAACCGTTAGACGCATACTGAGAGCTCGTTCGTGCGATGCGACTACTTATAGCTTTCTGGCTTCCGGTCATGCGCGTTGTGTGCGGTACTTCGGTTCGGTTGTTTGTTTGTCTTGTTGGTAGTACATGAGTCTGGGGTGTCTAGGATTGCATTTTGAGGGTGGATATGATCGGTCGTCATGCTGGGGGCAGTCTCAAAGAATCGTCTCTCGTGTTCATGCAGTAGTCTCGTTTTGCTTCTCTGTATACTCGTGACATTTCGTGGCTAATCTGTGCAACAGTCCTTAAATTTCTAAAGTCCATCCAGTGACCGGCGTTTGTGTGTTGGACAAGTGCCGATGAAACTTTGTCTCTGTGTCTGATTGAAACTACATGTTCTTGAATCCTAGCAGATATTTTTCTATTGGTACGTCCAATGTAGGTTCGTTCACATGTTCCGCAAGGTATTTCGTAAATTCCACGGGATTCTAACGGGATGGTGTCTTTAACGCTGCGTAGCATGGAGGATATTTTCTAGTTAGGTTTGAAAATGGTGTCGATGTTGTGTCTTTTAAGGATTCTGGCGATTTTGTCAGTTGATCCATGCACATATGGTAGGTATGCTGTGCTAACGGGTTTCTGGCGTTCTTCAGTTCTTTGGCTACTGTTCTCTGTACGACGGAAAGCTCTGGATATTAAGCTGTTTGGATATCCATTTGAAGAAAGAGCTTCTCGTAAGTTCCTCAATTCTTTCGGTAAGTTAATCTGGTCGGCTAGTGTTTTGGATCGGGTGGTAAGAGTGTTGACTACAGATGCTAGTTGTTTGGGATGATGGTGCGAAGAAGCGTTCAGATATCTGTCTGTGTGGGTTGGTTTCCGGTAGACAGTGTGACAGTGTGACAAGTGCCGTCAGGTTTCTTCTGTACCAAAACATCCAAGAAAGGAAGTCGTTGATGCTTTTCTATCTCCATTGTGAATTTAATTTGATCGTGTTGGGAGTTAAGATGGTTAAGGAATTTGTCCAGCTCTGGTCAGCCGTGGGGCCAGATTACAAATGTGTCGTCAACATATCTTAACCAGAGTGTAGGTTTAAGTGTGGCTGATGAGATTGCCTTTTCCTCAAAATCTGTAAGAAATATGTTGGCTATTACTGGGCATAGAGGTGAACCCATTGGTGCTCCTAGGACTTGTTTATATATTTGACCATCGTACCTAAAGTATGTATTCTTTAAACAATGTTCTGCCAGATCTGCTACATACTTTTCTGGTTTTAATTTTGATCTTATGATGTTTAAAGCCTCAGGGACCGGTACTTTTGTGAATAAAGATACAATGTCAAAGCTCACAAGGAGGTGGCCGGGCTGGAGTTGGTGATTTTTCAGTATGTCTATGAAGTGTTCAGCATTGCGGACATAGGAATCACAATCTTCGGCGTATGGTTGTAAACATCTTGCTAAATGTTTCGCAAGAAGTTGGACCGGTGAATCAACGGAGCTTACTATTGGTCGTAGTGGGGCTCCATCTTTGTGGATCTTTGGTAAACCATATATCTTGGGACACCGTAAAGATTTCTCCCTTGGTATAAGATAATTCATTGTTTCCTTGTCAATGCTAGAGCTAAGATCCTAAGCTTGTCTGGTAGTTTTCTCAAGATAGGTTGTAGGGTCCGTTGTACTGGGTAGATAAGCTGGATCATCTAAGATTGTGGTCATTTTTTGTTTATAGTCAGCACTGTTCATGACTACAGAGCAATTTCCCTTGTCAGCTGGTAGGACCACAATGCTGTTGTTTTCTCTTAGTGCCTTGAGGGCTTTGAATTCCTCGTATGAGATGTTTCTTGTCGGTGGTTTGGCAGATCTTAAAATGTGGCATGTCTCCTGTCTTATTGTCTCGGCTAATGTGGCAGGGAGTTGTGAGATAGCAGTCTCGACACCTGTGATTATGTCTTCTTTGGGATGGCGAGTTGGTGCTATTGCAAAGTTAAAACCCTTGGCCAGTACGGTTTTGGTAGGTTCGTCTAGGGGCTGGTTTGAAAGATTGTAAACCACTTTGTCGACGTTGAGTGGTATTGTTGCAGGTTTTTGTCTCCGTCTGAGAAGGTTATATTTTTCTTTCTCTCTATTGGTAATTAATAATCTATTCTGTTCGGCTCTGTTGTTAGATATTAAGTCTATCTGTTGCCAGAGGAGAGGGTGTAGCGTAGTGGTTAGAGCTATGTGGATTGTCAGGATATTTTGACTGATGCTGTCAAGTTTCTGTCGTTTGGTTTGTATTTCGCCCATTTGGTTTGGAATATATATATATATATATATATATATATATATATATATATATATATATATACTTATTACTATATATATACTTTAGTTATTTGATTAAAGAATGTTTACACAAGAACAGAAGACTGGCCTACTGTCTGTGGTTCAATGAAAAATGAGTGTGTAACTTTACGCGCGTTTGAAGTTATATCTGCCTCTCCAAATTCATGTAAGGAGTTGATTCCAATACTCACAGGACACACGTTAATAAAAACGTTTCCGATTTTCACAATAATTTCCGGCAGTAATCCTGATATATTAATGGGACGATATAGCCGAAATAATATATAATTTACACTTTATTTCCTAATATCTTATTTACAGTCCACTAACTCCAAATCTGATATAATTCTCTTCGGATACAATCAATAATTCATAATAAATCCTACAGAGCTAATAGTTTATTGTTTCCATTTGCCTATAAATCGTAACTTCGTGCGACTATATATTTATCTACTGTGTGCATTCTGTTCAGACTGTTATAAACCTTTAGTTTCCGTCTGTTATATCCATTTAGTTTCCGTATACTACATCCATTTAGTTTCCATCTGTTATATCTATTTAGTTTCCGTTTATTATATCTATTTAGTTTCCGATTGTTATATCTATTTAGTTTCCGTCTGTTATGTTTGAAATTGGCGAGTCCGCACGTGTGTAAATTCACAGCAAATTAAATTCATAATTCTAGTTTAATCAGGAGTAGTACATAATACAGCGTAATGCAGATCAAAGCTGCACTAATAATTCCTATCTAATATTGCATTGCTTAACAAGATTTGTTATTTTTTTTTATTTTCTAATCTATATGAGGGATGCCCAACCATCAAAATCTTTACCGAGCCAATTAAACATGAATGTGAGTTTACAGAGGATTAAAAAACGAGTATTATATAAGATCCATGCCGTATGAGATTTCAGCTATTATCAAGCAACACTTAACAGATCTGGAGGAATATTTGCCTTCCATCAACAGCAGCAAACAAAGCATGGATTAGAAACCCTTTTAGTGCAACAATACCTTCCGTCTTAAAATTCACTATTGAAATTGATTTACCTGTCGCTTCTTTGTACAAAATGCAAATGCATTTATGGATGTTGATAGTATTAAATCTATTGTTAATTTTCGGTAACATTTTATAGTATTTCGCAATGGATGGACATAAGAAGCTAGTTGACCTGAATGGTCTAGATATCCTTTTCCTTTATTATAGACCGGGAGTTAGTGACAGATTTTCAGACGTGATTTCCTACAGTATGCCTCTTGGAATATATTGAGTAATGGATATTCTGACGACAACAAACCATATATTAATTATTATTTACATGCCTGTAAAAAGTTAGTTAACATTTGTTTGCAAATTAAGAATTTTTATACGATGTCCATCGGGCTGCTATGTATTTCAAAATGAAATTCGTGTAAAAAGCTACAAGCAAAGTTACTGGCATACCGTTCGCGTGAGTCCATAGGGTCGCCTCGGGCAGGTGTATCCGTATTTAAAACAGTTATTTTTCCGCGTTTCTGAGCAGTCTGCCATTGATTAGTATACATGTTTATGCTATACGTGAAGTAAAAAAACACATTAAACATATTAAAAAACGCATTAAAAATAACAAATTGTAAGTATTTTTTTCTTAACTAGTACCTACATATTATTCGGTTTTTTTTAAGTGAAATAGTGATGAAGATGGAATAGTTGTTGTGGGTGAAATTGTTGTTTTAGGGTGGAATAGTTGTAGAGGGTGAAATAGTTGATGCGGTTTGAATAATGTGGAGAATTTAGAGGTGCACGCCAGTGGTGACGATGAAGGAATCCTGTGGTGTTTTTTTCTGGCAATAGACCTTTTCATAGTTGAATTTTTTTTTGTGCGCATGCGTCAATTTCCGCCATGTCATAAGTCAAAATTGCCTGAAATTTTTGACGTATAACCTTAATATTTGCCCGAAACTTTCATATTCCCGCCTTTCAAACTTGACAGATGCGCATGCGCTTAACTAACTGTAAAAAGGACAATTGTTCTGCCGCTTGGCGGTATGCAACCCTGTATGCAACCCTGTATGGAAAATTTAAAAGTGTAAAAGTGCCACTGGCGCTTTCATCGTCACCTGGTGCGGCATGTGGTAGACTATAGTTTATTGTAAATATACTGCCAGACTGTGCCAATCAAAGCGATTTAGAAGCGTTGCCTAGCAATAGAGTTGTTTAAAGAATATGCTATTCAAAACCCGCTTTATTTTTAAATTTCACGCAATATTGTACAAATAAATGGAGGCGGTAGACTCTTTTACTATTTCGATAAAAAAATGTATTGTGCCACATTGCCTTAAGCTTTTGGATCTTGATTTATCTGATCAAGACCAAATACGCGCGGCGCTGCCGCGCGTTTGTCGTCTTGATTTATCTAGTTTACCATATACGCGCGGCAGCGCTTCTTGGCGGATCTTGATTTGTCTGTCGCTTCGCGGTATGCAACCTAATCTTTTTTGATAATAATAATAATCTGCTCTATCGCGTGTTCAGTGTTAAACGCATGTTCGGTAGAGTTTGGAAAAATGGACAGAAAAAAGATTTTTCAAAATTTCTGTATTTACAAAAATTCTATGTCAAGGCTATCGGCCACGAAGATACCAAAACGTCAATTTCAATAACAAAATGTATAATCTATATAGATCTGAAAGAAATTTAAATATATCTCTTACAGTGTTCATTTTATAGTTATTTGAATTTATTAATTTCTGTTATGTTCGAGTTTGAGGGGCGGCGGCTGCCGCCAGACAAAATATTTTGCAAAACTAACTGAGGGATATCATAACTGGCTAATTCTCTACAAATGTGTGAAATTTTATTGTTCCACGTTGTGTGAAACTTACTAAAATAATTTTTTAAATGAATCCAGACGTCAATAAAGAATTCCAACATGTTACGGCAGCCAACGCCAGATAAAATATTTTTCGAAAATGATGTGTTAGATATTGAGGTGTTAGATGTTGGGGAGACTTTTTCTTTAGAAGCGTGTACAATTTTATTATTCCACATGCTGTAGAATCTATTAAAACATTTTTTTAATGAAACCAGCCATCAATTTAAATGAGAAACGTGGTCAAAGATTTAGATTTTTCACCCTGGATAAATAAAATACTTGTTAATTTGTTTGTTACAAAAAAAAAACGTTTATTACCAAATTAAATACATTTAAAACTCGGAATAGAAAAACTGTAAATAACCACAAATACTTTGGCACATAATTCCACTAATATAACATGTTCCAAAATGATTTCCACTGATTTCAAGAACAAACTTTTCTGGGCGAAACTTGCTTGGTGGTCCCTTCTCGGTCAGAATTGTTTGAAAAGTCTGAGTTTTGTCCGAAAACAAATTTTTCAGCGGTCGCAGTAGATTTCAACTGACTGACGTTTGGGTTGACGTTTGTGTCTGCGTCCCGCCAGTAGCGCCGATGTGTTTTCTTGGTGAATTCTTGATTCATTTGAAAATGCGGGAAAAAAATGGAAATTCGAATCATCTTGGGACGGGACTTGCAGGTGAAAGTGCGGAAATGTGTTACCACCGATTGGTGTTCTTCGTTGCAGCGTAAATGTCGTGGTAAGAAAATTCCGATTTTGACGTTGACAAGCATGGACGACCGAAGAGATACTATTACTAATGGATTCCAGAAGAGCATACAAAAACAAATGCGCACTAAGATATAAAGAAACCCAACGAGAAATCAGACCGAAAATAAGATCAGCAAAAGAGGTGTGGTTGTCTGCGCAATGCGCTGAAATTGAAGTTCTTGAAATAAAGCATGACTCCTTTAACTTGCACAAAAAAGTGAAGCAGGTCGCTGGTAACCACAAGCCTATAAGATCCCAAATGCTAATGGATGTGCAAAACACTATATTAACATCAACAGAGGATAAACTAAAAGAGTGGAATAGATACATAAAGACTATTTTTAAGGACAACAGACATGAACCCTATAATATCGAACTACTCGGAAATGACGGAAGTGACATAACAAGATCAGAAGTCGAACATGTTATTGCGAAGATAAAGAATGGGAAGGCACCTGGCTCAGATGAAATACACGCAGAAATTTTTGAGATCCTTAAAGATGATAGTTCTCTCTCAATAATAGTAGACCTATTTAATAATATATATATATATATATATATATATATATATATATATATATATATAAGTATGCGTCTAACCGTTGACCCGCACGGACGCATATATCTCTTGAGAATGGCGAATGTTAGTTCGCCGAAACGTCGAGAATCCGGTTCTTTTCAGAACCAACCCTCAACATCAACGCGGAATCCCCGAGAAAACAATACAACACAGGTATCTATCCGCGAAAACCTCAAATACAACATATATATATATATATATATATATATATATATATATATATATATATATATATATATATATATATATATATAGAACAGGTGAAACACCAAGAGCTTGGTTAAAATCAACTTTCATCACCTTAGCAAAGAAATCAAATGCGAAACAATGTAAAGATTATAGGACCATCAGTCTCATGAGTCAAGTATTGAAACTATTTCTGAAGATCATCCATAATCGTATTTTCCGCAAATGTAAAGAGTCGATCAGCGAGTCCCAGTTTGGCTTTCGGAATGGGTTCGGCACAAGGGAGGCACTTTTCAGTGTACAAGTTCTGGTACAACGATGCCTTTATGTTAATGTAGACGTTTTTGCCTGCTTCTTAGACTATGAAAAAGCATTTGACACCGTAAACCATAATAAAGTAGTAGATATACTTAAAGAGCTAGGATTAGACGGGCAAGATATCCGCATTATAGCCAACCTGTATTGGAACCAAACAGCAGCGGTGTTAATGAACAAAGAACTGTCAGAAGAGGTCATGATTCAAAGAGGGGTGCGACAAGGCTGTGTTCTTTCGCCATTACTTTTTAACCTTTATGCAGAAAAAATATTTCGAGAAGCATTGGATGGCAAGAACATAGGAGTAATCGTAGGAGGCATAGTGATCAATAACCTGAGGTTTGCCGACGACACCGTTCTATTGACTACGAACATAGAAGACCTACAAGAACTAATGACAACCGTTACAGAGCACAGCTTGTCCATGGGTCTTAAACTCAACGTTAATAAGACAAAATGGCCCGTCGTAAATAAAACCAGCGTAAATAACCAGCTGAATCTAAGAGTTGGAAATGAGGTGGTGGAACGCGTCAACTCCAATAAGTACCTTGGCTGTAACGTAAACGACAAATGGGACATGACATCGGAAATTAGAAGCCGCATCGAACAGGCAAGAGGAGCTTTCACCAAAATGAAGAAAGTGCTGAACAACAGGCACTTGGAAATCCCCCACAGAATCAGATTGTTAAGGTGCTATGTGTTTAGTATCCTGTACTACGGCGTCGAGGCTTGGACACTTACGGAGGCTATGTGTAAGAAGGTGGAGGCTTTTGAGATGTGGACTTACCGTAGAGTGCTGAGAATTTCTTAGGTGGATCGAATTACTAACGTCGAGGTCTTGCAAAGAGTCAATAAGCAAACAGAAGTTCTCAACACAATAAAGAGAAGAAAACTGGAATACCTTGGTCATGTTATCCGAAATGATAAGTACAGGTTAGAGCAGACAATAATACAGGGTATAATACAAGGTTCTGCGGTCCAGGCCACCGCAGAACATCATGGCTCAAGAACCTTCGCCAATGGTTTGGACAAAGTACAAGATCCCTATTTTGAAAAGCTGCAGATAAAATTCAAATAATGAAATTGGTCGTCAACGCCCTTGGAAGGCATGACAAATGAAGAAGAAGAAGATACCCGAAATTTGAGGAATTTTAGAAAATTCTCCCACGCCAAACCGCAGCCGGCGAAGTAGCAAAATTTACAACCCTTGCAGAAAAGGGTCGAAATTTGCGAATTGCCGCGGTAAAAGTTGCTAAAGTTGAAAGCCGGATGAAATATGACGTGCGAAAAATGTACGATGATTCCCAGGGCTCTGGGGGCGCACCGTGCAAGTGAAACGTGCAAACTTAGTTTCAGAATGTCGGCAATTTCCGGCGGAATGACACCGTTCAAAAATTCCTAAAAAATTCGCATGCGCCTCTTAGCTAGGACTCAAAATGCGAATTTCATTTTTTGCAATAACGTTGCCAGTTGCGAACTTTTTGCAACTTTTAATAGCCTATGGCACGGTCCAGTCTGTTCTCGATCTGCCAGTGTAGGGCAGGAAGTCGTGTTACTTGTACTTTTGTAGATCTCGATTGCGGATTGACATCCTACCGCTTTGCCTATAAATTGCCGCCTATAAATTGCAATGCTTCAATGCAACATATAACTGCAACTACCGATTCTGAAAAACTTGCCTGACCAATAAATTCAGTCTATTGTTGAATCAGGTGGTATGGGTGAAATGCTGTTTTTAAGGCTTCCATGCCATACTCAAGCTGTTGAACGGGCTGTAAAATTGACGATAGCTGCCACTTCTCAATGCACAAAAGAGTACGATTAGGTGCAATAAAAGCCAAATTGGAATCACGGAACGAAATGCCAAAATTTGACACAAAAAGATATTTTCTAGCAAATTAATTGTTTTTTTTTAAATATTTTTATAAAAAAAAATTTGAATTTTTGATTAAAGGTGATTAATATATAACTGAATTATATATTGCGTATCATTTATCACCCATTTATCATTGAATTAAGCTTAATATTATTTTATATCTTTTACTTTCTATCATTAAATTTTAATTTTTGAGGTCCGTGCAGAGGCAGAAGATATTCATCAAATTAATTCAAAAATTATATTTATTTTAACTTTAATATAATGCACCAATCCCCCCCCCCCTATTACAACTTTAAATCTTGAAAAAAATATTGTTTGCATACATCCGTGCTCCACCCTAGTTGGTAGTAGCGAAAGCTCTTTTAAAGTCTAAGAAGACGGCGATCACAATTTGCCTTTTGTCACCTGCATTTATCCACTGGTCACATACTTTTAAAACCGTTGACTCACAGGAATGATTTTCAACAAAACCCGATTGAACGCTTGTTATTATGTGATGGTTCTTGAAGTACTCCAACAACTGATTTTTTACCACCGTTTCAAGAAGTTTTTCGTAAACAGGCACTATATTTATGGGACGGAATTCCTCGCACTTTATCGAATTTGTTACTTTAGGCACTGGCACCACCGTTGAAGTTTTCCAATCCTGCGGGAATTGTCCTTTCTGCAAAGAGCTATTAATGACGTCTAGGAACCTGTTCCCAATTACCTGGAAAGCATCTACTAATATTTTTGTTGTTATTGCGGAATTATCACCACTGCCTGTATGTTTCATCTGTCTAACTTCTTTCTTCAAGCTTTCCATCTCTACCACCTTGAATATTGCAAAGGAATCGTTACTAGTTTTATTCATGTGATACTCATATCTATTCGTTGGTTGGTTCTGTGTTGTATCGGAAACAATGTTATTAATACTCTCCACAAAATATATGTTAAAATTGTTGCTGAATTACTGATTTGTTGCAATAGGCGTTTCACTATGTTCGTTATTAAATAAAATTATCTCTGGTAAACTTTGCTTCTCTGATATCATGGCTTTTATGTTTTTCCACATTTCCCTAGGTCAGTTCTTGTTATTGTCAATAACATCACGAAAATACTGATCTTTAGCAGTTCTAATTTTATGTACAACTGTGTTTCTAAAATGTTTGTATTCCTCCCATAAATTTCCATTCCCTGTAATTTTTGCTTCTTGGAATTTCTTGTCCCTAAGTTTTATATGTTCAAGAATGTCATTATTGAACCATTTTCTGTAGTGACTGTAGGAAAAGAGTTTTTTTATTGACCTTTGGGCAAACCCGATTTATTGACGATGTCATGCAGTTAACGAGTTTTTTTGCTAAATAGTGTGTGTTACTAAGGTTGTTATTCCATGTGGTGCCTTTTATTAATAATTCTTGGAAAAGCTCTGTCCGGTAGCTTTTGTAATTTCGTGTTTCTATAGTCATTTTCTCTTTTTTATGTAATGTATCGTTATTTAGTATATCGAGACTTATGATACAGTGTTCTGCTATCCTCGGTGTTTTAGAACATTGCATTTTACTGATTTTTCATTGGTAAGTACATGATCAATTAACGTCGAGCTGTTCTAAGTAATGCGCGTCGGCTCTTCAACAATTTGAATATATCCATTTACGTATATTAAGTCTTTATACTTTTTTGTATAGAAGGTATCACTGAGTAAGTCAAAGTTAAAATCTCCAACGATAATGTTTTGCCCATCAAAAACACCAACATCACTTAAGAAATTTCCAAAGTATTCAATGAATATTGCCTCATTTTTAATCGGAGAGCGATAAATCGTTGTTAGTAAAACACGTTTTTTTTTTATTTTTATATTTCCACAGTCACTATCCACGCTGTTGTTTCAATGCTCTGTGACTTAACCAGTTTATTACCTGTCCCTTTTCTTATGAAGATCATTACTCCTCCTGTTCTACTGTTGGTCGTACAGCACTGTTCAAACTTGTATCCCTCGAGATGCAACTCAACCCTACTAATTTCACTTTTTACATGGGTTTCCGTCAGACAAATTACCAAAGGATTTATATTTTCAATAAAATGTGCAATTTGGTCCTTATTATTTAGATAACCTTGACAGTTCATATAGATTACCGAGCGGTTACGTTCTATCATTGATAATTGCTATATATCATTTATCGGGGATTGATATTGGAAATATTTTCTTTTTTGTGATTCTGTGATTCTTTCCAGTGATGGACATATTTGACTCCACACGGTGTGCTCTGTATTTAAATTCAATTTAAATTTAATGTTTACTGTGTCGCAGTTGACACATTTTTCAGTTTCACTAGTGCAGTCTTCAAGACATGATTACCACTGCATATAGAGCATACCATGGTGCTCTTGCAGTTCTTTTGTGTGTGGCCGAAGCTCTGACAATTATAACAGCGTACTACCCCATAATCTTATGAGAATTTATTTTATTATTAATTTGTTGAAAGCATATTCATTTACCTCTATTATTGTATAGAAAAACTTCTTGGTTACCTTACTTCTGTACAGTATTGTTATTTCGGACTTTGTATTTTCTAGATTATTTTGTTGTATTATGTTTTCAATTAGCTCCTCATCTGGTTCTTGATGTTCGTCTTCATGAATTGTAATTATTTTAAGCCTGTTTTTGAATAGTTTTGGCCGTCCGATTTCATAATTTTGTCCTACTTTCTCTTGAATCTTTTCTTGAACAGTGGTTAAGTCCTTTTCTGTATCACACTGTATAACTAGACCTCCATTTTTGTCGTTTTTCCCATGCTAACTCCTACACCGATTTCTGATGGTTTGACAGTGTTTATTAAATCCTGTTTGGTTTGTTTTGGGTCTTCTTGTTTATTTTTCGGATTCATTATTAATGTTTGATTTTCTACTAATTTTTGTGTCTTTCTTAGTGCTTTAACAAACGACACTGATTCTTCATTATTTATTTGGGTTTTTTCATCTCGTATCTCCGTTATCTCCTCACGCAACTTTTTGTTCTCCTCTAACAGCTGATTAATTTTATCATCCATTCTCACTATCATGGACTTTAAACATTTTAACGATTCAAATAGATTTCCTAGTAAACTTTGTTCTATATTTATTTCATCTTTCCCACTGTGGGATCTTGTTATATCTGATTCTTCTTCAGTTACTCTTTTTGTGCCACCCCCTATGTTATCACATTCACTACATTTCCAAGTTGCTTTTATCCTGTGAAACCCACGTAATTGTACATTTTGGCACTTCGTATGATAACTTTTTTGACACTCCGTGCACACTATTATTGTTTTTGTTTCACTAAGCGACCGAAAACAGCCGGCGCAGACGGAGTGTAATCCGTCCGCGTTCATTTCACCTGTTTTCGGTGCGTAGGAACGAAATTTCACCTATGTTAGGAGCGTAAAAACTAACACGTCCGCTTGCTGCGGTGTCATTTGGATACGTCATGAACCATTGCAGAATTTGTTTAATTTATTGATATTATTATTCTTTATACTTTTGAACTTCTTTTTAAATTTATCATTAAAGTTAGCGTTGCAGTTGTTAAAGTCTTAAGTATTAATTACAGTTTGTTTCTCAACGAGTTACGTATCGAGTTGATGTTGGTTTCTAATCTTTTGACTTTCCACGCTGTTATTCCGATTTCTAAATTAATAATCTTAATTCTGAGCGGTTTAATTATTTTTTCAGTCGTAATCATAGAAGGATGTCTTTCGGCTTGAAGAGAATACAAGCTTTTTGAATTATTAATGATGTGTTGAGGATAAACTTTTTTCCGTCTATCGTTTAACAAAACTAATAATCTATTTTTAATCGATGCTAATTTGATCAACTCATTAATCCAATCCTTGGTATGTTTCTTTGTTGTTTGGTCATAATTTGTTTCCAAGTGGTTGAAATTATCCCTCGGCATTATAAAGAGATTTATTGAATCACGTCCAGTTAAAATTATTAGATGATAAGAGAATTAATCACAGGTAGTCAGGACATAAAAATCAGAACTCTGTTTTGTTTATATTTGATCGTTTCGTCCTTTTATTAGGACTTCCTCAGCAACTACAAAATAAAAACATAAATTACAAACCACTTTACACAACATATACAAACACATATAAACCTATAAATTATAACTCAATCATACAAGTTCACAGTTTAATATATTCCCGAAACATATAAAACAATTATATATTATATAAATATATAACAAAATTATTAAACAATATATGGAATACGTCTTGATAAATTTCTCTGTCCTCAACGACTTATACTACACTACTGACACATTCTTGGGAAATGTTCAATAGCCACGTTGTATTACTACTGCATCGCCATCTGATATTTTTATGTTATATTTATATCTGGCGGTTAAATTTAAAAATGTCCTTGTAACTACTACTTAAATTATTAGTGTCAGTTAGGGCAGTGGTTCTCAACCTTTTTGAGCCGCGACCCAATTTTGAGGAATATGTTCATAGCGCGACCCAAAAAACCAAGCGAAAGATTTTCTAGAACCAATTAAAAACAAATCTTCAATTTTACAATAATGACCATTTTAACTCACATATCGTGGGTGTACTGCCAAGTGACAACAGCTGGTGGATGGGCACTTGCATAAGATGTGACAGAACACGCGAAAAATGCTCTCACGATCACCTGGGAACTATGTTCTAAGAAGAAGTCTAGACCGGACCTTGATCCGGACCGGACCTTGACAAGAAGTAGATAGATTTTGTATAAGCAAAACTAGACAGGACATGAATAGGTAAAACTAGACAGGACCTTTGGATGTATGGGAATATTAAGGTGAGATAGAACCCGTGGAAGATGCGACAGAATATGCATAAGATGTAATAGAACACGCGGAAAATGCTCTTACGATCACTAAGGAACTGTATGATCCAAAAAGAAATCTAGACCGTGCCAGACAGGACAAAAATAGGTAAAACTAGACAGCACCTTAAATAGGCAAAAGTAGACAGGACCTTGTATTAGCAAAACCAGATAGTACATGAATAGGTTTAACTAGACAGGACCTTTGGATGCATGGGAATAGGAAGATGAGATAGAACAGGTGGAAGATGGGATAGAACATGCAGAAGATATGACATAACACGCGGAAAATGCTCTCACGATCACTTAGGAACTGTATGATCCAAGAAGTTTAGACAGTGCCAGACAGGACATGTATAGATAAAACTAGAAAGGACCTTCAAAAAAGGCAGAACTAGACAGGACCTTGTATAAGCAAAACTAGACAGGACATGAATAGGTTTAACTATACAAGACCTTTGGATGAATGGGTATTCGCAAGATGAGATAGAACTCGTGGAAGATGGGAAATAACATGCATAAGATGTGACATAATACGCGGAAAATGCTCTCACGATCACTTTGGAACTGTATGATCCAAAAGGAAGTCTAGACAGTGCCAGACAGGACATACATGAGTAAAACTAGACAGGACCGTGAATAGGCAAAGTAGACAGGACCTTGTATAAACAAAACTACACAGGACGTGAATAGGTTTAACTAGACAGGACCTTCGGATCCATGGGAATAGGAAGATGAGATAGAACACGTGGAAGATGGGACAAAACATGCAGAAGATATAACATTACACGCGGAAAATGCTCTCGCGATAACTTAGTAACTGTATGATCCAAGAAGAAGTCTAGACAGTGCCAGACAGCACATGAATAGGTAAAATTAGAAAGGACCTTGAATAGGCAGAAGTAGATAGGACCTTGTGTAAGCAAAACTAGATAGGGCAAGAATAGGTACAACTAGACAGTATCTTTGGATGCATGGGAATAGGAAGATGAGTCAGAACACGTGGAAGATGGAACAGAACATGCAGAAGATGTGACAAAACACGCGGAAAATGCTATCATGATCACGTGGGAACTGTATGTTAGAAGAAGAAGTGCCAGGCAGGACATGAATAGCTAAACCTAGACAGGATCCTGAATAGGCAAAAGTAGAAGGACCTTGTATAATCAAAACTAGACAGGACATGAATAGGTACACCTAGACAGGACCTACGGATGCATGGGAATAGGAAGATGATATAGAACACGTGGAAGATGGGTCAGAACATGCATAAGATGTGACAGAACACGCGAAAAATGCTCTCACGATCACCTGGGACTGTATTATCGAAGAAGAAGTCTAGACTGTGCCAGACAGAACATGAATAGGTAAAACTAGAAAGGACCTTGAATAGGCAGAAGTAGATAGGACCTTGTGTAAGCAAAACTAGATAGGGCATGAATAGGTACAACTCGACAGTACCTTTGGATGCATGGGAATAGGAAGATGAGTTAGAACACGTGGAAGATGGGACAGAACATGCATAAGATGTGACAAAACACGCGGAAAATGCTATCATGATCATGTGGGAACTGTATGATAGAAGAAGAAGTATGGACAGTGCCAGACAGGACATGAATAGCTAAACCTAGACAGGATCCTGAATAGGCAAAAGTAGAAGGATCTTGTATAAACAAAACTAGTAGACAGGACATGAATAGGTACACCTAGACAGAACCTACGGATGCATGGGAATAGGAAGATGAGAGAACACGTGGAAGATGGGTCAGAACATGCATAACATGTAACAGAACACGCGGAAAATGCTCTCACGATCACCTGGGACTGTATTATCCAAGAAGAAGTCTAGACTGTGCCAGACAGGACATGAATAGGTAAAACTAGACAGGACCTGTTGCTTCTTCTTCCTAGCATTTGTCACGTCTGGTAGCAGGGTCCGCTGTGAAGATTCTATGTCTCCATTTCTTTCGGTCTTGAGCCATATCTGGGTGTAGATGTGCAATCTTCAGGTCATTATGGATCATATCAACCCCGATATGCATTGGTCGTCCCTTGATCCTCTTTCCCGCTTCAGAAGTCTTCTCATCAATCAAAGCCCAGAAGGCATCTTTAGTTTCTGGGCTCAGGCCGGTTTGTGGAACGTAGGCACTGAAGAATTGAATTTTTTCTTCCATCATCAAACTTGGTTGATGTGTTGATGTCGACGCCGCTGGTTGTACCACGGGAGCCGTAGTATATCAGTTTGTAACCACATCCAATGTCATAAGACTTTTGTACGCTCCATCTTGTTTCTTGCACAGCACAGATGTCAATGTGCCTCTTCTTAAGTGCTTTAGCTAGTTCGTTGTGGCGACCAGACATAGTCTCGACGTTCAACGATGCGAGACAGAAAGTCGGGGCTGGCTTGTTTAGCCGTCGCCGCCCATGCACCGGTAACCCTTGCAAACTTTTCATGTTGACCGGGCCTTGCCAACACGCGTTGTTTTCAGGGGACGCCCTAACCTTAGTTCCGAATCTATGTGACAACATTTTTATGGAAATGTTGTCTCATTTTATGGACGTGACGTTGAGTTTTACGGTCGGCTTTAAACCGGCCGCCCCTAACATAGGAGTACAGACGCCGTTCGTAGCCGCCCGCTCCGGTTCAGACGCTAAAACTGATACCTACCCTCAAAATTTGGCCGTTCTTTAATGTCAAAATTTAATCCAAAAGTTTTAGTATAAAGACTGGTGCAAATTTCTACAGGCATACCTAGCAACACTGTTAGGTCGCACGTTTCCCACTGATTTATATTTAATAAATTCATCACTTTTACCACTTTTTACAATCTTTTGACGGAGAAATTTCAAAACGATCCCGTTGTTACCATTACTGGGTTAAGTATCAAAATTAGACAGGACCTTGGATAGGCAAAAGTAAACAGGACCTTGTATAAGCAAAACTAGACAGGACATGAATAGGTTTAACTAAACAGGACCTTCGGATGCAAGGGAACAAGAAGATGAGAAGAACACGTGGAAGATGAGACAGAACATGCAGATGCTCCTGGGTGTACTGTTAAAAATTGGCAAAAATTAGATAATCTGCCTTTAGTCGGATAATCTAAAATTAGATAATCTGCCTAAAGTCGTTTTAACGTCTGCTACGTTTATCGATAATAAAATTGTCCAAGCCAATATACGTACTTATTTGTAACCTTCTAACATGGGCCAAGTCTTTCAGTTCAAAATCTCAACAGTTAATAGTGTCCATGTCTAGTCACTCATTTTTGCCAATTTTTGACTAGCTCATTTTCAAAGATAACTTGTGAAGTTATATAAATCTGCACACTTAACACGACTCGAGTTTCGACTGGTGAAGGTCTTTTTCAAGTTAAAGAAAAATAAAGCTCTTTTTTATCAAAGGAAAACTGAATGAATAACCTAATAAATCATAATGGGACGGCAGAAAGACCTTATGGCCGATAGACATTTGTTCCTTATGGTGACAATAAAGATTATTATTATTATAATAATGAGGTGTTGCATAGTTCATATACCTACTTTTTCTCAGGAAATTAAGGCAAGAACTCCTTTGGTTCGACCCAAGAAACATGTTTCGCGACCCAATTTTGGGTCGCGACCCATAGGTTAAGAACCACTGAGTTAGGGTTGTCACCTCAAATCTGGGACTCGCCCGGAGACGATAACTAACAATAAGAAGAAAAAAACCACAGGCATAAATATTTTTTTTTAAATTTATATAAATTAACAAATTCAAAACTCACATTCCTACAAATTAAATACAATTTCTAATTATCAAAGAGTAGTTACTTACTTTGCATATAACTGATAAAACACAAACTTATCATTTTACGTATACAATTAGAACAGACAAAGAAGAAAAAGATATGCAATATAGTACATAATAAATAATTAATTTATTTTTCCATGTATATTTCTTGTTTTACATCGCAGCCTTTACAAGATCGGCATTTTCTGCTGTTTTTTTTTAATTAAAAAAATTATCGACAGCTCATGTCAAAAATAAGTTTCATGCATAATTATGCCTTTACCAACTCAACCCGCATCCTTTTACGGTTGTCTGTCCAAATATTTTCCATAATCGAAAAAAATCGTTCTACATATGCATTACTTATAGGTATCGATACAATCTTACCAACAAGTTTTGGTAGTTCAGTGAAAACACAAGAGGAAAATATTTTGATCCATCTTTTATCAGTTGGCAAATTGGTGAGCGATTTGGTGGACTGAATGATATTTTTAAGAAGGCAGATATCATCATATAATTTATCGGCATCTAATTCTACATTACGTATTTTGCAGCATCTAAAAAATCTTGTTATTTGAAATTTTCTTTTTTAAGATTAATTACTGAAAAATATTTACATGGGCTGTTTTCAAAAATAAAAAAAAAATCTTTCATTACACCTTATTCTTCAGTCACAATTTTTAGTTTTTTTATAGGTACCTACATCGGAAATCTAAACTTGTATTCACTTTACTACTGACAAATTGATCTTCTAATCCAGGGGTCTCCAAACTTTCCAGCCTTAGGGCCATACTGATTACTCCAGTAAGTTGCGAGGGCCAAAACCATATTATCATTGCTGCCGGTGGTAAAAAGTGAAATAGTCCACTGATAAAAAAAAGACCAAAAAAGTACGCAACGTTTAAAAAAGGCTGCAACTCGGACTAAAGTCCGCAAAACGGCAACACTGCACATTATTAATTTTCCTGTCATTATCTGTAATTTCTATATTAGTCGTAGAGTACGAGCCATGAGGAGTAACGTGACACGACATCTGGTGGACACAAGCGGAAATAGGTAGTACCTTCTATCGCTAACAGATGGCGCTAATAGCACGTACAGAATAATCTCGTTGGTTCGAGAAAGTTCTGGTGTCTTCCACTCACTTCTAGATGGCAGTAATTGGAATATATAAGAAGACTAGTGGCGCAACCACAAGTCAGTTCCTATGACACTGTTGTGAAATAAAATAGTGCGTTCCTCCTTAAAACGTGTTTGTGCGTGTTTAAGTTTAAGACATCTTTGTAACAGTATTTTGATTTGAATTGTTGCTTTTGTGTGTGATTTAGTAGTATGGAAAAGAAGCGAAAAATTGATAGTGAATGCAGAAAATTCAAAGATCAGTGGAACATTTAGTATTTCGTAATTGAGTCCAGTAACAAGGCGCTATGTTTGATTTGCAATGAAAGCATAGCCGTTCTCAAGGAATATAACATTAAACGTCATTATGATACAAAACATTTTCAAAATTACTCAAAATATACAGGAAGTTTGCGGACAGAAAAATTCGAAGCTATGAAGCGCGGATTGAAATCGCAGCAATCTTCATTTACAAAACTCAAAACTGAACAAGAGGCTGCAACTCGTGCCAGCTTTAGTGTGGTTCTTGAAATTGCAAAACGTGGAAAACCATTCACCGATGGAGAAATGATCAAAGAATGCATAATTGCAGTAGCCGAAGAAATGTGCCCTGAAAAGGTAAATTTATTAAAAACTGTCAGTATGTCAGCAAACACTGTGGCTTGAAGGGTAGAAAACATCGCTGAAAATATATCCTCTCAACTGTTCGACAAAAATGGACATGTTGAGTGGTTTTCTTTGGCCTTGGATGAGTCAACGGATGTGTCAGATACTGCTCAGGTGTTGATTTATATTCGAGGAGTAGATAAAAGCTATGAAGTGCATGAAGAACTTCTTGATATGTATATTATTCATGGCACAAACTACTGGTACAGTTATTTTTAAAGGAGTTGAAATGGCCATTAATCAAAAGAACCTTCGATGGAAAAACTTGAAATGTATTACAACTGATGGAGGCAAAAACATGAGTGGGAAAGATAAAGGGGTGGTCGGTGGTCCCTCTTGTGTCAAAGGCTGTAGAAAATGACGGTGGTTCCAAACCATTAGTCTTACATTGTATCATTCATCAACAGTCTTTGTGCGGAAAATGTTTGGATATGTCTGAAGTTCTGAAACCAGTCATATCAACTGTTAATTTTATCAGATCTTTTGGGCTGAATCACCGACAATTCCGACAATTTATTTAAGAGATTATAGAAAATGACTTACCTTATCATACTGCCGTACGTTGGCTTAGTTGTGGGAAAGTCCTTCAGCGCTTTTTTGAACTTCGAGCAGTGATCGAAATTTTTTTGAATGAAAAGCATCGCCCTGTTACTGAATTACAAAACAACGCATGGCTGTGGAAGTTAGCATTCTATGTTGATTTGACAAAACATGTGAACGAACTGAATTTGAGATTGCAAGGAGAAAACCAGCATCTTCCTGATTTATACACTAATATCAAATCATTCCGGAAGAAATTGATACTGTTTCAATCACAACTACGAAGTAAATGTTTTTCACATTTTAAAACATGTGAAATATTCAGCCACACCACTGAGACTGAGTTTCCTATCGATTTTGCAATCGAAACTTTGAGTGCTTTGAAAATAAATTTTGATACTCGTTTCTCGGACTTTGATGCCATTGCGAATCAAATTAAGATTTTTTAGAATCCTTTTGATACTGACATTGAAACCCTAGCCCTGGAACTTCAAATGAAAATGATTGATCTACAGTGCAGTGATATAATTAAGAACAAATATTAAAACTCATCTTTGTTGGAATTTTATTTGTTGGAAGAGTCTTCCACTGACACAATTTGATAATTTGCATAAATTTGCTCGTGGGCTGTTTTCTGTTTTTGGTACTACTTATTTGTGTGAGAAGACCTTCTCAAAAATGAAGTACACAAAAAATGTTTACAGATCTAAATTAACTGATGAGCATCTTAAATCTCTTTTAATAATTGATAAAAGTAAAATTAGTCCACAACTACAAACTATTGTCAGTGGAAAATCTCAATTACATAAATCTCATTAGTATTTCATATGTCATTATGCTTGTTATAAGTTATGTTTTTATTTAAAATGTATAAAATGTTAGTTGGATTCATTTCAATAATTTGTTAGTTATTATATACTGAAGTTAAATTTTCTGCATATTATACATGTCTTTACTCATTACAATTCTGTGTTTCTTTATCCAACTTATCACAAAAACAATAACAATAAGCCTACAACAATGTTATGAGTATTTAGCCCATGACCATATCAATGTAGATGTCATATTAATAATTATTCAACATAAAATTAGAATACTTCAGTAAACTAAATTTAATTGGCTATAAAAAATATGTTCTCTAAAAGGAGTTTTCAAGTATGCTAGCTCTCCGCGGGCCGGACAAAATCTGTCCGCGGGCCGGATGTGGCCCTCGGGCCGTAGTTTGGAGACCCCTGTTCTTATCTATTACCCAGTTTATTTTTCAGTGATAACATTATGTCATGCAAATTCACGGAACTTGTTACCGATTGATTTTCAAGCTATATAAGTCCCATAAAATTATGCACAAAGTAACATACGGCTAAAGATAAATTCATCTTCACTATCCTTCACGAATTTCCAAATGATTTTGTGGGTATCTTCTTCACCCAGTTGTACAATATTTTGTACAAGTGTGTACAAGTTTTATCGCTGACCAGGCATTAACAATTTTTCTAAAGCTTTATGTAGAGATAGCAATCTCGTTATCATGTGGCTAATAATATTGTCATATTCCAATTCCGAAAAATCAAAGAAATCTTTTATTTGTAAATTCTATTAGAGCTAATAGAAAATTCTGCATATATTTTTAATAACAAAATTCAAAATTTTCGGATTAAAGGCCGGTCCAGACGCTACGTTTTGCACAACCTTTTGTCTGCACAGTTCAACACGTTGCATATTAAACGTTGCGTGTAAATAGGAAAAGTTGTGCGCAGTGTTGAAAACGCCGCGAAGAGGGTACAGTTAAAGCGATAACTGAGCTAGAGAGAGCATAGATATCCATTAACTGTGCAGACAAGTCGGCGCATGTAGACGGTAGCTCCGTTTTCCGATTCATTTTGTTCAAAAATAACCAGACTAGTACCTCTTCCATGACGATTTCACTAAAATTGTGCGAAATATACAGATATATCCAGGCCCGTCTTTCCCACTGGGCACCCTGGGCATGCGCCCAGGGCCCCGCGATCCATAAGGGGCCCGTAGTTATTGCCAGATCACCAAACGATAACGTTTAGAAAGATAATAAAATTGAAGACACATTTTCAAAAGTAGAAATCGCGTTTTCAAAAGTAGAAATCGACACTTGAATCTAACAAAAATTACCACTTTAAAGCTTAATATTTCACAAACGGATCCCTTATTCAATATATCTATAGAAAAACCTATCCAACGACATCCCACAACATCAAGATTTTATTTTACCACTTTGTCGGCGTGACTAATCTGTATGTCCATGCCAAATTACAGCTTTATATTTCTAATAGTCTCCAAACTAGATTGCGGACAGACGGACGTACATATCGAAATTATAAGGGTCACTTGTTGATAACAACGAAAACCTAAAAAATGAATAAAGAAGTACAATGCTTGCATAGAGGTTAACCAGTTTGTCGCTGATGTCCATAGAATGTGATATGCTCAATAATGTCCATAACATAGACTTTAGAGAGGTGATTTTGCCCATCTCAAATCTAGAAGGACACCTCTTCACTCAACATAGATATTTAAGGACATAGATATTTGTGAATGCCAAAAGAGTTACTTTTGTGGATTATATTATATTATCCCTTCATTTAGTGTGACTGTAAAGGTATACAAATAAATCTAAAACTTTGCTTATCTGGTTTCCTTGTCTATTCTAATAAAATACTGCTTTGTCAAGATCATGTGGCCTTGACCTAAGGAGCCCCATTATCATAATGTGCTCAGAGCCCCCAATAGGTTAAAGGCGGCCCTGCATATATCTGCACCGCGTAGACGCTCTAAAAATTGCAACGTTTTCATTCCGGCGGTTAATTTTTTTAATACAGATTTATTCTTGTCGTAATTAACAGATGCGTTATCTGCAGAATAAGAACTTAAATTTAATAAGTTAAGTTTACATTCTTCAAGACAATTCAATAATCTTGCAGCAATTGCCTCAGCAGTTTCGTTCTTGTATCTTCGTAAAGGTCAATAATTCTATTGTGAATTCCTTTTTCTAAATGAAAATATTAAACTGTAATCGGGAACATTTTTCTGTTGCCTTTATTGGATGCATCGTCGGAGATTGATTCCAAGTTCGTCAAGAATAAGGTGACCACATTTTTTAAACGCGAAAGCAGTACATAAGCTATTTGAGATATGGAGACTTTTAAAATAGCTTCATTGGCGAATTTTTGAAAACTTTCAAGGTCAAACGTTCTAGAATTTAAAGTTAGCGTTCATTGTTAACCTAATTTTGGAAGAAAAATTGACAGTGGCCACTTACCTTTACCTATTTCCAGAATATTTAAACGCGAAAGCAATACATTGGATGAGACTTATGGAGGGGTAATGGTTATGCATGTGCTGTACAAAAGAAATTGATAAAGAAAATTTGAATGATCTTCGCGGGCCGCATAAAATGTGGGCGCGGGCCGCATGAGGCCCGCGAGCCGCCATTTGCCCAGGCCTGCTGCATAAATCTGAGTGTTATGTTTATCACTCTTGCAATGTTTTGTTATTGCTGCTTTGCCACTATTAGCAATACTGAATTGTGAGCAAAATGTTCGCTTTGGAAATGCATAAAATCACAGTTATAATTATTTATTTTTACAATATTATGCAAAGTAGTACATCTTAGAGAAAAGCAGTTCAAATGCAGTGCTTAAAAATTGGACCGTACAGACTATCTCCAAGAAGTACTGTACTGGCTAAAACAGTACGCCTGGTCACCTTAGTCAAGAACTACTTGAGTTTACTTGAACTTTTAAGTTCTAGTATGTTTTCAACAATTGCTTCGGCTTTTGTTCTGTCTCAATGGATTTGTTTTCCAATTGTTGAATCAAAATATAATAAGGAATTGATTTCCATTCCACAGTCAATGCTGCAATAACTGTGATTATGTTTTAAGCCGTGGTTAAAGAGCTTTAGATATTTGCGACACTGCATATAAGTTTGTGCATATTCAATTTTACTTACGCTGTCCGGAGAAATAATAGTTAAACCCGGAGCCCGGAGATAACTCACTGAAACCCGCAGTCTCCGGGCCAAACCCGGAGTCTCCGGGCCACTGGGGTTGCCAACTCGCAACCCTAGTGTCAGTCCTTAAGTTAATTGTATTATTTCTTAAAATGTTTAATAATTTTATGTTGAAATTGCGTGTTGTATTGCGTTATCGAATATGCATAACAATGGTTGTGCTGTTTGATCGCTCACCTTTTCTACGATTGAGATTGTTACTTCGTCGTAACCCGAACTTTTCTTATTTCTCTTGAAACTCTTAATTGTATAGTTTATTTATTTTACTGTAGCCGGGTGTAGAAAAATTGAGTTTGCATTTTCATATATACTATCCGTATAATCACTTTTTGTTAGTCCTTGCAAGATTTTCGCCCTGTATGCATAGTGATTGTTTATCTTTGTTGCTATGGTAGTCGGATCTTCGTCTTGGCTTATGAAAGTATTCAGCGGCTTTTTTTTACTTAACTATCTGTCTGAGGACATCACATGTTGTTTTCGTAGATTTTCTACCTTTCGTATTTGATTTTCATAATTTTCCCTTTTTGCTGCTTTTAACAGAGTTTTATATGCCCTGCGCGGATTGTTGTAACATCTCTTCTAACTTGGATCCACATGAGATATTAAAAATCAATTTATTTATTTTTATTGATTTATTTATATATGTACAATCTGTCCTATAGCGATGGTTATTCCATCTGTCCATAGGTCTGGATACAAAAAAATCAGAGTTAATGATGAATTAAATAACGTTCAAAAAATGATCAAATTAAGAAACATTTATTTATTTTATTTATTTATTTATTTATCAACAGGATATACAATATATACAATATATACACACTTACATAATACATAATATAATACATAAGGATGCACCTATAGAGGTGAGTTACACCTGTAGATAGGCCTGAGAAGCAATTTATTCACATAATTAAACTTTATAGATAACATACAAGAATTAGGTATACATAAAATACAAAAACATAAGCAATAAACAACATAATAAGGTATAAGAGGACTCAAAGATTAGAGTATTAAAAAGTAAACTGTAGGAAAACAAAATATTGAAAAAGATTTGAGATAACAAAATATTGAAATTGTAAGAGAACAAAAAGTCTAAGAAAAGGAAGTATTTGTAAGCCAATTTCTCAGTTTTATTCTTACTGTTTTGTTATTATTATTCGGTATTCTTTTTAGTGTATCAGGTAGTGTATTGAATTGTTTAATTGCCACAATCGAGGAGTTTTTAAATGCTATAGATTTACTGACTTTGGGTAACGGAATACTTCTATTTCTAGACTTCCCTTTATAGTTCTCATACGCATATTTACAACTATTGTAGTGATAACTCAACGACTCGAGTATAAATGTATCTCTAAATCCTAGAACACGTTTGCCATCCGAAAATATGCTATTGAGCTTAGATTGAATTTGAGCTAAGATATTAGTGTTGGTTTTGTAAGTCTATCCTGAAATCTATCTGTTAGATAATATTTAATTAGGTCATGAGCTACTCCTCTAACACCATATTTATATAATTTATTAAGCAATATTTTATGGTTCACTGTATCGAAAGCTTTGGCAAGGTCTAGAAAAGCAACAACTGTCGGATTACTGATGTCTATGTTAGTATATATAGTCAGTGATCGATGCTAACGCATTCTTTGTACCTTTATTTTTCATAAAACCGTACTGATGACAACTAATAATGTTACAATCCATAACAAAAGAGTACAATCTTACATGAATAATTTTTTCAAAAATTTTCGCAATATTGGAAATAAGTGATATTGGTCTATAATTAGTCATATGGTGTTTATCACCAGTTTTAAAAATCGGCAATATTTCCGCGCATTTAAGTGCATTTGGCCAGATACCCTTTGATAAACATATATTAAATATATGTTCAAATATATTGGATATAATAGGGATTATAGTTTTGAGTACTTTTGTGCATATACCATCAACCGCACCGGCTTTTTCCTTTAGATCGTTTACTATATTTTCAATTATAATTTCAGAGTAATTAGTAGGTTTCCAGAAAATGGATTTAGGATTATAACTTATTCCATCGTGAATTGTAGCAGCATAAGTAGGGATTTTAGCAGCTAAATTTGAACCAATATTACTAAAAAAATCAACGAAGTTATTAGCAATATCATTTGTATTTGTCAACATATTATTGCCTTTGTTAATATAATCTATGTTATTGACCGAATTTATCTTTTTACCTAGCTTTTTATTTACGAATTGCCATAGATCCCTACTATTTTTAGACTTGGAAGAAGCTTCTGTGGTGTTAAAATTTATTTTCGCAATTTTTATTGATTTATCAAGTTTTTTGCAGAAATTTAAGTATTTCATTCTTAGATATAAATTATTTTTAAAGCGCTTCCATGTGTTATATAATTTTTCTTTTGTTTGATGACATGACATGATTTCATTAAGCCCGGCGTGATCCAGTCAGTCCTAGGTTTGTATTTACGCGCTAGCTTCTTAAAACTAGATTCCTTGATTAAGTTTTGTATTTTTAATAATAGTTTTTCAGTTGCTTGATTAGGATCCGTGACAGCTAACAGGTCTGACCAATCAGTACGATTACAATTATGTATTAATTTGTTATAGCATAAAAATGATTTTTTTTACCTTGTTTTTTGTTGTTTATCAAGATTCGTTGTAAGGAAGATCGGATAATGATCAGCAAAAACTTGCATAAGTGTGATAGATTTACAATTTATGTCTTTAGATTTTATAAACATGTTGTCAATACAGGAACCACCGTTGTCATTTGGCCTAGTAATATTGTTAAACATTGGTATATAATTCATATCGAGCATGTTAGTTAGGAATAAATCTGACTGAACATCAATATTGTTAATGTTAATGTTAAAATCTCCTATTATAATATGGTTCATAAATGCTGTATTGTTTTCCATATGAATTTTTAGATTTTGTATAAATTCAAGATTGGTGAGGTCATGACACCTATAAATACCAGAAATGTTAAGTACACTATTTGATGATATTTTAGCACAAGTGGAAAGAAAATTGCACCTACCCACCCTCTCCGTCGTTGTAGTTTGCTCGAGAGAATTCGAAATATAAATGACGACTCCATCCGATTTGTTTATGAAGCTACCGTTATAATAACATGTATAATTTTCTAATGTGAACATGTTAGGGCAAATAAGGTTCCAAGTTTCGGTGCAGACGATTACATGCGGTTTGGTTAGTAGAGAGGTTACCAGTAATTCCAATTTTTCATAGTTTGCGTTTAAACTCCTGACATAAACGTGTAAGAAAAGTTAACTAGAATCGTTCAAAAAATAGTTTAGGTCTTCTAAATTATCAACAGACTCTTCAATGTAATTATTAGAATCAGACATAATTTTGTAAGAAGTTATATATTAGTTATTAGAAGTTTGTTGTTAAGGAAGATTCTTTTCTTTGGCCTGGGAACTTAGGAAGATACTTTGGTATTTTTGGTAAGGTAGGGTAATCAGTTATATTTAGAAAATTTTGTATCTTGTATTTTAGGTATTCACACTGGGTTGTATTATTTGGGTAATGATTTGTGCATTTAATTAGGCCATATTTCTTGTTGTAGAATTCACAATTAACACACTTAAGAATTTCAGATTTGCAGCTTTCTGTTAGATGGTCACCAGCACATTTTAGACACTTGACCTTGTTCATAGAATTTTTGAAGCTATGGTTTAAACGTCCACATTTGAAGCATAAGTTTATATTGATATCATCATGATAGTCTACAACACTGGTAACCAATGAATATTTTGAAACTATTTTTTATGACAGTGCTGTATACTTCAGGTGAAGCCTCCATGATCACAGTGCGTTGTTTCATTGCATTGGTAAATTCAGAGATTAAAGAGAAATTACTATTTAACATGGATGGGTTTCTGTTTTTAATGTCCTCTTGGAGGTCACTTAAGTTCATATCATTTTGAACATCAAATATTTTTAATCTAGGTAATTTGAGAGTCTGCACTTCCACTATCATTTTTCAATTTTTCATTTAATAAAGCCGTTGTTCTTTTGACATCCTCCTTGTTTTTACATTTAATAGTAACTTCTCCAGTCTTGTAAATTGAAACATTTTTGATAGGTACTGAGATATCGTCCAGTAATTGTTTTTTAACATTTTTATCTACTTCACGATTGTTTTTATCTTTTGCTTTAACTATGATGTTAGGTATGACTTTCCTAGTGTTATTATTATCAATCTTAGCCATGTCTGCATAACTAACGAGATTACTTTTACTTACAGCATTTTTTCCTTCAACTAGTTCTTTCAGTAATACATTTTTGTCCTTAAGTTCTTGGTTCAGTTGTTTAAGTAGTTCATTTTCAACCCTCAGTATAGGAAGTTCATTATCAATGATAGTTTCAACCCTAAGGGTACCTTCACTTGTTGCATTCGGTTTAGTACTTCTCCGCAGCTCCTGATTCATCTTGTCTTTTTCATACAGTTTGGTTTGAATTATAATATTACGTGCATCCTCGTTTAAATCAATGTTTTGGAAATCATGTGGTGGGCTGGGCAGACCACTAGAATATCACTTATGTATTTACCCATATTTAATCTGATAAAATCATTAACATGATAAACACCTTCGCAAATTATACAAATCACTATTTTCGGTACTTTTATATTCAAATGACACTTAAACATTTTAGGATAACTCATTGCGACGTCCACATCTCTCGTCATTTTGACTCCGAAAGAATTAGAGGTAGAAGCATTTTCTTTATCTTCGAAGTTTTGAGTAAGGGCTGAATTTTTTTGAGTGATAGGGAGTCGCCTCTTAGACCTCCTATTTCCAACATCCCGCATGTTGTCATGTCCAGCGTCGCTTTCAGACATGTCTTGGCAAACACCAGGCAGGGATTTTCTGGGGTTTAGAACAGTCACCGTTTTTATGGGTGTGAAGTTGCTGCTTTACTTCAGGGTTTGCCGATGTTTTATTGGGAGTGGTTTAAGCTCATAATCGATATTTTTATTCAAAAATTAGGGAGCGTAAAAATAGAGTATTTGTCACTTTGATAGCATGGTACACTTAATTTGAACATTATTTTCTGGGCGCAATGGTCGGATTGCCAAACGTCCGAGTATCACGTTGTGTCCTAGTGAAATTAAAAAATATTCGGGGGATCTCTGAATTGGACATATTCAAATATTTGTTGTTAACATTTCGATTTTATCAAATCCATCATCCAAATAAACAAATAGAAAATAATGTATTTAATATTTTATTTGGGTATTTGAGCGAGGACTTTTAAAATTTATCGTATTTAAATGAACCGCGCAATTATTGTGGCATTTCCATACTTTCCTATCAAAACTCTGATTCGGTAATATCGGTATTAATTTATTTTCGGTTTGTACAAACAATACCAGATTAATTATTAGCTGTGGTTTTGTGTTAAATTAGTTTCTAGCGGTGGTTTGGACGTTTTAGTGCTAATCTTAAGCTTATTAAAAGCGAAATATAGCCTTAATTTACAGGGTGTTAGATAAATATGCGGCAAAAATTCAAAGGGTTATTCCTTGGCCTATGCTCAAAATATTTTCTCGTATAATGATTTCTAAGAAACCCTTTGTTTCGAAGTTACAGGGTGAACAAAAGTTGCCACATTAACAACATTTTATTATTAAAAAGTACATCTAAAGTTGCTCAATCTACAATAAATGTTCTGTTGATGACTTTCTACAGCCTGGATACAAGCATTCAATCTTCTTGTCATTGAGTGCCGAACGCTTTCAAACACACCAGGGTTGTTTCTAAGTTAAAGCCAGCAATTAGCCGATTTCGCAATTCGTCCAAATTAGCCACTGGAGTAGCGTGAACTAGTGACTTCAGATATCCCCATAAGATATAATCTAGGGAGTTTAAGTTTGGGGATCGAGCAGGTCATGCGTGTAGCCCACCTCGACGAATGCAACGATCTCCGTATGTAAACCAAACTGAAATGTGGTGGTGCAGCATCGTGCATAAATCTCATTACAATTCTTGTTGCCTATGTACATCCTGCAGAAACTCGGGCAGTGTTTGTTCCAAGTGTTGCGATACATCTCGCCAGTAAGTCTTGCTGGTAGGAATACCAGTCCAATTAGATAGTTACCCACAATTCCATCCCAAACATTCAAGGAAAACTGATGTTGAAATCGATCTTCACATACCAAATGCGGATTTTCACTTGCGCACACATGGTTGTTATTAAAATTCCTTATTGCAATTCTTGAGAAACTGGCTTTATCGGTTCATTTGTCACGTAGAAGATTTATCACGATGATTACTGACGAGACGTATTCCAATGATTATCAACAATTTTTTGTACTTGATAAACTTATTTGCGTACGCCATACTTTAATGTCAACAAATATCAGTAGGGAAAGATCCTTCGTTGCAGACCTTCCTCACTCCTCGACTATCCACCATCTCTATCCATCCACTTTTCGTCTACCGTCCAGCGTACAGCGTCCACCGTCCACCCTCGACCGTCCACCGTCCAGCGTTCACCGTACGGTGGACGGAAAGTGCATAGATAGAATGCGGATTCTCGTACAACGGCTGTTCAATTTACTAATAAAGCTATCTACATCAATCCCCGAACCATCAAATCTATAGTTGACCACTGGTCATAAACTGACACAAGCTTGGATGATGTTCTGCCGGACCGGCTTCTCTGTTGCTTGGAAGTATTTCTGTGATCGTAGATCTGCTTCAAACTTTAGCATTGTTGGGGATTGTTGATTGAATATTTGACAGAAATTATTTGACTGTCTGCGGCTCCATCTTCTTGGAGGTTTAGGGTGAATATTCAGTATTTAGACTCCTCTTCTTCCCACCATTATTATTGATTTTATATTATATTTTCTCATATGTCGCTATCTTCTCATGTGAAAGTTGAATTGCAAACGGTGCATTTGTAGTACATTTTTTTGATTCACATCACATACTTCCTTATGGATACCAAGATAATCGTTGCTTGCGAAAACCTCTACACATTGATCGCAGGAAAACAGTTTTAATTGTTGATATGACGATGAATTTAGAGCTCAGATTTAAATATCAATCGCGTTCCGTATAGCTATAAAATAATTATCAATGCTTAACGTCCGATCGCGCTCGAGGCGTGTGTTAGTAAATTTATTGTAAACAAAACGTCCGAACATCTGATTGTATAGCGATGTTGAAATACGAAAATGCTGACTCGGCGGTTCAACTATTTCACAATTCATTCTCAAGTGCGTTAAAAAGTTTAAGTTCAAACACAAAATTTTGAAGCTTTGATTTTGAAGCTTGAGTTGAGAAAAAGTTTGTACGTGTTTTAGATAAGAACTAATGTTAAATTTCATAAATCACTGATAATGTCACCCTTTTCCATAAGATTACATTGAGACACACGGTCAACTGCAGTTATTTACTCCAATACCAATTATTATACCAATCAGAATGGAGATAATTAGATTGGAAATATCTGTGGCGGCGGATGACGTCATCTACTGAGAGCGTGGCGGCGGGGCGGTATCTCTCTTAGTGTACATGCTTGAGCCGTTCTGACTAGGGCATCCAAAAAACGATGTAATTTCAAAAACAGGTTTTCGGTTTTTCGTAAAGTAAAAACCGGTTAACCGATTAAAACCCGGTTTTAAGTATAAAAATAAATAAATTGCGGCTGTAAACCAAATAAAATAAATATTTATTCACCATTTATAATTATTTAATATATAAAAAAATATTTGTGTTTTATTTCATTATATCTACGTAAAGGATAAAAAAAATGGCACAATTTATATAAATATTCAAATAGGATTTAAAACCATTTAACCTGTAATATGTTTCACCACGTATTGTTAAATTATTTTTTTCTACAATTTGCCTAGTAGTGGTTGGTCCGAAGCAGGATCGACGGGGCCTAGCTATTAGGGTCATACGCCGAGTAGCGGCATTGAGTCTGAGAGAGACAGATATAGAGCGGCGATACAAACGAAAAAGCCGCCGAAAAGAAAAGCCGCCTCTCTTGATTGAGTCATGTAATTATTTATATGTATTAATTTTTCTTCCGTTGTATGCTATAGAGGGAAAAATAAAAAGTTCCGAATGATCCGAATAACGGAATTTATTGTATGATTTTGGAACTGTTAGCTGAATTCGATCCTTTTTTAGTGAGTCATGTTGAATATGAAAAAAATATAATAAGTCTAAGATTTTTATAAATTCGACACAACGATGTCAAAAGTTAATGACTGAAATTGGGAGAAAACGCTAAAGAGAGTAAATTTGAGTTTAGTTATACAGGGTGTTATGCAAGCATGCGGCAAAAATTCTAGATTTCAAATATTGTAGATATGTGTATTGTTTAAATATTGTAGATTTGGAATTCAAATCAAAAGTTGCTAAAAAACATCACGTGATTAATGGACGACACCTTACGTTTCATTTTATTAAAAATAAATCTACAATATAATACTTCATGAATAACCGTAGAAAAATAAAATTATTTTCCACTTGAACAAAAAAAAATAAAATAAAAAAAAACCGACTTTCGGTTTTTCGAAAAAACCCGGTTTTACGGTTTCGTAAATTTTAACAGAAAACCCGTTTAACCGGGTTCGGTTTTAACCGGTTTGGATGCCCTAGTTCTGACACCAGATTTGATTTCTCTCATCAGCTTTCCAATACTACCCCCAAATACTCGACTAGGTCGAGGAGTGAGGAAGGTCCAGAACGAAGGATCTTTCCCTACTAATATCGAATATGGTTGTCCCAAATTTTGTTCCCTTGTATCTTTGAAAAAAGGGGTTTTTCAGAAATCATCATACGACTAAATATTCTTAGAATAAGCCAAGGAATAACTTGTATTTTTGTTGAATTTTTGCCGCATGCTTACATAACACCCTGTATAAATATATTCAACCTGTTCGTAGCTCTATAATATTAAGTCTTATTAAGACTACGAAACAAATCTCATGTCGAAACAACTACTTCCCTTGCTAATACCAGGCAGGATATTACATGTTATTGCTTGCCCCAGTCCATTTTCGTGGCACTAAACGAGAACTAGATACATAACATTGTTTTTAAGATCATATCTTTCTATTGAACTTAAGTGAATAACCATCTGCAGACGCGTTTCGTTTTCGAATTGAATAAAGATTAACATAAAAAAAATAATTTCCAATACATATTGGAATACACTTACTAGAACGCCTCATGCATGACTGGCGAGATTAGGTTTTTATTTGACATTTGCGGAAAAAGACATGCACTTAGCAGTTTTTTAATGCCTAAAACTCTTACGTTTCACGGTCATTTTCAAGCACTTTAAAATGACCGTCAAACGTCGAAACTCGAGTCGTGATATGTGTAGAAATTTATATGTTTATAAGTGTGAATAATAAGTTATATAACAATTTTATAGTGAATTTTTCAGTTCAATGTAAGTATGAATTACTACTTAGTAACTGTCGCAACCATCCTATTCAGATTATAATTCTATTTCTTTTTAATTACCTACACAGAAAGGTAAAATAAACCGTATAGTCTCACAAAAATAGAATTTTGCTGTGAAACTGAGGATTATTTTGTCTTTATGTATTCAATGTAAGTGACTTTAAAAAATTGTTGCGCTAGAATTATGAATGAAATATTCCATCTACACATTTATGTATATTTAAAAAGGTATTGGAAAATATGGAATCAAGTACAGAATGAAAAAAAGAAAAAGGATTGCAAATTTAATAGAGAATGGCTATAATGTTCTATTCTAAATGGTTGACAATGAACTTGCAAGGTGTTGCTTCTGTAATGCGAGGTTTTTTTAATTTCCTTAAGTTTTTATGGGCCAGTTTAATTGCTATTAAAACGAACTTGTAGTAAAAATAAATCACTAGAAAAGTCGAGTTTCTACAGTGTATACGTTAAATATACTAATTTTAAGTTTGTTTAGACCGCAGTATTCACAACTTGACGATGATATTGCAGTAGCTGAATTGTCATATATAAACGTAAGAAAGCAAATTCAATAATAAGTTAGAACTAAAATAGAATTCATTGTTCAAAAAGAATTTCGCCCTCGATTTGGTTTAAAGTGAAATTACTCGAACAATCTCAAATTTGTTACACTTACTGTTCAGCATATCTACAGATGCTTCAAATAAGGGAAACGCAAAAATGTTTCCTACTAGAGCCAATAGAAAAATCCTTAATTGATTTTCATGAACAATGTTCAGAGACGGATGCAGAAATTTCCCGACAGATTAAATCATCAATAAATCAATCTATCAAACCAGATCTATAAAGGTCGCAGTACAAGTCGCCTCCGAAATGTACCATCCAAATCATCAATCAATAATGTGGGTTTGTGTTTGAATTTGGATTATATGACATTATTTATAGCAGTTAATGCTCCACTCAATTTTAATTATCGAGCATCAGTATATAAAACGCTTCAGGAAAGATTCCGAAATCTGTTAAAAACTAATTTTAACTGTCCTTTGCAATACCGTGTAAACATTAGTATTAAATTATTATAGTAATTAACCATACGTATTAAAGTATAACGATTTTTTGCCAAGCCCAAAAAAGTAAAAGCATTAATGGATTCTTCGATTTTTTTGAGCTGCTATGATATTTAGAAACATTATATGTACTTAGTGTCTGATGCGAACGCACAATTTGGAAATTTATGCGAGAAGAGCAAGAGGGATTTAATGATACAAAAACATTGCCAGAACTTATATTGCACAATTTTCAAAAAAAAGGGGAGCAATAATGCAAGAAAAGAACAAGAGTTTTATGGTTTTGTAGTGAAATAAACATTAACGAATCTATCTGATGCTGATAAAGTGGTGATGGCGAGCAAGAACTTTTTTTGTCGGACGCGAGCACTTCCGCGATGATTTTGTGCTTCTTGTTGCCATACTCATTGTTATTGTAGGAGCATGTCTTCGGACAGGTGATCGTCATCGGCCCGCAGAGTCCGATCCATGATATCGTTAGGATCAACCTGCCAAAACCATTGAGAAACGTTACAATGTGCTGTTCATCGAGATCCAGCAGGGAAACGATACTCTGACCGATGTTGCACACGCAGATCGAGAGACCAAGGAATGTCGTCTTGGCGTAACTGTAGGCGTTGAACGTGATCCATTTGTTGCAGTGATCCGCGTAAAAAGCCGAAACTGGTGGATGGTGCAAGACTTGTTCGGCGATGAAGGAAAGTTGGTTCACGGCGCACCAAGGGACCGGACCGTCTGTGATGGGGTTGCCCTTGGGATCGTTGTAAACGTCCCAGACGCAGTAGCACGTCTCGCCAATTTATTGATTGGATGCAGTGTGTTAGTCTAAGTAGCGAGGGAGCATGTGCATTGGCAGGCAGTCAAAAATGTTTGTTTAAACAAATTCAAGAATTAGTCATTAATTATGTATGAATGTACCGTAGATGCATAGACAAGCGTTGGCGGTAAAACGCTTGCCTTTAAATTTAGGATGTAGCTATTTATACATACAGTATGTATACGCAATTGGCTATTTATACATACAGTATGTATACGCAATTGGCTATTTATAAATACAGTATGTATACGCAATTGGCTACTTATACATACGGTATGCATTCGCAATTGACTATTTGCACATTCTGACTGTATAAACAAATATTGGAGGTACTATTTTGGTAATAACTAACTACACAATTATAATATTAATATAATATAACTATACTTTTATTTATTAAAGTTCATTTACAATCTTCATCAATAAACTCATAAATAAAATTCAAAGTATCACGAAATCAGTGATATATAGGTTTAAATTACATTTAAAGTAGGTAAAATATTGTATAAAGTAAAATAAATACAGGTATATCATTTTTTTATTCTGTATTTTTTTTTGAAAAAAAAAGTGGTGTGCTTAGTCTTTGTCTTTGGACGTCCTTTGGATTTTATTTTATATTTGAATTGTAAGTTTTGTTTTATTGATTTGAGGGGCTGTAAGGCCTCGATTGACAGGGCTCGGTATTAGACCGAATTTGTTCTTCAGGTTCTTGTCGTTCAATCGCACTAATTGTAGGCCCACTCCTACTCTCTCAGGTTCATCACTACTCTACATGTTCATCACTACTCTACATGTTCATCTTCAATATAATCATCAATAGTTTACATTTATAACATCTGTATCCATATTTAGTGCATTTTCAGTTAAAATATATCTTGCATGAAAACAAGTTTTTGAAAATATGTCCAAATAATTAGATTTTCTTATCATAAGAATATGACGACGTTGTGCACTAAAAGAATTCCAAAATAAATACAAACATGTTTCCGCCGATGTCTTCTTCTTCTTATTTTGAATAGGCCTACTTTGGACCACGCTTGTTCAACTTTTGGGCTTTGATCTTTGCCCAGTATTGTCGCATCTTCTGCCGGTGTAACTCATTTCTCTCTTTTGTCCAGGGGGTACCTTTCCTACGGGGTTTTTCCTGAAATCCACGGACTTCCTTCAGGGTGCGTCTAACATACTGTCTGTTTCGAGATTTGTTATTCCCAGTTCTTTAATATCCTTCTCGGTTTCTGTCAACCAAATGGAACATTATTGTTTTGCCAGAAGGTGAACAGACGGTTGGTTAGTCGGTTTGAAGGCAATCTTGCAACGTAGTTATAGAAAGCTACCCTTCTTTTCCTTGCACAGTCAGAGAGCATCTCAATATGTTCGTAGAGCTCAGAGTTATGCCGCCTTCGGAATTCCCCATCTGCCTTTACCGGGCCTAGGATCTTCCTGAGGATTCTCCTCTCTCTGATTTCCAATTTCTGTACTAGACCTCTTCGGTTCAAGGAAAGACACTTCTTAGTCAGTCCATAGGATAGTTCTAACTTGTTCACTTTCTTGGATAATGATGCTCTTTCTGATAACTTGGGTTCAATCCATTCGCCGAGGTACTTAAATTTCTCAGTCCTCTTGATGTTTCCCTGCTCTAGTAACATCTCTCTGATGTTGGTGAAGAATTTCTGTTTTCTCCAGCGACACTTAAAAACCCACTTTGGCATCCTGTTTTCTAAGTAAAATGCAGTTTATCTGCATTGTTGCCATCTCAAGAGAATCAGCAAACAGTGCAAAGTCATCTGCAAAAGCCAGGCAATCTACAACCAGTTCATCGTTCTTACGTCCAAGGTAGATACCACTCTGAGCACCCAAATTGTTCAGTTCCTTGCGCCATTCTCTCATAACCTTTTCAAGTTGAAGAGAAGTGGGGAAAGTCCATCTCCTTGTCTCACTCCAGTTTTATATCGAAGCTTTCTGAAATCTCGCCTCTAAATTTAACCTTGGAATGGGTGTTGGTCAAAGTTTCTAGAATTATTCTGCGGGTTTTGTTGTCTAGCCCTAGTTGTCTGGCTCTAGTTTTCAGTTGATTTTTTGCCCGTGTTTCTAACGCCTTCGAGAGAGGTTTTAACCGTTATATTATAAATTTTTGATATTTTTCTATCAAAATTTTTCTCAATGCTATTATTTTTAATTCTCATTTTGGACTCTAAAGTTTGAAATAGTTTTAACTGTCTATGAAAAAATTTATTCCTGTCTCTGTGATGGCTTCAGAACATCCTTCAAGTATATTTCTTATTTCGATTACTATCCATAATTTTAAAAACATTTTATTTATTTTTGGCTAATTTTATATTTATTCTTGAATCAATACAGATTATGATTTCCGTAATACATACGTAAATTATTGGCAAACTATGGTATTTAGTTTGTATGTATTGTTTAAGGGTCCAAAATGATCGTTCAATTCTGTTTGTTGTAGTGTCTTCCATTAATGGTAAATATTTTCTAAAACAATGTACCCACATTTCTTTACAACTATCCCAAGTTTTAAGGAATTGTTCTTTGTGTGTTACATATGTATCTTTTGTTCCTATAAAAACTTACAAATTTACAAGAAATCATTTTTCTGCTCTTCATATTCTTCATATGCTTGGGAATACAAGCATTTCTTGAATTCATCCAATTATTTATGCTTCTCATCAATTTGCCAATTATACGCAGTAGAAACTAATCGATTATATATATTAACATGGAATTTGCAAAAAAAAAGTTTCTTATTGCTTTTATTTCGGTTTTATTTCTTTGTTCTTTCAATTAAAAAAACGGACGAATTAGTCTTACATATTTTTTTGAATTCATGCATACAATATATGAATGACGAATATATTTCTTTAGCAATAAATGCTACAGCTGCAAATTCCGATTTGTCGGTTATACTAGAGTAATAACAAAATCCTAATATTTCCAACATTAAACCAGAAAAGAATCTATTTCTATAACTGGTGCCCTGAGAATTATTATAATTTGGAGCCATATCTGAGGAGGCTATAAATAGTGATTCCAGTTCTTCTTCTGCATCTTTTTTATAGCTTAAACCATTTTCCTCCATTTCGACCGTTTTTTTTCATTTTTTGCTAAAAATTCCATTAAATCACTTTGATCTGTTTCTGTGCTTGTGGTAAAAAGTTTTTTTTTTAAATTTTGAATATTCTTTCCTATAAACTTTTTCCACTTTTCTTATTCAAAATACTTACATTCCATCTTTAGCGCTCGATAATAACAAAGCCGTTGCTGTATCATAATCATTTTCATTCATTTTTTTTTTGCTTTGCCATAATATCCATATTCTTCTTTACCGATTGTATAATTATGATTAAGTAACATTTTTATTAGTGTCCATTTTATATTTTCGCCTCTATAAAAATTCAACACTATATCTGGTACAGACTGAATGTAGACTGTATGTATAAATAGCCAAATGCGTATTCATACTGTATGTATAAATAGACATTTGCGTATACATACTGTATGTATAAATAACCAATTGCGTATACATACTGTATGTATAAATAGCCAATTGCGTAAACATACTGTATGTATAAATAGCCAATTGCGTATACATACTGTATGTATAAATAGCCAATTGCGTATACATACTGTATGTATAAATAGCCAATTGCGTAAACATACTGTATGTATAAATAGCCAATTGCGTATACATACTGTATGTATAAATAGCCAATTGCGTATACATACTGTATGTATAAATAGCCACATCCTTAAATTTAAATATGACTTGGGAAGAATGTGTCAAGTTTGTGTCAAATAGCAAACTTTTTACCGTATTTTAGAAGGAAATGTGGAGTGATCATCAACACCTCCTTTTGCATTGTAATTCACGATGGCCTTCAAAAGGAAACGTTTTAAACCGTCTGAGCCAAAAGACGAAGCTCTAGTATTTCTGAAAGAACACCCACCATTCAAAAAAGATGCAATTTTTCCATTTAAGCAAGGATTCCACGATTTCGAGTGGTTAATGAAAGTAGCTTATTTATGCGACATATGTAGAAAATATGTCACATAAATAAGCTACTTTTATTAACCACTCGAAATCGTGGAATCCATGCTTAAATGGAAAAATTGCATCTTTTTTGAATGGTGGGTGTTCATTGAGAAATACAAGAGCTACGTCTTTTAGCTTGATGTTAGATTTTAGATTGTTTAATGAATTGAATTTAAATTTGATTTGGTAATAGTTATTTACTTTAGAGAGCGGAAACCTTGATTTTACAATGCAACAGCTCGTTTGGGAAACGAGCCCGAAAGGCATTTATATAAATATGTATAAGATTCTTTGACCGACAATTATTATTTAAGAAACAAATAGATTAAGATTAATTACAATATTGGAAATTATTTAATTTTTTAATGTTGGTACTCACAAACTTTGACATTTTAACTAATTCAAATTTATTAGGTACATAATATGTTATTTTTCCAAATGTCAGACGCACAGTAAAATTTAAAAAATCACTCTTATTTTCTACATTGTCGTGACAAATATGGTGTAAAGTAGCGTTTTCTACATTAGATTTTATTGTCATCTTCTTCTTCTTAATGGCACTACAACCGATTGCCGGTCTGGGCCTCCTTCAGCATGTTTCTCCAAGCGGACCTATCACTCGCCAACGTTCTCCAGTCCCGTACTTGAAGTTTTTGTAGGTCAGTTGTTACCGCATCCTTCCATCTCCCTATTGGCCTTCCGGCCCTTTTCCTTCCCTCTGGTTGGCCATTGAACAACTTTTTCGGAACCCTATGATCACCCATTCTCTGCATGTGTCCGAGCCATCTCAATCTTGCCACCTTGATGAAACTCACAATATCTGGTTGATTGTAGAGCTGATATAGTTCGTGATTATATCTTCGGCGCCAGATTCCTCGTTCTTGGGTCGCTCCAAATATTGCACGTAGCATTCTTCTCTCAAATACACTTAAAGCCTGTTCTTCGCTCTGTGTTAAGCTCCATGCTTCTGCACCATAGGTTACCACCGGTCTTATCAGTGACCTGTACAGTGTGCACTTATGCTTGGGGTGGATTGTTTTGGACCTAAAAAGTTTAAGTAGCCCATAATAGCACCTGTTACCAAGAGTTATCCGCCTTCTAATCTCCTCGCCCATCCGGTTTACGCTGTTTAGTTGCGGGCCCAAGTACACAAATGTATCTACTGTGTCAAAGTGCTTTCCGTCTAGTTCTAGCGTTGGTCCTACCTTCCGATGAGTTTCGTTAGCCACCATGTATTTCGTTTTGTTTACGTTGACAGTGAGTCCTAGGTTACTTGCTTCCTTCTCCAGCAGCGAGTAAGTAGTTTTGGTCGCCTGTTCGCTTCTGCAAATTATATCAATGTCGTCTGCGTAAGCCAATAGTTGTGTTGACTTAAAGTACACAGTGCCGTTAGTATCCACTCCACTATTCCTAACGGCCTTTTCTATTACAATGTTAAACAGTAAAGTTGCCAGTGGGTCTCCCTGTCGTAGTCCTTCCTCTGTTATAAAAGTCTCAGACAACTTGTTTCGTATTCTTACTACAGACGATACTTCAGACAGTGTTACTCTGGTTAGGGCTGTCAGTTTTTCAGGGAATCCGAAACTTGTCATTATCCCCCACAGTTTGTGTCTTATAACGCTGTCGTATGCTGCTCTGAAGTCCACGAATAGATGGTGTGTCGTGATATTGAACTCATTACATTTCTCCAAGATCTGCCTAATGCCAAAGAGTTGGTCTGTGGTTGACCTGTTTGTGCGGAAACCGCACTGGTATTCCCCGATATTCTCTTCTGCGTATGGTAGTAAGCGACGGTACAACACATTAGCGAAGACCTTGTATGCAATGTTTAGCAGCGTTATCCCCCTGTAGTTAGAACAATCTAACTTATCACCTTGCTTGTACAATGGGCATATTATCCCTAGCTTCCATTCATCCGGTAGCTTTTCCGTTCTCCATCTGTTTAATATGAGATCATGCATGCACGATATTAGGGCTCTACCTCCATACTTCAAGAATTCTCCTGGAATGCCATCTGCACGTGGCGCCTTATTGTTCTTGATCCTGCGCACTGCAGTCTCTACTTCTTCCAAGGTGGGTTTCTCCACTTGCTCAGTCCCTAATATTGATGTTGATGTTGGCGTTATACTTTCCTCTTGGACTACGCGAGTGTTCTGGTTGAGCAGGTCCCTGAAGCACTGACCCCACCTCTTGATACACTCTTCTGTGTGTCCGATTACTCTGCCGTCCTTATCCTTACACAGAAGTGGCAGCTGTTTGTAGCCAAGTCTCGCATTTCTGACCTTTTGATAGAGTCCCCGAGTTTCGTTGGCATTACTCATTCTTTCTATTTCCGCGAAATCTTCTTCATCTTTTTCAAATTTCTTTCTTCGGAAGAGCTTTTTCTCAACTTTCCGTTTGTTTCGATAATCCTCTACATTCGCTCTAGTATTTCGTTGTAGTACTTTTTCTCTGGCTTTGTTCTTCTCTGCCAGAGCTTCCTTGCATTCTTCATCGAACCAGTTATTACGCCTTTGTTCCTTTTTCCACCCCACAACCTCTGCTGCTGTATCTTCGATGTCCTGCTTGATCTTTTGCCACGCTTCATTGACCTCTACTAGAGCGTTTTCTGGCCGTTTGGATATTCGTTCCTGCATTTGGTACTGAAATCTCTCTTTCATCTCATCGGTTTTGAATTTTTCCAGATCGTATCTCTTAACTGCCGGCTGTTATATGCGTTGACAATCAATTCTAGCTCTAAGCACCGCCCTTACTAAATAATGATCCGAATCTACATTGAGGCCTCGACAGGCTCTTACATCCAGGATATTTGAACAGTGTCTCCCATCTATCATCACATGGTCTATCTGGTTCAATACTCTACCACCTGGTGATTTCCATGTGGCTTTGTAAATATTTTTGTGTGGGAAATATGTGCTACTGACTACCATGTTGTTGGTCGTCGCAAAGTCTATCATCCTACTTCCGTTTTCATTAGTCTCAGCATGAAGACTGTGCAGTCCGATTGTCGGTCGGTATATCTCCTCGTGTCCCACTTTAGCATTAAAATCACCAAGGATGATTTTGATATCTCCTTCTGGCGCATCACGATATGCTTTCTGCAGTTCCTCGTAAAATTGGTCCTTCATGTTTTCTTCCTTGTCCTCAGTTGGTGCGTGGAGATTAATCAGGGTGACGTTTCTAAATTTCCCTCTTAGCCCTATGGAGCATAATCGTTCACTTATTGGGTTAAAACCAATTACTGCCTCTCTGGCCTTTCCTGTGACAGTAAAACCCACTCCAAATTCCTTTTTGCCGCCCGTTTTACCACTGTAGTAAAATGAGTACTCCTTACTGGTTAGTAAGTTCTTTCCAGGCCACCTTGTTTCTTGAACAGCAGTTATGTCCATTCCGCCGATTTTTAGGGCATCCGTTAAGGTTCTCAACCCACCAGGCCTCGATAAAGTTACAACATTCCACGATGCAATTTTCCAATCGTTCTCACTTTTCCGTTGCTTGTGTCGTTGCCGTATTTCCAGTCCATTCCGAGGCATTATTGAAGGTTTCATAACAGGTTTTGTTTTATGGTGCTGGTTGTTAACCACACGCCCAACCCCCTGATGATCGGAGGACAATTTCTCCCGCTCTCGCTAGCCCTGACCACCCTTACCATCCATACGGGTTGGTTACCGCATCTCAGGCTAGAGTGGTCAGGTTACCAGGGTTCACCAGACGTGGAGGTGAGAGTCGGAATTGGGTAGGAGAGGCTATTCGACAAACTCTTTCAGTGCGAATGTCGTGTGGTGCGCATGCACTACCCCGTTTTAACCCCCATTTTATTGTCATATAATTAATTTATTTTGTGTATCGCTGAAAGGTTAAAATTTACTGGTCACTTTACCGCATCGTAGCCGTACTTTGCTACATTGTGTGTAAAAATCTAGTTTCGCTGGACGCATACACGATGTTAAAGCTAGCTTGAAAATTCAGGAGGCCAAAAAATATTTATATTTATATTAATAGTATCGGACAAAGTCGCTGCAATTATTAAAAACTAACTCTGTTTTAAACCACTTGAACCATTATATAAGTTTATTGAAACCCATGCACATTAAGATGAAGGAGATTTACATCTAAAAACACTCGGAAACATCAGTTTCAATTCAAGAACATCTTTCGGTGGTAATAAATAGTATTAAAGACTACTTTCCGTATATTCCTTCAAATGATATGTGGATTAAAGATCCGTTTTCTGTCGAAATTGAAAAGGAAGATATGTTTAATCTTAGTGAACTAGAAATTGATAATTTATTTGCAATTTCATGCGACACCGATCTTAAAAAGTGTTGAAACTGTACCACTAATTAATTTTTGGTTGCATTGTCAAACGGAGTATCCAAGCTTAAGCGAAAAAGCGATATAATTTTTAATGCCTCTTGTCACCACTTTTTGTCTCGCAACTCATGCACAAAAGCCCTTCTGCACACACTTTTTTCCTAAACTACTATTATCTACTCGCACACCCAACTGAATTCATTAATAAGTAAATTATTATATGTGAAGGATGCTATTATTATAATCGTGGGTCAATGTATCCAAATCGTGCGTAAAAGTCCAATGTAAATCCAATGGAGTTTCATTATTAAACGATTTATGTTTGTTGTTACTATGGCAATAACTCGCGCCCCAAAACAAAAAACATATTTCAATTTTCTGACGTATATTAAAATTGAATTAATTTTTCTCATTTTAAATCAAGAAGTGTCGTCCTCTCAGTCTTGATTTATATCTAATATAACTGAACTTAACCATAACCAAATCTAGATTAAATCTAGGTTAACCTTGATTACATTGACAACGACCAAATAGTGTTCCTGTCACTGTGTGATTTTGCTAGTTAGCAATTTTGCCGCGGAGGCGCTGAACGTTCTAACCTTATTGTTTCAGTGATTTGAAGTATTCTGTTTATCAAAATTACAATTCTTTAATATTATCGGTAGGAAACAAATATTGTTCTATAGATTCAACAGCAGTTTTTAACATGCTTCGTTTAAAAAATTATGTATGATAAACCTGGGTGAAAAGCTTTTGTGCACACACTGGTATCATAAACTACTATTTTTACATAATGTGAATTTTAAAATCTTGTACCGGGCCGCGGTCAAAAATGTTTTGGAAACGCTGTTCTAGAGCGTTAAAATATTGTATAATGGACTGGAATGATTTTGAAAATACGTTTTGGAATTGCGCCATAAAGTTTAATAAAACACAAAGTATAAATCCAAGTATAAATGACTATATTTCAATAAATTTGAACCCAAACTTGGGCATGGAATCAAATGGTGACGATTTATTTCATGAGCTTTCATGCTCTTTAAATGGTATAGTAAAACATTTTACCAAATAGGAAAGAAGTCAATGAAGTAATGCACAATTGTGGGCGCGCATTTTAAATAAATTGAGGAATGTAATGTTATTATTATTCAGTATTCCTGCCAGCTATTCCTTCGTGGAACGAATTATCTACACAATGGGTTCATTATGTAGGGATAAAAGTAATAGTTGAAAACATGTATGTACATATAAAACATGTAAAAGCCGGAATGTTTAACTAGATTTTTATATAACTAGCCATAAATTAGACCACTCATAGACTTGTATATAAATCTAGGAATGGGATATTTTGATCAAGTATAGTCCCACTTTATGTAGATAAGATAATATAAGAGAAGGTTAAACTAATTAGATAATCTTGTTATCTGTAGACTTCACAAATTAGCCAAATTCTATCAACATTTGTTTATGTATAGTGCAATTTATATAGTCTAAACTAGGGGTCGGCAACCCATGACCCGCGGGTCACCGAGTGACCCATTTGAAAATTTCAAGTGACACACTTTAGTTCCGAAAATAAAGTATTGTTCTTAATTTTATAAAAATTGTCGTCCAATATGTAATTCATTATTGTACTTCATTTCGATAGTATTGTTTATATACAAACAATTCCAAACAATCTACTATCTTGTATTGTAGAACGAAGGTAGAGTAAGCTATGCAACTAGAGGTTGGTTCCACAACTTCACTAAATAGGCATCTAAATGAGGAATGTTGATGAAAATGAAAAAATGAAATGTATCGGTTTTTAAGAACCGGTAAGACCGGTTTTTAAGAAACCGGAAGGTAAGATTTGTACTTATTTAATGTATGTAAATAAAAAACAAATAATTGAGAGAATCAAAGAAATGCCATTTTCAACTAGAACAGTTCAGCAGCGCATTGAAGATGTTGCCAAAAATATTGATGAGCAGGTCAAAAATGGTTTGTTATTTATGGACGTAATTAGCATTAGCTTGTAAATTTAAGCAATTTTTCCGCGGAGGCGCTGAACGTTCTAACCTTATTGTGTCAGTGATTTGAAGTATTCTGTATATCAAAATTACAATTCTTTAATATTATCGGTAAGAAACAAATATTTTTCTATAGATTCAACAGCAGTTTTTAACATGCTTCGATTATAAAATTATGTATGATAAACCTGTGTGAAAGGCTTTTGTGCACACACTGTATCATAAACTACTATTTTTTCATAATGTAAATTTTAAAACCTCGTACCGGGCCGCGGTCAAAAATGTTTTGGAAACGCTGTTCTAGAGCGTTAAAATATTGTATAATGGACTGGAATGATTTTGAAAATACGTTTTGGAATTGTGCCATAAAGTTTAATAAAACACTAAGTATAAATCCAAGTATAAATGACTATATTTCAATAAATTCGAACCCAAACTTGGGCATGGAATCAAATGGTGACGATTTATTTCATGAGCTATGCTCTTTAAATGGCATAGTAAAATATTTTACCAAATAGGAAAGAAGTCAATGAAGTAATGCACAATTGTGGGCGCGCATTTTAAATAAATTCAGGAATGTAATGTTATTATTATTCAGTATTCCTGCCAGCTATTCCTTCGTGGAAAGAATTATCTCCACAATGGGTTCATTATGTAGGGATAAAAGGAATAGTTGAAAACATGTATGTACATATAAAACATGTAAAAGCCGGAATGTTTAACTAGATTTTTATATAACTAGCCATAAATTAGACCACTCATAGACTTGTTTATAAATCCAGGAATGGGATATTTTGATCAAGTATAGTCCCACTTTATGTAGATAAGACAATATAAAAGAAGGTTAAACTAATTAGATAATCTTGTTATCTGTAGACTTCACAAATTAGCCAATTTCCATCAACATTTGTTTATGTATAGTGCAATTTATATAGTCTAAACTAGGGGTCGGCAACCCATGACCCGCGGGTCACCGAGTGACCCATTTGATAATTTCAAGTGACCCACTTTAGTTCCGAAAATAAAGTATTGTTCTTAATTTTATAAAAATTGTCGTCCAATATGTACTTCATTATTGTACTTCATTTCGATAGTATTGTATATAAGCAATTCCAAACAATCTACTCTCTTGTATTGTAGAACGAAGGTAGAGTAAGCTATGCAACTAGAGGTTGGTTCCACAACTTCACTAAATAGGCATCTAAATGAGGAATGTTGATGAATTTGAAAAAATGAAATGTATCGGTTTTTAAGAACCGGTAAGACCGGTTTTTAAGAAACCAGTTTTTAAGAAATCGGAAGGTAAGATTTGTACTTATTTAATGTATGTAAATAAAAAACAAATAATTGAGAGAATCAAATAAATGCTATTTTCAACTAGAACAGTTCAGCAGCGCATTGAAGATGTTGCCAAAAATATTGATGAGCAGGTCAAAAATGGTTTGTTATTTATGGACGTAATTAGCATTAGCTTGCAATTATTAGATTTGCAAAAAATAGTTTGAATGTCAATAGAGAACTGTGCGCTCTTGTTTCAATGAATGACACGACCAAAGGCACTAAAATCCATAACAACTGATGGTATGAGAGGAAAAACTGCTGGGTTTGTAAAACTAATGTAAAATGAACTTGGTAGCTCACTTTTATCGTTTCATTGTATCAAACATGAAGAAAATTTATTCACAAAGGCAAAAACTTAAGCATTCAATCGAAAAAGTTTTTAAGATCGTAATCATGATAATAGCGCGATCAGCATTAACTTACAGGCTCTTCAAAGCTTTTTCTGCGGGAAATTAAATTGAAATATGGAGATATGCTGTTACATTCTGAAATACAATAGCTAATTCGATGCAGAGTTCCTAATAGATTCGTATAGAGCAGGGGTTCTTAAACGTATGTAGTACGAGGACCCCCATTTGAACGAATTTTTATTTACGAACGCACTCTTGAACAACTTTGTTTTTGCGGACCCCATCCCGACCTTAGGAATTTAATTCATTTTTGACTCAATTTCTGGCTCAATAATCTCATATAAGCACTACGTTATAATAAATACTGTTAAAAGTGTATCACAAGTAATTTTATTAAATGGACATTTTTATTAGGACACAGAAAACATTTTTATACAGAAAAAGAGAATATAGAGAGAAAAAACATGAATAGAAATAGTAGTAAAATGCGCTAAAAAGTGTACAATATAGAATCGCCTACTTGTTTTCAACCATTTTTTGTTGAGAATATTTAAATATATACTTATTCATTCTTATATAGCGCCATCTATATTAAAGATGTGTTTATAGTGGTAGTAAGGTTTTGAACTATTTTTATAGGATCTATTTTTTAGTTGAGTTTTTAGTTGAGACTTGTTAATAAGTTGTGACTATATTTCTGAATTATTATATATTAAATAGTTTTGTATTTAAACAGTTGTCATTATATATTGGACCTCTCCAACAGGTTATGGACCCAGAGGAATCCTAAGTTAAATAAATAAGTCAAGTGACAGAAATTACAAAAGTGATTTCGAGTGATTCGCATGTTAAAACTTTTTTGAGGTTAGCCGACTCGTGTTTAGACTTTCGTGTAGAATCAAAATTCAGTTTTTTCTTTGACTAAAAGTGAATTTATCTTAGAATACAGTCGCGAATGTTGCTATTGGAGGTATGGGACATGCAATAGAAAAACTCGAAGTAACCAACAATTATAATAACTGGTAATAATTCTCAATGAGAATGCTATTAACAATGGAAGGACTTTGGAATTGTGTGCTTGGTACGGATTTAGACTCAACTAGAGATCAGAGAGCATTAGCAAAAATTTGTCTAGGTGTAAAATCATCCTGCTACTAGTATATAAGAGAACCTGAAAAATCTAAAGATGCATGCACAAATCTACAAGCAGCTTTCGAAGACAAAGGTCTATGCCGTAGACTCAGTCTCCTACGAAGACTGCTTAGAACTAAGTACGAAGATTTCAATAAAATGGGTGATTATGTAAGTAGACTGATTTCTTTGGTACAAGAACTGGCAGATATAAACCATAGGATGACGATGAAATCGCGATGCTCTTACTAGGAGGACTCCCATCAGAGTTTGAACCGATGGTCATGGCCTTGGAGACATCTCATGTAAAAATTTCAAGTGAAATAGTGAAAGCCAGACTGATGCAAGAAGATTATCGTATAAGCGAAGCAGCCTCAGGATCTACTTCAAGTAATGCTTTTGGAGCTAAGACGCAGAAGAAGAATGTAGTTCTGACGAAAAAGGTGAGTTTTCATTACTGTGGGAAGACAGGCCATATCAAACCAAGATGTCGAGATTTTTTTAAAAAGAAAAACAACTTGAATAAGACATCTGACGAACGTGTGCTATTGACATCTGCTTTATCTTTTACTACTTTCAACGACAATGATTGGTATATTGATTCAAGATGCACTGCTCATATGAGCATGCGTCAGGATTGGTTCTCAAGTTATTCTAATGTGGAACCAAAGCAAATCACAGTTGCAAATAATCACAAGCTAAAAAGTGTAGGCTTGGATAAAATTGAAGTAGAACTAAATAATAACATTCACAAAACTATAACGGATGTTATGCACGTTCCTGATATTGAAGCGAATTTACTTTCAGGTAGTAAAATGACTGAAAAGGACTAAGTAGTAATTTTTGATAAAAATAAATGCTGTATATATGATAAAAACAAATGTAAAATTGCAGGTTCTAGCCAAGTCAAAGCAACTAATATTGATGGACTATATAAATTGGACTAAGCTAAGAAACCACATTGTCTACCACAAGAAAAATGTGCAACAATGAGCGTAGAACCAGTTGCAATGGCAATATCACAGAACACATGGTATAGAAGACTAGGTCACCTAAACCAAAGGAGTATGATAATGATGAAAAAAGGATTAGTCACAGGAATTGATTTCAAAGAAGATGGAGAAATTAAGGATTGTGTGCCATGTATTGAAGGGAAGCAAAGAAGAGATGCATTTCCAAAAGGTGTCACAAAACGAGCCAAGGAAAGGTTGGAATTAATTCACTCAGATCTTTGTGGACTCATGACAGAATCGACCTGAGGTGGTGCCCGTTATCTACTGACCTTCACTGATGATTATTCAAGAAAAACTTTTGGTTTTCTTCTATCATCAAAGAAGCAAGTATTTAAGTTTATTGAATTTAAAACAGTATTTAAAAACAGTATTTGAGTTTATTAAATTTTAATTTGAGCAATTAGTAGAAAATCAGACTGATTTAAAAATAAAGAAATTAAGAACTGATAATGGTTTGGAATATTGTAACAAAATTCTCAAAAATTATCTTACTAAGCAAGGTATAATTCATGAAACAACTGTACCATATTCACCTCAACAAAATGGTGTAACTGAAAGGCTGAACCTTACTATAATTGAAAAAGCAAGAACCATGTTACAAGATTCAGGACTGTTCAAACACTACTGTGCTGAAGCGGTAGCAACAGGAATATATTAGTCCAACCATAGCAGTTGCAGGAACCACAACTGAAGAAGTTTGGACTGGATCTAAAGTTTACCTAAGCCACTTACGAGTATTTGGAGACAAGCTTATGCTCATATAATTAATGAGCTTAGGAAGAAACTTGATGCAAAATCAAAAGAATATGTAATGGTGGGATACTGTCAACACACAAAAGGATATAGACTTGCAGATCCAGCAAAAACCGGAAGAATAATCAAAGCAAGAAGTGTAATTTTCATTGAAAATATGAAGAGAGATGCACCTGAAGTGGGTAATAAAGAAGAAGTACATGAATATGCATCAATAATGGATAAAACACAGAATGATGAACCTGAAGGAAGAATCATACATTCAGAGAAAGAATCATCTAGTTCTGAAAGCGCGTCATTAGAACTTTCTGAAGTAGAGGATGATGACCCAGAAATTAGTTCGGCCAAGTGCGCGCGCCTTTTCAATAGCATATTTTCGAATGAAGTTGTAGCTCTTATTATCAATTATTTAGATTTAAAATTTTAATTGTAAAGACTTTAAACATTGTTCTTCTTGGATCGAGAAACAAAAATATGAAAGTATAAATGGAATAGCGATAATTTTTTTTTTGTTAGTTGTGTACAGGGTGCGCACATAGGCTTAAAATGAACTTGGGAAAGGACAGTAGCTGGCCATAGGCTTTGCACTATTGATTGGCCAACCAAGTAAATTCAAAAAGATAGACTTGTTTCTATATAAATATAGATAGATATAGATCGATTTTTTTCTTCTTCTTCTTGTTTCGAATGGGCCTACTTTGGACCCACGCTTGTTCAACTGTTTGGCTTTGATCTTTGCCCCGTATTGTCGCATCTTCTACCGGTGTAACTCCTTTTTCTCTTCTGTCCGGCGGGTACCTTTCCTTCGGGGTTTTTCCTGAAATCCACTGACTTCCTTCAGGGCGCGTCTCACAGACTGTCTGTTTTGGAGATCTGTTATTCCCAGTTCTTTAATATCCTTCTCGGTTTCTGTCAACCAAGTGGTACGAACCTTCTTGTTTTGCCAGAAGGTGAACAGACGGTTAGCTAGTCGGTTTGGAGGCAATCTTGTAACCATAGAAAGCTACCCTTCTTTTCCTTGCACCGTCAGAGAGCATCTCAATATGTTCGTAGAGCTCAGAGTTATACCGCCTCCCAATTTTTGGGGCAAGTGCGTAACGGAAGGCGCACTTACCCCAGCTCAAATACGCATTTACCCCACAGACAGAAAATGTCGGGGCAAGTGTGAGCCTACCTCTCAAATTAAAGTAGAAAGAGTTTTAGAGATAAAAAGGTTTAGACTCACTAATTTTAAAACAATTGTATAGCAATGGTATAGCAAATCAAAATTTACATAATAAACACAACTGATTGAGGAAATAATTTAGGATAAAAAATACCTTCCTAACTGTTCTGACGGTCCTCAAACACTGTGTACAACTTTCATGTCTGCACTTTTTGTTTCCTTGCTCAGGCGTACGAATCAATTACATAGCTGCTACAATAAGAAAATTTTCTCCGAATGCAAAACTTTAGCGCCAAGTTTAAAATAATACTTAGAACCCTGGAGCTCAAACTCGCACTTATCCCGTGCGCGCAATTGGCCGAACTTACCTTACTTATTTCTTCAAATGAAGATGATGATGTGATTAATCCAGAAGTTCAAACTATTGTACTTGAGGCCCAGTGTAGATGAAAGACTACGTTGTATCAGACATATCATTTATAAATAGTATTGATGGAAATGAACCACAAACATATACTGAAGCAATTGAAAGTGCAAACCAAAAGGATTGGAAAATGGCTATGCAAGCTGAATATGATTCACTAATTAAAAACGATGTTTGGAAATTAGTTGATCGACCTGAAAAGAAAAACATAATTAAATGCAAATGGGTTTATAAAATTAAAAGAAACGCATCTGGGGAATTTGAGAATCATAAAGCACGTTTAGTGGCCCGAGGATTCAGTCAAAGATATGGTATAGATTTTGAGGAAACGTTTGCTCCAGTTATTAAACATTCAACCATTAGATTGTTTGTTGGCATCGCAAATGAGCGGGACATGGATATTGATCATGTAGATGTGAAAACAGCATTTTTTAATGGTGAGTTGGATGAGCAAATATATATGGAACAACCTACTGGATTTGATATCGAAGAATCAAATAAGGTATGTTTATTGCAGAAAAGTATATATGGACTTAAACAGGCCAGTAGGGCTTGGAATAAAAGAATTCATTCTGTTTTGAAAGAACATGGTTATACACAATCAAAATATGAACAATGTGTTTATATAAAGAAACACAAGAATGAACTGATAATAATAGCTTTATATGTAGATGATTTTTTTATATTTAGTAATTCAAAGAATGAAAAACAAAAACTTATTAATGTGTTAAGAAAGGAATTTGAAGTTAAGTTCTAAGGGCCAGTAACGAAATGTCAGGGTATGAAAGTTACTCGTAACAGATCTGAAGGAATAAGCTTGTTTCAAAGTGAATATATAGTGAATTTACAACAAAGATTTGGGATGACAGAAGCAAAACCGGCTTCAGCACCTGTGGAATTAAATGAAAAAATAATAAAATCTGATTCGACTATGACCAAATATCCTTATCAACAATTAATAGGAGGTTTGTTATATCTTGCTGTATGTACACGTCAATATATTGCATATGCTACAAGTTTATTAAGTCAATTCAATACTTGCCATGATAAAATACATTGGTTATTTGCAAAACGTGTACTTAGATACTTAAAAGGTGCAATTAATTATGCATTTACATTCAAAAGAAGTGGAGGTAAACTTGAAGCATTTGCAGATGAAGACTTGGGCGGAGATATTGTTGATAGAAAATCATACACTGGATTAGTAGTTAAGTTAGGAAGTTCTGTAATAAGCTGGGAATGTAAAAAACAAAAAACTGTCGCTTTATCTAGTACTGAGGCAGAATATTTAAGCTTAAGTGACGCAGCCAAGTAAATTAAATTTGTCAAAAATTTGATCAAAGAAATAACATGTAAAGAAAAAACTGTAACATTGTATAACGATAATCAAAGTGCACATAAATTAATAAGTAATGGACAACATCATCGTAGAACAAAACATATTGATGTAAGACATCATTTCATTAAAGATGCAGTTGAAAATAAAGTAATGAACATTGAATACAAAGAGACAAATGATATGGTAGCTGACATATTGACGAAGGCTCTATCAAGGATAAAGCATACTCAATATATGAAAGAATTAGGCTATTTCTAAGAATGAGGTATAAGAATGAATGAATGAAGTAAGAGGAAGTGTTGAGAATATTTAAATATATACTTATTCATTCTTATATAACGCCATCTATATTAAAAATGTGTTTATAGATAGTATTATAATTCTTATAACTATTGTTATAGGATGTATTTTTTAGTTAAGCTTTTAGTTGAGAGTTGTTAATAATTTGTCAATATATTCCTAAATTATTGTTATTAAATAGTTTTGTATTAAAACAGTTGTTATTATATATTGGACCTCTAACATTTTTTATATCGCACGGCCTCGCAGACCCCCAGGGGTCCGCGGAGCTCAGTTTAAGAGTGTTTTAATGATGAAAATGATCCCAGATGATTTCGGTGAAAATGATCTCGAACTTTAAGACTTTTGTTCAGCAGATATTATGAACTATAATAATGATTTCAACGTACGACTAGTAAATAACCACGCAATTGTGAAAATGTATTAGGTTTTACTTCGAAATTTATATTATTTGAAACTGACATAAAAACTAATAAATTTTATTTCTTTCCCTTGTTACAAATAACGAACATGGTGGGGAAAATATCGATCAAAACAATCAAAAATATCGGATTTTCGTCATTAAAAGTGAATATAAAACTCGATTTCAAAGTTTTAAAAAGCATGGCAATATTTACATATATAACAAAGCTCGACGAAATAGAAGAGAATGTTTAAATGGTGCAGTATTTTCAGTATCTAAAAATTGACAATTTTAGTTTAGAAATGATTGATTTTAAGAGTTCAACGTTATGAACGGATAAATTCAAGATATTGCGCAAAGATTGGGAAAAAACTGAAGTTTACTTTCTCATTATATCAACGTGTTAGGCATTACTTCCTACGAAATTTTCATCTTTGAAACTAATTGGCATTGCCATTTTGTATACATTCGGTCCGTCCACAACTTAGAAATGTGAGCAAATATTTTCACAAATTAAATTTACTTTTAGCAAGAACGGGAACAGGTTAACCACCGAATATTCAGAAGCTTGTACCCGTACCAAATTTACGTCACAAGTTTATCAGTGGAGGTCTATAAAGCTGGCACCCCCACCTTTTCAAAATTCAAATTTGATAGCACTAGAATTATGTGCTCTTTATGTGCTAATTATGTGTCGAAATCGCAATTTTTGTGCGATCAATGAAAGAATCAAACTTGACTAGTGGGGGTGCTAGCATCACAGTCAAGCTAGCACCCACCTATCCGAAAAATTGGGATACCGATACCAAATAAGCACAAAAAATATGTGCTATTTATGGGTTTAATACCCTGGAGCGAATTCGCAAACTCAACCCCTTGTGCGAAAAACTCACCCCGAAAGGAATGGCCATAAGAGGCGAAATCTATAATAATCGAGCAAACAAGTTCTAACCAACGCGATATTGTTGCAATAATTATGTGTTCTGCAGATATTATATTCCCGAATTTTGTGCTCGCACCCTTGTACGAAAAATTCACCCCGAACTCTATTAGCTTAGGTAAAATCTTTAGTAATCGAGAACAGAAGTTTTAAATAACGCAAAATTATTTCAATAATTATGTGCTCTACAAATATGCTATTTACGATTTTTGTGCTCAAACCCTTGCGCAAGAAACTCACCCCGAACGGATTGAGCCATAAGAGGTGAAATCTACAATAATCGAGCACATAAGTTTTAACCAACGCGATATTGTAGCATTGATTATGTATTCTCCAGATATGATATTCGCGATTTGTGTGCTCGCACCCTTGTACGAAAAATTCACTCCGAACGGTATGAGTCATAAGAGGTGAAATCTTTAATAATCGAGAATAGAAATGTTAACCGGTGCGAAATAGTTACAATAATTATGTGCTCTCCAGATCTTCTATTTACGATTTTTGTGCTCAAACCCTTGTGCGAAAAACTAACCCCGAGCGGAATGAGCCATAATAGGTGAAATCTATAACAATAGAGCACACAAGTTTTAACCAACGCGATATTGTTGCAATGATTATGTGTTCTCAATATATGATATTCGCGATTTTTGTGCTCTCACCCTTGTACGAAAAATTCACCCCGAACGTTATGAGTCATAAGAAGTGAAATCTTTAATTACATTGAATTGAAAAATTCACTTTGTTTTTTACCACACTTATATTATGTAAAAATGTTATATAACTTATTATTCACAGTTATATAAATTTCTACACATATCACGACTCGAGTTTCGGCGTTTGACGGTCATTTTCAAGTGACTTAACAAATTGATGAGGTTGAATATATACCCTTATAATTTTGGTGTGGGGGGGGGGGGGGGGCGGTGTTTGTCCGAAGATGAGGACTTATCTGTTTGAGATTGGGTGAGATTAAAAAGTTGGGAAAAGATTAGGTCAGTTTGCTCGTTTAGGAGATTAACCGCGGGATTACGGGGTTTTTTTGAAAATTGCTAAAGACTCTAGGAGATTTAGTTTCGGGCCTTTGTTGCAATTATGCAAGATTTTTAGATTATCTATTTCTGGTAATTTATGATTGCATTCGAGACAATGGTTTGAAAAAGAACTAGTGTCTTTTTTCAGACGAAAGGCGCGAGAATGTTCTGAAAACCGTGTTGAAAAACTTCGTCCTGTCTGCCCTATGTACACGCTATTGCATTCGGAACAGAGAATTTCGTATACGCCGGATTTTTTAATGGGATCGATTTTGTCTTTGGCAGTAAACAATATGTTGGACAACTTAGTCCTTAGTTGGACAACTTTTACATAATATAAGTGTAGTAAAAAACAAAGTGAATTTTTCAATTCAATGTAAGTATGGATTACCACGTAGTAACTGTTGCAACCATCCTATTCATAAAATCAGCCTGTAGGGCAACCCAGACAAAATTGTACAACAAATTGATGAAAAAATACCGTCTCGTTTCACAGGATATCTGGTTCAATTCAGAATGCCTTCGGTCCAAAGTCGTACCCAACTATGTAAATATTAAAACCCGCTCCACGTCTTCGACCGCAATAGCAGCCATAAAATCTGCCCAAAACAGTTGGATTAGATCCGAAATTAAAAATCTTTATCGAAGGAGAGATGTTATTCAACCTTATCTCAATATTGCATTCAGAGTTGACATTTAAATTACATCCAGTAGAATTCGCTATCTTTGATGACTTTGTTCGTGATAATGTAAGTAGGGTCAACCACCTAAAATATTTAAATTTAAAAAAGAAACTATCCGTTCTCGTAAAGAACAAAAAGTCCGAACCTCAAAAAGTAATGTCCAAACCGAATCTAGTGTCTAAATTTATCAACTTCTCAAAAGTTATCTTCAGTCCTATTGAACAATCTTTTCTTTCCCAAAACCCCAACTACACCCCATTCATCAATAAAAAATCCGATAAATCCACAATAATTGTAGAGTCAGAAATCGCGCTAAAAAAAGTGCAAGAACCTCTTATACCCCGAGCCCAAATAGCCGATCATATAAACTCGTACACCCGTAATTCTACCACAGACTCCGCAGTGATCAAATCGATAAAAACAAAAATTGAGTCCAATTCTTTAGTCCTTACAAAAGCCGATAAATCCAATTCGATAGTCGTCCTGGAAAGAGAACAGTACATTAATAAAATGAACTCTTTCATTTCAACAGAAAAACTAACTCCCTTGAAAAAGGATCCTACACAAAAATTCCAATTTCAAATTTGAAGTCTCTTAAAAAATATTGCAACTTTGTTCTCCGAATTTGAGAAATTTAAAATCATAAATCAGAATCCCACAGCTCCCAGACTCTATGGTTTCATTAAAACTCACAAACCCGATTCTCCCATTAGACCAGTTGTCTCCTATATTAACAGTGCAGCAAGAGTTTTGGCAATTAAACTGAATACTCTTTTAAAAAAATACACCAAATTTACCCCAAAATATTCTGTAAAAAATTCACTCGCCCTTTCGGAACTCCTCAAACCAATAACAACCCCAATAAACTCCAAACTCGTATCTTTTGACGTTAGTAGTATGTTTTCTAATATACCTAATATACCTGTTTTCTAATATATAATATGTATTTAGTCTAATATGTATTAAAGAGTGTCTCGAAATCATACAAAATTTAATTGATATAGCTAATTGTCATCATCTTATAAAATCTGAACTTTATGAAGCCCTGGAAACATGTGTTAATCAAAATTACTTTAAATTTAATAACACTTACTATCAGCAAACATCAGGTCTAGCAATGGGATCGCCATTAAGTCCCCTTTTAGCCGATCTATTCATGTCAACTATCGAAGAAAAAATCTTCAAACTAGATTTCTCCAAAAAACATATTTCATTTTGGTATAGATATGTCGATGACGTAATAGCGTGTTTTAGTGGTACAACACGTCAATTAGACCAATTTCTCAACCTAATAAACAACGTTCATCCCAACATTAAATTCACCATCGAGGTAGAAACAGACAACAAAATAAACTTCTTAGACCTTACTCTGATTCACAAAAACAACAAAATAGAATTTGATATATACAGAAAACCCACCAATGTTAACTCTACAATCCCGTATTCATCATTTCACCCGATAACACACAAATTAGCGGCCTATCATTCAATGATACATCGAACCTTTTCAATCCCCCTTGCCACAGAAAAGAGAATCAAAGAATTAAGTACCATCATTTCAATCGCTACAGAGAATGGTTTCCCAACAAAACTCATCCAAAACATTATCAATAATAAACGAACCCAATTCGCAATGGCCCAAATTTATCCGAAAACCTCAAATTCAGACAAAACTTTCATCTCCCTGAAATATTTTGGCAAAACAAGCGAATACATCGCAAATGTCCTTCGAAAGCAAAATCTTCAAGTAGCATTTAAACCCTTCTCTAAGTTGTCCAACATATTGTTTAATGCCAAAGACAAAATCGATCCCATTAAAAAATCCGGCGTATACGAAATTCTCTGTTCCGAATGCAATAGCGTGTACATAGGGCAGACAGGACGAAGTTTTTCAACACGGTTTTCAGAACATTCTCGCGCTTTTCGTCTGAAAAAAGACACTAGTTCTTTTTCAAACCATTGTCTCGAATGCAATCATAAATTCCCAGAAATAGATAATCTAAAAATCTTGCATAATTGCAACAAAGGCCCGAAACTAAATCTCCTAGAGTCTTTAGAAATTTTCAAAAAAACCCGTAATCCCTCGGGTAATCTCCTAAACGAGCAAACTGACCTAATCTTTTCACAACTTTTTAATCTCACCCAATCCCAAACAGATAAGTCCTCATCTTCGGATAAACACGAGCGAAGACAAAAATCGTGAATAATATACCTGGAGAGCATATAATAGTTGCAACAATATCGTGTCGCTTTAAATTTCTGTGCTCGAGATTAAAAGATTTCACCTCTTATGGCTCTCACCGTTCCGGGTGAATTTTTCGTACAAGGGCGCGAGCACAAATATCCGGAATAGCATATCTAGAGAGCACATAATTATTGCAACTATTTCGCACCGGTTAAAATTTTGTTCTCGATTATCAAAGATTTCACCTCTTATGACTCATAACGTTCAGGATGAATTTTTCGTACAAGGGTGCGAGCACAAAAATCGCGAATATCATATCTGGAGAACACATAATTATTGCAACAATATCGCGTCGATTAAAATTTTTGTGCGCCATTATTATAGATTTCACGTCTTAGGGCTCATGCAGTTCGCGATGAATTTTTTGCACAAAGGTATGAGAACAAAAATCGTAAATAACAAATCTGGAGAGCACATAATTATTGAAACAATTTTGCGTAATTTAAAATGTATGTTCACGATTATAAAAGATTTTACTTCTTAAGGCTAATACATTTCAGGGTGAGTTTTTGGACAAGGGTGCGAGCACAAAAATTGCAAATATCATATCTGGAGAGCATATAATAGTTGCAACAATATCGTGTCGTTTAAATTTCTGTGCTCGAGTATAAAAGATTTCACCTCTTATGGCTTATGGAATTTTTCGTTCAAGGGCGCGAGCACAAAAATCGCGAATAACATATCTAGAGAGCACATGATTATTTCAACTATTTCGCCCCGTTTAAAATTTCTATTTTTGATTATTAAGATTTCACCTCTTATGAGTCATACCGTTCGGGGTGAATTTTTCGTACAAGGGTGCGAGCACAAAAATCTCGAGTATTATATCGCGTTGGTTAAAACTTGTGTGCTCGATTATTATAGATTTTGCATCTATTCGCCCATTCTGTTCAGGGTGAGTTTTTCGCACAAGGGTTTGAGTACAAAATCGTAAGTAGCATAACTGGAGAGCACATAATTATTGAAACAATTTTGCGTTATATAAAATTTGCGTTCTCGTTTATTAAAATTTTCACCTCTTATGGCTCATATATTTCGCGGTGAATTTCTCATACAAGGGTTCGAGCACAAAAATCGCGAATTATATATCTGGAGAACACATAATTATAGCAACAATATCGCGTCGATTAAAATTTTTTTGCGTTATTATTATTATTTCACCTCTTTGGGCACTTGCAGGCAGTTCAGGGTGAATTTTTTGTACAAAGGTATGAGAACCAAAATCGTAAATAACATATCTGGAGAGCACATAATTATTGAAACAATTTTGCGTCATTTAAAATGTATGTTCTCGATTATAAAAGATTTTTCCTCTTAAGGCTACTACAATTCAGTGTGAGTTTTCCGTACAAGGGTGCGAAGACAAAAATCGCGAATATCATATCTTGAGAGCATATAATAGTTACAACAATATCGTGTCGGTTTAAATTTCTGTGCACGAGTATGAAATATTTTACCTCTTAAGGCTAATTCAGTTCAGGGTGAATTTTTCGTACAAGGATGCGAGCACAAAAAACGCGAATGTAATATCTGGAAAACACATAATCATTGCAACAATATTGCGTTGGTTAAAACTTGTGTGCTCGATTATTATATATATGGGGTATTCCATGCCAAATCGACCACTTTTGACCCCGACCCTTTTCGATTTGGCCGAAAGTTTTCCATCCTTTTCTACCCTATAAAAAACGGTTCTCAGAATTTTTTTGAATTTTTTTACCTAACTCCAAAAAAGTTATGAATTTTTCAAAAAAATGGCTTTTTTATTTTCAAATAGCCATAACTTTTTCAAAACTAAACATTTAGGTACCTTTTTTTTTTTAAAATTTTTGTTTTTAGATGTACTTTCCGATAAAAAATATTAAAATTTTTTTGTAAGTCAATACATATGGAATTTTTCAGTTTTTTGACAAAAATCAATGATTTTTCGAAGTTCGAAATTTTTTTTTTAAATTTTTTTTTTCTAAAATAAACTTCAATCAATTCCACAGTTATCCCTGTAGAACCCAGATTGGGCCGATTTCTCTTTCTATTTTTTTTATTCAATTTAAAAAAAATTGTTAAATTTTCAAAAATGGAAAAAACATTTTTTTTCATAAATTTTATTTATATAATGAGATAAATACAATTCAACGATTTCACGGCATTATATTCACAATTTAGAGGCTTCATCGATAACTGTAATTAGTAAGATCAATAATTGATGCAGCTAAAATTAATTACTTTTCTCTCTGTCGTTTAAATATTTTACAAATTGTGTGTTCATTCGAATTCGAAAAGTTTTTAACTAGTAAACAACCATTTTTGTCCGGAATTATACAATGTAGTTGTTGAGTTCCTGTAATCGGTTTCGTTTTCAAAAATCGATCATTTAAATCATTTACTGCTGTGTCATAATCTTCTTCTGGGGAAAACTTCACTATAATATTCGGCAAGTTATCCGGTGCAGAAGCCCATTCAAAAAGTTCTTCTGGTGTCGTTATTTGTTTGTCTACCGCGAGTTGGAGACTTGCTCTCGCTGCAAGTCGTTTGAGAATACCACCGATTCCATCACACGGACCTTTCCCATGGGCAGTCGCAAAAAAATGCCATTCAGCAGGAATATCAAAATCATCTTCGTGGTAATATAAATTTACAAAGTTTTTAAAGTTTTTAAATTGTTGAGGAGCTCCATCAGAAAAATAATAAATCTTGTTACAACGTTCAGGAAGACTTTTCACGTAATCAGTTATTATTTCGATGAAAACATGAACAGCAACGGCATCATGTTTGTTAGAATCTGAGATAATTACTAAACTTTTGTGTTCAAGTTTGTTATTTACTTTATAATAAATAACGACTGGAAAAACTGTTGCCTGATTATTATTCCAGTGAAAACCAGCTGCCGCATTTTGTACTACGAAGGCATAATTTTCTGCAAAATCACAAATAATAACGTATTCGTTTGGTTTCAATGTTTCTTTCAATGTCTTCAAGAATTGGGCTTGCTCCTTAGCAATGAACGAATGAGGTAGAAGAATTTCTAACTCACTACAAAAATTTTCCACAAATTCTTCTGTAGGCTTAATAATAGTTTCTAAACTACTTCTCGGTTTTGATATCCAATATTTATATGTAATATTCTCGATTTCCCGGTCCTCAAAACATTTTAGTAAAATTTTACTCAACTCATCGACCCCAGGACAGTTTTTACATCCACCTAAATAACACTGAAAAGATGGATTTTCACATATAATCATGCTCAAGTAATCGTTGTAGTGTTTAATGGGCTTTTCTGTGTTCCTTGTCAAAGAATAAATATTTGCACCTAAAATAACAGTAATTTAGTAAACTTAAAATTCACGCATTTATAATTATTAATTAATTTGATAATTACCAAGCATTATTAACTTCACGTTTTGATGAATCGTACACACGCAGATGGTGTGTGTTCCACTTGCCCCTGCTAACACACAATGTTTTGGTCGCAAAGAAGCGAATTTTGAAAATCCAATTCTCTCAGCAGGATTTATTTCACAGAAACATTGGTATAATTCTTTTAAGTTAGACAGGATAAGTCTTTTTTGGACGTGTATCCGATTACCATCATCACTTCGAATTGATACAAAGTCTTTCATACCGGGCATTTGAGCACTATACTCATCATCGTTGTAAAAATTTTCTACTTTAAATTTTACCTGATCAGTAATTGTCCTCCCTATACAAAAATGTTGAGTAATTTAGTTTTCAAGTGTATTTAAAACATCGATTTTACGCTACCCATACCTAATTTCGATTCAGGTGTAGAAAGTAAACCCGTTTCTTTAACCAAATTTTTTGCTACTCTTGACAAATGTCTTGATGTATTCATAGTTTCACAAATACGTCTCTCACTCCATTTTACAGGTAATAATGTTAAAATTTGTATTTTCAAAGACTTATCAGTTTCTTTATCGTTGAATTTATCATACAACATTTTAATTAGAGAGCGAAAATTTTCACCATCGTCATCAATCGATTCTTCATCTGAAGAAGAAAGCAAAACTTTTTTCAAGCTGTCGGATACCCGATTTATTTTATTGTTCAAAAATTGATTATCATTCAATTTCTTTGATGGAATCGGTGATTGATTTAACAATTCTAATGCATGGTTTATTACGGGTAATTGAGTTGCAGCGCTAACTTGGGATCCTGAGCTTGATTGTGATGCTTTGGGTTCGCTATCAAATGACATGGAACATTAAAAAATAAAACTTACGGAATGATAAGGATAATGGGAGATCCGTGGCAGTTGTATTACTATCATTATCAGCCTGATCATTGTTGTCATTATTGTCACTATAGTTGTCTTCACGGTCACTTACATCAGCACTAGGATCATTACGAGCATTTGTTTGTTGCTTCACTAACTCTGAAGCTTTTTTTCGACATGAACTGCATAATAAATAATTATCATCTAATCCTAACGTTACTTTCATAATATCAGTCGCCGGACGTAAACCAATTTTTTTAAAATGAGATTCCAACTCAAAAGGATTACAACACCGATCAAATACCTTTTTTGACGCCATAAAGACAAATTAAAAAAGCGCTTATAAACTAGAGAAATTATTTATTTATACAACAAATGTAATGACAATCTTTTATAAAACACTAGATTGCACAAAAGATTTATAGGTTATGTTTTAGATCTCAAAATGAAAAAGCCGCACTTTTAATCAAAACATACTAGCTTATAGCATCTAGTTTACTGGCTATAGGTAAGTCGATAATTGTTATCCCTAGTTTATCGATCTAATTGATATATTAAAATTTGAATCTTACTAATTACAGTCATCGATGAAGCCTCTAAATTGTGAATATAATGCCGTGAAATCGTTTAATTGTATTTATCTCATTATATAAATAAAATTTATGAAAAATTTTTTTTTTCCATTTTTGAAAATTTAACAATTTTTTTTCAATTGAATAAAAAAAATAGAAAGAGAAATCGGCCCAATCTGGGTTCTACAGGGATAACTGTGGAATTGATTGAAGTTTATTTTAGAAAAAAAAAATTAAAAAAAAAAAATGTCGAACTTCGAAAAATCATTGATTTTTGTCAAAAAACTGAAAAATTCCATATGTATTGACTTACAAGAATTTTTTAATATTTTTTATCGGAAAGTACATCTAAAAACAAAAATTTAAAAAAAAAGGTACCTAAATGTTTAGTTTTGAAAAAGTTATGGCTATTTGAAAATAAAAAAGCCATTTTTTTGAAAAATTCATAATTTTTTTGGAGTTAGGTAAAAAAATTCAAAAAAATTCTGAGAACCGTTTTTTATAGGGTAGAAAAGGATGGAAAACTTTCGGCCAAATCGAAAAGGGTCGGGGTCAAAAGTGGTCGATTTGGCATGGAATACCCCATATATTATATATAGATTTCACCTCTTATGGCTCATTGCGTTCGGGGTGAGTTTTTCGCACAAGGGTTTGAGCACAAAAATCGTAAATAGCATATCAGGAGAGCACATAGTTATTGAAATAATTTTGCGTTATTTCAAATTTCTGTTCTCGATTATTAAAGATTTTACCTCTTGAGGCTATTAGTGTTCGGGTTGAATTTTTCGTACAAGGGTGCGAGCACAAAAATCGGGAATATGATATCTGCAGAACACATAATTATTGCAACAATATCGCGTTGGTTAAAACCTGTTTGCTCGATTATTATAGATTTCTCCTCTTATGGCTCATTCCGTTCGGGGTGGGTTTTTTGCACAAGGGGTTGAGTTAGCGAATTCGCTCCTGAGTATTTGAAAAGCACATAAATAGCACATAATTGTAGTGCTTATTTGGTGTCGGTATCCCAATTTTTCGGTTGGGTGGGTGCTAGCTTGACTGTTGAACTAGCACCCCCACTAGTAAAGTTTGATTCTTTCATTGAAGGCTTCGAGCACAAAAATCGCGATTGCGGCACATAATTATCACATAAAGAGCACATAAGTCTGGTGTTATCAAATTTGAATTTTGAAGAGGTGGGGGTGCCAGATTTATAGACCTCATCAGGGGAGCCATTGATATCGGAGACGATTTAAAAACGTATTGTAAAATTTAATTAACACGTAAAACCTATTTTTTTTTTCTTAATAATATGTATCTTATTATTCACTAAAAGTTTTGAAATCACTGTTTTCAAAATAAATTATCTGTGTTTTCTATGTTTAAAATATCACAATTTCTCATTTGTTTTCAAATTAAAATACACTGGCTCATACGTCTCGTTAATATTCACATTTTGACCCGCAGACAAAAAATATTGCCGACCGGACTAACCAGCACTCTAATTTCTACAAAAACGTTTTTTTTTGTAGAAATTAGAGTGCTGTTTTCAAATACTTTTTGTTAAGTAAATACTTTTTTTGAGTGAACCTACGTTTTGGTACATAACAAGTCTCCACTGTCGCCCTTTTTCATTCCATACAACCTTTTTATACGTCGATCAATGACAATTCTGCCAGTTACAGAAAACTAATACATTATACACAAACTGCTTTCGATTTCCATCAAAGAAATAAAGGAAATAAAATAATGCTAGACCTACAAGAAAAAAACTATTGAAATGGAAATAACAGACGCAACATACTTGTGTGAATGGTCTCTGTTTCGATTCCCGTCTTGTTTGACCTTTCACATAAACACATTTAGAAAAAAACGAAGAGTATTTTCATCAAATCACCAAATTTATCCTTTGCAACTAACATTGCAACTATAAATTTGATCTTATGACTATCAAACTAAACAGAACTAGTAATGAAACTAAACAGAACTAGACATGCAAAACTAAACCTACAAAACCGGACAGGATCGGACCGAATCGGACTGGTCGAGATTAGACATTCCAGCGATCTGATGCCCACATTGACAATTCGTGCTTTGCAGTTTAATGTAGCAGGATTAGTAGTAAAACAGATAGTTTGGTAGAGAAATGACATTTTTAATTTATTATTATATTTTGCAAAATTTCTACAGTTGCAGAATTAAATCTAGTGTATTATCAATTAGACTGTCTTGCGTTTCCAGTTGCGAGGTAATTTATATCAACTTAGTTTTCTGTCCATTTAATGGTTTTAATGAATACGACCAGTGGGCATCGCAGGGCAATACTAATAATGAGCTGCACTAGGAATACCTTAAATAGTTCGTGATATTGCACCTAGTGATACCTATTGAAACGTGAGTTACTAATTTAGTTTCCGCGTTCAATTTAGATCCCGTGGTCAATTTTGTTTCTGTGATCAATAATGTTTCACAATGCCTGAAATAAATTGTTTTGATAGAATTACTAAACTATTTGTAAATTGGAAAACCCAATGTTTTTATGTTATCTTCCGTCGTATTAAAACTGCATCAATATCTTTTTAGTCGTATTAAACCTGCACTTTTACGTAATGTCAATTTTATCAATTTCAATTACTTTTACATCATACTCAAACCACAACAATGCGTTCCTCATCGCGGAAAAAAATAAACTTTTAACCTCCATCGTATCTTCGCCGATAATTTCCTTTTTCTCTTGTACAATACTTCTTTCTGACACCTCTAAGCCCTAAATCCGGCTACCAAAGCCGACCTGAATGCCCCGACACCAGTCCATTAGACTCGCTGTTGTTGCAACATTTTTACATAGACTTTGTATGCCGGGCGGAAGCCGCAAAAGCATCCCAGAATATAAATTAGCACGCTTCAATGCTAGGACTCGCTCGACAACTCTGTTTAAGCCCCCACATTTATTTAACATCCAATTAATATGTTCTAAAATCCCCTCAATTATCATCGAGATTTTTTAATCAACAGTGTTAATTAATATTTAAATAAGATTAGGTGAAGTAGAATATAGAATAAAAGTAGATAATAGAATATAGAATATAGAATGAAGTAAAATAGTTTACACAGTGTTTCCCAAGCTTTTTCTCCTCGCGAACCCCTTGTAAAATTCGAAAGAATTTGGCGAACCCCTTATACTGGCAGAAAAATAAAATTTGTAGAAGCATTTATTTTCCATATTGCACAATAGTTCATAACAAGGATAGAAAACATAATTGTAACGTGAAGCATCTAAGTACAGACATTTATAAAACTAAAACGGTAGTTATAAGTTATAAATCAATAATATATACATATAAATCAATACAAAACCAATTCAACAAACCAGCTGGTTCATAATTAAGCATACGTATAATTAAAGTAACTTATTAAGTAACTCTTGATGGGATAATTGTGGCTGTTTGGTGGAGCAAAGCAAATCAAAATTTGGCTCAATATCTGACAATTTCATTCTAAGATCAGGTTCTGAATTTAACCTGTTTCTATTTTTATCTCTCAGATAAGTATATGCTGAAAATCCTTTCTCACATAGGTATGTTGTGCAAAAGGGGTAATAGAACTTCAATAGCATTTTTTGCCAGAACAGGATATTTATTTTTAATATTGTTCCAAAAGTCAATTAGAGAGGATACCTCTAGGGATAACTCAATGAGTGCTTCTTTTTTCAGCTAAATTAGAGAGGTTTGTAAATTTACGTCTCGCTGAAAAGGACTACGTCTGTTGTTTGAGAGGGATATATTGGATCCATTGGGAAAATAGTCATCGAAAGTTAATTGAAGTTGTTTCAAATGTACTGTTTTATTTGGCTACGAACCTCCCACTCTGCTCAATACAAAGCCGGCGAGCTCATTATAGAGGTTTGTAGATGTACATCTCCTTGAAAAGGACTACGTCTGTAATTTATTCTAATTGATTTATGACAATTGATCCTAATTAAATTTATTCTTTCTGATAAAGAAGTGCAGAGAGAACCAAAACCAAAACATTCGTACCCATTCAATTTCAGGCATTGGATCAAAAAATTCAACTTTTTTAGCATTGCTTCAATTCTATTATGTACACAGAAAATGGTACATCCAAATAAACATCGCCGCCTTGCAATTACAGATTTACTAAATTAATTTACTAGAATTGTCCGCTAAGCAAGCTTTTGCAGCCAAAGATTATCGAAGACGCAAGAGGACAAATGAAACAGATGATCAATAAAAAATGTTTGAACTTCAGGTCTTAATTAAATATACGTGTATTAAATAAACAAGCGTGTCAAGACTCTGACATGGGAAATCCATCTAACTTCCATGTGAAGTAGTAAAAAAACGTGAAGACTTCCAAAGTCCACATAAAGCGCATGAAAAGACGGCAATTTGTAGCATGCGATTTTATAAAATTTACAATTTTTACAGCATCAACTGAAGTAGTAGATAATTCTGCAATAATACGCTTACATGCCAATGCTTATCTATGAATACAGCAATGAGTCCATTCAATTTTCTCGTTTATCTTCTTTACTCGTGCCACAAAACGAGAAAATTTTCTTCTCATTGATTTTGCATCCTGTGGACACACACCACAATAAGACCAGTTTATTCCATTTTTTCAAAGTAATCATTGATGATATCAAAAATTGCTTCTCCGGTTGGATAGATTTTCAAAGGTTTTGCAAATACTAAACCTTCTTGAACGATATGCTTCAAAATACAGTCGAACTTCCATAACTCGATTACATACAACTCGATATTCGATATAACTCCAATTTTTATATAACTCGAACTTTTGTAGAAATTCATACGTTTAGATAGCATTTTACATATAAATTAAATTCCATAACTCGAATTTTCCTTAACTCAAATTTTTCAATAACTCGTAGTAAAATTGTGTACAATGGAAAAATTTTGCATAGAAAATAATCTATATAACTCCAATTATATTATAAATAATTTTCCAAAATTTATTGCACCGGATATTGCCTATTATAAACTGTAATATACTTGCTTTAGTAAAGGTGCTATATTTTAATGAAATTTTAGAGTTTAAACTCATTCTTTCTTCTTACCTCTGCCGTTACAATTGCAAATATGAGTGTCTGAGAAGAAAACTCGATGAATATTCGATGAATAAGACGAAATACAATGTCGTTATCTGACAAATTGAGGTTGATAAGTGAAGTTGACAAAGGAATCAAAAAGAAAAAGTGATTGCTGAAGACTTTGGGATTCCTGCAAGTACACTACAAATCCGAAAATGGTGCAACTAATGATTGAAAAAGCGTTTGAAAAAGTGTACCTATGAAGACATTTACAAAGCTACTTTGGAATGCACGGGATAAAAATGTGCCAATGCCTGGACCACTTATTAGAGAAAAGTCTCTTAGTTTTGCTGAGTCTGGGACACACTGATTTCATCGTTTGTGTAGGTTCTAGATAAGTGTAAGAAAAGACATAATATTATTCAAAAGGTTATGTGTGGTGAAAGTTCAGACGTTAATGAACATGACTGTGAAGAGTGGTGCAATAATATCTTGTCGGAACTTTAGGATCTTTTCACGAAAAAGACATTTTTATCGCGGACGAGACGGGCTTATTTTTTAAATGTTTGCCGTATAAAACATTAACATTTAAAGACGAAAATTTCTTCGGTGGAAAACACAGCAAAGAAGGAATCACCGCCATGGTGTGAGCCAATATTTGTGGTTCTGAAAAACTGATAGCGTTGGTGATTGGAAAATCAAAAAATCTGGGATGCTTTAAAGATACACGTTTTTTACCAGTGACAGAAGGTACAAAAAGGCTTGGATGATAAGCGCAATTTATGAAGAATGACTTTGTAGTTTCGACAAGAAATTCAATGCAGAAAACCGTCACACTCAAAAATTACTATGCAGCTTAATTTGATTCTTATTGTTCTTCTCTCTGGTTGCTGATACAAACTTGACAAAAGCGTGGGACATCGATATTCAGCAAGCAACTATAAAATATTGTTTCAGAAAGGCTGGCTTTAAAAATCAAGGCGAAACAAACTGGAGTGAAGAAGATGAGAAGTGAGAGAACTCTTCGGTCAGAATTGCGTCCGCGTATGTCACATATAATCAGCATAAGTTGGATAAAACAGTGTCTCTTAATGATTATTTATCTGTAGATGAGATGCGCTTATACCGGATTATCCAACAAATGCCGATATTTTAAACAAGATTACAAAACGTTAAGATGAAGATCTCTTATCTAGCAACGAAACACTGCCAATTCCACCCAGGAACAAAGAAATCCGTAATTATTTAACTTAAATAAGTGTAGCGAATATATGCGTTCTAAAGACAAGAAGTATACCGCGCATTATCTACTTTTGAGAACTTTGTAGATAGAGATTTTTTTAATGGAAAACAATTAAAAATTACTCACTTAAAAAAAATATATTAATTATAATAATTTTTAATTAATTATAATCATTTAACTTTATATTAATGATGTATATTTCTTTTTTGTTTATAAATATATACATATGTTATATTGTATTATACATATGTTATATTATGTTACATTTGCTTTGAATAAATTATGTAAAGTGAATTTTACTAATTTTGTAGTATGTATTTCTCTAGCTCTAATTTTCAATAACTCCATTTTTTTTTTCGTTAACTATGGTACTTCGGCTTACGGAAGTTCGACTGTATATCTAACGTGGACAAGCAGGCTACGGCGTTTACTACATCGGTGTACTCGTCAAGCTGGATCGCAAAATAATTCAATTTTAATCTCGTTCGTTCTCCAGATTATTTGCCAAATCATTAATTCCACGCGACACCGTATTGTTTGATAAGGGAGCAGGATCAATTTTTGCTTGCTGCCATTTTTCCAAGCATACATTTCACGATATCTTTTTCACATTGTCCAATTATATTTTCTAATTTTCTAAAACTAACCGACTCTTCTTTGACCATCGATCCATAATAAAATTTAGGTATAATCATTATTGAAAGTTATGAACACAAGAGAAGAACTTCGTCACTAAAAAAACACTAGCCATACTACTAAATCACAAGTTTACAACCCTCTGTACAACATCTGGTGGTCGGCGTTTAAAAAGGCTTAAGTATAGTCTAGACCAGGGGTCTCCAAACTTTCCAGCCTTAGGGCCATACTGATTACTCCAGTAAGTTCCGAGGGCCAAAACCATATTATCATTGTTGCCGGTGGTAAAAAGTGAAATAGTCCACTGATGAAAAAGAAAGACTGAAAGAGTACGCAACGTTTAAAAAAGGCTGCAAATCGGACTAAAGTCCGCAAAACGGCAACACTGCATATTATTAATTTTCCTGTCATTATCTGTAATTTCTAGATTAGTCGTAGAGTACGAGCCATGAGGAGTAACGTGACACGACATCTGGTGGACACAAGCGGAAATAAGTAGTACCTTCTCTCGCTAACAGATGGCGCTAATAGCACGCACAGAATAATCTCGTTGGTTCGAGAAAGTTCTGGTGTCTTCCACTCACTTCTAGATGGCAGTAATTGGAATATATAAGAAGGCTAGTGGCGCAACCACAAGTCAGTTCCTATGACACTGTTGTGAAATAACATAGTGCGTACCTCCTTAAAACGTGTTTGTGCGTTGCAAAAACTACTTTTTTCCTACCATGCTGTGCTAGTAGTTTTTTTTATCTTTTGTAGGGAATCAAAGGTTTTTTGGCATTTAGGGTGTCTGCTGCTCTTTCTTTAGGTACGGTTTGGTATATGTAGTGCTCCGTGGTTTTTATTTCTTCTTGTTCATTTGGGACTCCAATAGAATGTTACATATAATAATCCAATAGAATGGTAAACAACATTTCCTGGGCCTGGTTACCTAACTCTAAGGTTCTTGTATACGTATTTCGGAGAGTAGACGGCGTCCTATGAACGGGGTTCATATCATCAGCTACACACCATGCAAGGTCCCAGACATACAAGACTAGAACGACAAGATTAGACAGACAAGACTGGACGTACAGGACTAGATATAAAAGACAGTTAAATGAAAAACAGAGAGGTCCCAGGACTGGACGGGATACCGGTGGAGGTCGTGAAGGCTTTAATGGATGGGAGCCCCTAATACTGTTTAAATATGATTAACAGATTGCTAGAGAGAGGAGAAAATGGAAAACAGCGAGGCTAGTGCTAATACCTCAGGAAAAGAAACAAGAATTTGCGGAAGTAACATATCGCACTGTATGCATGTATGCTAAACCACTATGTATGCTATGTATGCTAACCATTGTGGTTATGCTAAACACAATGAGGAAAATTATGGAGCAACTGCTAATCAACAGAATCAAGTAAATTATCGAAAAATCAGGGAATTTATCAGAAAGGCAATTCGGCTTCCGGAAAGGAAGATCTACAATTGATGCAATGCGCATAGTACAGGAGATAGTAATCAAGGCGAATACGGGATACCACGAGCACAGAGATTTCTGCTTTATGGTGACCCTCGACGTTAAAAATGCATTCAACTCTGTTCCATGGATGGAAATTGTCATAGAACTAATCAAGCGTAAGATACCACCGTACCTAGTACAGATGGTATGCAGTTACCTTAGTGAACGAGACCTAATGGTAAGAAAAACTGCCAAGATAAATATAACAAGAGGCGCCCCTCAGGTATCTATACTAGGACCATATCTTTGGAATATCTTCTAAGATCAGGTACTAGTGCTGCGCATGCCTGCAGGAGTAACCACAATATGTTATTCAGATGACTAGGCTGTGATCGTAAAAGGCAATAAAGAAGAGGAACTGTGTATTAAAATAAACGAAGCGATACAGAGAGTGAGCCGGTGGATGAACTCCAAAAGCCTAAAACTGGTACCGACTAAAACGGAAGCTATAATATTAACAGGCAGGAGAAAGCTCTCAAAAATGGAAATCAAAGTAGAAGATGCAATAATAACGATATCAGAGATATTGAGGTATCTTTGAGTCCTATTCAACAGAAATATGAGTATGACACAGCACGTGATACAAATAGCTATGAAAGCCGACGCCGTGGGGGACAATCTAGGGCGACTATTGCCAAACATCAGAGGACCGTTGTAGCAAAAGACGGCTGATCGCATCGGTAGGTTACTCCATCATATTCTATGGTGCACTTATATGGCGAAAAATCATGGCAGAGAAAAAAATATAATAAAATTTTGGAACGTATCCAGCGATAAATACTAATTAGAGTATTTTGCGCATACCGGAATGTATCTAGCGATGCACTGCGAGTGGTGGCGGGAAGCCCACACATCGATCTAATAATAGAAGGAAGATGTAGAAGGCTGGAAGAGACAAGCAAGAAACCATCCGCATCAGAACACAGATAATTAACCTGTGGCAGAATAGAAGGGAGGAGTTGAAGGGAAAGGCGGAATGGACGCGATGGCGCATACGAAATGTAAAAAAATGGATAATCCGGGAGCATTGTGAAGTGGAATATTACCTGACACAAGTATATTGCCGGGGAATGGATGCTTTGACCACTACCTTAAAAGGTTCAAACTAGCAGAAACGGCGCATTGTTACTAATGTGGGGAGGACGATACAGCGGAACACACAGTCTTCGATTGTCCAAGATGGGAAGCTCAAAGGGAAAAAAAGGAAAGCATAGGCGAAAGAGCAACTGGGTATATGCTAAAAAGTGTTACTGAGTATATGCTGGAGAGTGAGGAAACATGGAGAACTATAACAATAAATTTAACAAAAATAATAAAACGAAAGAGGTGAACGGTACAAACAGACAGGAAAAATAGACGACACAGCTTTTCCCTGAAGTAATACTACAGTGGTTTCCAGGGGAAAGTGGGAGGAAAATGTGTAGGGTTATACTAACTCTTTTATATTGTAACAAACGCTTTTCTCAAATAAAAAAATAAAAAAAGACTATATAGACAAGACTAGACAGACGAGACTAGACAGACAAGACTCTCACTAAACCCTCTATTCCACCTTGGCTTTTTAGTATGCGCCACCCCGGTATCGCATATGTTGCATTCATTCAGGGTGGGCAGCCCGGACGGTTAGTGAAAACCGCCCTAGTTTTTGTCTCCACGACCAGGATTCGAACCCGGGTCTCCCGCATTGAATGGCGGGTTTAGACAGACAAGACTAGAGAGACAATACTAGACAGACAAGGCTAGACAGACAAGACTATACAGACAAGACAATGGAGACAAGACTACACAGACAAGACTAGATATATAGGACTACACAGACTAGACTAGATATGTAGGACTAGACAGGCAAGACTAGACAGACCAGACTAGACAGAAAAGACTAGACAGACAATGGTAGACAATCAAGACTAGGCAGACCAGACTAGACAGATAAGACTAGACTTTTTTTAACTGGTTCGGGAAAAGCTCTCACTAAACCCCCATTCCACCTTAGCTTTTTTAGTATGCGCCACCCCGATATCGCATATTTTGCATTTATTCAGGGTGGGCATCCCGGACACTTTATGAAAACCGCCCTAGTTGGTGTCTCTCCGACCAGGATTCGAACCTAGGTTTCCGACATTGAAAGGCGGGTATGTTGTCAACTACACTACCGAGGAGTGAAAGACAAGATAGAGAAGACTAGACAAACAAATCTAAGTAGGTAGGCCTAGACAGAGATGATACTAAACAGATAAGACTGGATATAACGATTAGACAGATAGGACTAGACAGACAAGATAAAACAGAAAAAACTAGACAGACAAGACCAATTAGTGTATTATCAACGTTCTCTAATATCTTTGATAAACTGTTCTACAGCAGAATACTATCATTTATAAACATGGGAGAAATTACTACAGTGGAATCCATTTATTATGACTCCGGCTATATTGACCAACCGGTTAATATGAAGTAATTGCAGTGTGAAGTTTGGTTTTCACATTAAATTCTTTATAGCAAAGTAGCAAAGTTCCGATATAATGACTTCGTTTAAAATGACATGTCGCTTATTATGACTTGTTTTTAAGAAATTATGTCCGGCTATAGTGACCGTCTCCACCCAAAACCATCCCCACACCTTTCCCTGCAACGAAATTTGGTGAGTACGTGGCTCGTTTTTGTTTTTTTTCCCAGTGACGAATTTATAGTTCATGGATGGAATGGATGGAAAAACCTACTGTTAGTGATTTGTACACATAATGACATTGCAATGACGTAAAGTGTTTACCATTGAAGAGAAAGGTGTGATTATATGCAGACTAGAAAATGGAGAATCAAACTCATCTCTCGCAAAGGAATTTGGTTTTGGCCATTCGACCATATCAATGATTTTTAAAAACAAGAACCAGATTAAGGAATCGTTTAATTCAAATGTTTTGAATCCGAAGAGTCTTCGAAAATCACGACAGAATAATGTTGATCAAGTGTTAATTCAGTGGTTTAAAATGGCGAGAAACAAAAGAATACCTATCAACGGCCCTACGTTACACAAAAAGGCATATGTTTTTGCTTCACGTTTTGGTATCCTCAACTTGAATTTTTCTGCGAGCTGGATAAGTCGTTTTAATGTAAGACATAACATTGTGGCGGGAAAAATTGTCGGTGAATCCTCGTCTGTTGATCAAAGCTCTACAAGAAACTGGTTAACCACTGTGTGGTCAAATCTACGGAAACAATTTTCTGATGATGAGATTATCAATGCAGATGAAACTGGTCTATTTTACAAATTAATGCCGGACAGAACTTTAAAATTTAAGGAAGAGAATTGTAATGGAGGCAAGTTGTCAAAAAATAGAATAACCGTCATGGTAGCAGCAAATGTGAGCGACAAAGAGAAAAAAAATTGCATTTTTAGCAGTGTTAATTCGTTGCCAGTCGATTATGCAAACAAACGTAAAGCTTGGATGACGTCAGAACTGTTCGAAAAGTGGCTTCAAGATTGGGATCGCGATTTGGAGAAAAAGATTTTATTGCTGGTTCATAATTGCCCGGCGCATCCAATAGTTACTGATTTAAAGTCTATAACACTTGCTTTCCTTCCACCAAATACAACATCAGTCCTGCAGCCATTGGATAAAGAAATAATACGATCACTCAAAAGCAATTTCAGAAAGAATCTTGTGCTAAAAATGATTAATAGCCTTGATTATAATCAAAATAGCTCTTCTACTAAAATAACAGTTCTTGATGCAATTCTTATGGTTTATGATGCCTGGAATAAAATGTCACAAGGTACAATTTAGAACTGTTTCAAACATGCAGGATTCATTGAAAACCATGCTGGTTTACCTGTTCAAAATACAGCAGAAAATGAATTTGATGATGACGATGACGTTCCTTTATCTTTGTGGTTACGAAACCTGAATTCAGACTCGTTGACAGCGCCGGGAATGTGGGACGATTATGTTGAAATTGATAATGCTCTCCTCACATCAAAAGAACCATCAGATGAAAATATCGTACTGGATATTACAGGTAATGAGCAAAACGAAAGCGATGAAGAAGAGGAAGTCGAGGAAGTATCAATACCTACCGCAGAAGAGGCTTTAAAAGCTGCAGACTTATTATCACGATTTTTTCATACCAATTTCGAAAATGATAATTGAAACAGGGCAAATGTCTTCTTTACACAATAATGTTAGAGACTGTTATTCGTGAGGTCTAAAGAAGAAACAAAAGCAGACATAAATTAGTGATTTCTTTGATATTATGTACAATTTTTATGTTATGTTTTTGTATACATATATGTATGTAATATGTATATACATATGTTAATTTTGTGCCAATTCATGTTTTTTTTTTGTTAATAGATATATATGTATTATACAATTTGTAGTTTTTCTCTCTATTAAACAAAATACATAACTAATAAAAATAGGTTGATAAAAATAAGATGTTAATTTTTTAAGACTATGCTTTGTATAACGTCCGCTTAGAATGATGTGTTTGTCACTTCCCTTCGATGTCAATATAAGCGGATTCTACTGTATGTGAATTTTGCTTATTAGAAAAAAAAAGAATTAGAAGAAAATAAAATTTAAAAAATTTATTCTTTCCTTGAGATATCAATTAATTAACTAATATCAACCTTGAAGGAGAGAGTATCGACATTAGCAATAATATGGAAGCAAAAGTTGTTCCCGTCGCAAATACTGGATACTGTTGCGAACTGATAATTTGGTATGGTGCTGCTCCAGGATAAGGACAATGGGTGGATGGTGTTATAGGCAAAATATGTCCTTTATGTGTATTACTAAGAACTACTTATTTATTGATACAATATGTACAACTAATCACTAACTTGTACTTAACAATATTACACTTAATGCTAACGAACTTGTGGTTAAAACCCGAAAGTTAGTTTTTAGCGAAATTACGTAAATACTCTACTGGAGAACCAAAACTAAAACTAAACTCTGTTTCACTTATCCTCTACTTCATCATCTCGGTCTTGATGTAAGTCATCCCCTAATTTTAATGGAAAATTTCCAATATTCATAAATTATATAAACAATCTTGTCGTTTCGACACGACCCTTAAGCTCGAGCGCATGCACGCGTCATTGACATAAAACAGACTAAGGGTTGTAAATAAAACAAACTAATCGGGTGTTCACTTAAGGTATATGCCGGCCCGTAAGAAACTCGAATTCTTGGAAAATAGCTCACGAGATCACAACAATACAATATTTTTTAATATAACGAGTTCATATGACGAGATTAGTAACACCGTATTGTTTTGTTAAATATTTACCAAGTTTTATAAATATTTTGATTACCGCAAGGAAACTCTATTAGCCCCTTGTTATTTGCTCTGTTTATTAATGATCTATTTCAAGTACCCATAGGTCTACAAAATATGCTAATTAATTACGCTGATGATACTATCTTGATTACTAATAAATCTTCAGAGGATGTTGCTCTAATTCTAATTCAGTCATGAGCTTTATGATATCTTGATACACAGAAAACAGGTGGGTAATAAATAAAGAGAACACAAATGCTATCATCTTCCGAACCAAACAAACCAGAGAATCCTATCCTTTGAATATTGAAATTCAATCATCTGTTAGGTATTTGGGGCTTTATTTGGACTAAGATATGAACTGGTCAACTTACATAGAGAAGTTGTTAATTAAACTGAACACGCAGTAGCTATTCAATATTCAATTTTAATACGTAGGAAATACGGCGATCCAGCTATTTTGTACATGGTTTATTTTGCGAATTTTCATTCCCATCTCTAATACTCGAATGTTCTCTGGCGTAATAAAATTCCCATTGATACCTTTTTTAAAGCTCATAAATAAGCGATACGTATTTTACTCAAGTTACCTTTCAGAGAGTCATTCAGAAGATCAGTTCTACCGAAATAACATCTTAACATGCACGGGAAGCTATATATTCGAAAGCGTGACATTTCTTTTTAAACATAAAGATCTATTCTACAAACCTACCGAACAATGGTAGTTACCGGGTATAACAAAGCAACGTATGATTTTTTTAAACACAATGTGTCGATAACGGAAAGAATTCCACCTTACAGTATTTTAAAAATATAATATTTAGCCATAAATACATTAAATAAATTTCCAATTTGAGAATTTTAAATGCAGAACATCTCAATCTCCTAAATAATATGGAACCATATAATATGGATGAATATTTTGTTAATGTGAAAAAAAACAATTAGGTATATATGCGTCTATTTATTTGTATATATAGGTTTTTAACTTCAAATTAAACCTTTTCAATTTCAAATTAAACTTTTTTAAATTAAAATTAAACCTTTTTAAGCTCAAATTAAACCTTTTTAAATTCAAATTAACCTTTTTTAAATTCAAATTAAACTTTTTTAAATTTAAATTAAACTTTCATTAAATTTAGTTAAATATTAATTAATTTAGAAAAAACAAATTAATTATCAAAAATTATAATGAAAACAATTATGAAAAATTCAACATAAGAACATAAATAAAAAGGGGACAAAACAAAATGCGCGAATTATAGAGGAATCTCACTCCTAAACACGGCATATAAAACCCTCTCAAACATCATTCTTAGTAGACTAATCCCTTATGCTGAAAATGTCCTAGGCGAATATCAATCCGGGTTTAGGGCAAACAGATCAACAATAGATCAACTATTCACGCTGAGACAACTTCTAGAAAAGGGATGGGAGTATAACAAACCCATACACAATCTTTTCATAGACTTTCGGCAGGCATATGATAGCGTAGAAAGAAGCCAAGTATGGAATGCCATGGCGGAGTTCTCAATACCAAAGAAACTCATTCGGATGACCAAAGTCTGTATGGAGGGTGGAATATCTAAAGTACGTGTAAATAATAAACTGTCTGGCAGCTTTGAAATCAACAGTGGACTTAAACAGGGTGATGCGTTATCGCCACTACTATTCAACCTTGTATTAGAGAAAGCCATGAGGTCGGCCGAAATAAAAACAGAATTGCTATCGGGTCCCAAAGTGTTACTCGCATATGCAGATGACATAGATCTCGTTGGAGACTCCATTCTATCCACGAAAGACATTTACAACAAGGTGGAAGGAGCAACAAGTGAAGTAGGGCTGAAGATTAATGAAGAGAAAACGAAATATATGTGTATAAATAGAACGACACGAAGAGACAGAATAGGACAAAATATGACGGTCAACACCTTTAACTTCGAAAGAGTACAACGTTTTAAGTATCTGGGGGCCGTAATCACAGCGGACAACGATGTTACCGAAGAAATAAAAGACAGAATCCAATCTGAAAACCGCTGCCTATTTGCACTGAATAAGCTCATAAAATCAAAAAATCTCACAAGAAGTTCAAAGATCAAAATCTATAAATCCATCGTCAGACCTGTAATAACATACGGATGCGAAACGTGGACCATGACCAAAGCAAACGAAGAAAAGCTCAGACGCTTTGAACGAAAAATACTTAGAAAAATTTTCGGACCTCACCATGACATCACCACAGACCAGTATAAGATCAGAACCAATATCGAATTAAAAGCACTCTACAACGACACCGATATTGTCCAAGAAATTAAATCACAGCGACTAAGATGGGCAGGCCACGTGCACAGACTGCATAACGAAAGACTTGTAAAACTGGTATGGGAGGAGATTCCCACAGGCAAGAGACCGCTCGGACGTCCCAGAATGCGATGGAGAGATAACATCCAAGCAGATCTCCGGAAAATGAACATTCCATTTGACCCTAGGTTGATGGAAGACCGAACAAATTGGAAAAAAGTTGTACAGTCAGCCAAGACCCACCCAGGGTTGTAGCGCTACGTGATGATGATGAATTGTGAAAAATTATAAAAATAATGTTAATGTAACGGCTGTCCTGTCTCAGCCAATGGTAATTTCATCGACATCTCTACCTAATATAGGTTTTTAACTTCAAATTAAACCTTTTCAATTTCAAATTAAATCTTTTTAAATTCAAATTAAACCTTTTTAAATTCAAATTAAACTTTTTTAAATTCAAATTAAACTTGTATTAAATTTAGTTAAATGTTAATTAATATAGAAACAATAAATTAATTATCAAAAATTATAAAGAAAACAATTATGAAAAATTATAAAAATAATGTTAATGTATCGGTTGTCCTGCTACGGCCAATGGTAATTTCATCGACATATCTACATTAAATTTATTACAATCAGCCAATGTAACAGTGACCACGGAATCCTCAATAATATTAAACAAATTTAGATTATTTTCTGGTTTCGCCAGCAAATTTCTTGCAGCTAATTTAACTTTTGAAAAAACTTTCTTTATTTTGATTTTTGCAGATGCTTTGCTTTCTTTATTTTGATTTTTACCTGTTAGTCGTGAAAGAAAATGTAGAGGAAATTATTCTTAAACAAGTTTAGACAAAAAGGATATTTTTATAAAATGTTTAAGGTAAAACAATTGCAGTGTCAGCAGAAATAGCAGGTATTAATAAAAACATCGCAAAACCTATTAGACGTTATATGAAGGATGGATATGAGATGGTTAGACGAAATCGTGGTGGAAAAAGGAATAGTAAATTATCTGATGAGATTTTAAATTATGTAGAGCAAATTATTGAAGAAAATCCATCGATTACTTAAAAAAAATATGAAATTGAAGATATTTGAAAATAAAAACGTCAACTTGACCACAACATCTGTATTTAATGCATTTAAAGCTTTAAAACTAACATTGAAAACCTGCAATTAGTCTGGACCGTTTAAACTCTACGTCAACAATTAAACAACGCAAAAATAATGCAATTTAATTTTCACAAAATGCTCCACAAACACGGGAGAATATAATTTTCATTGATGAATACGGTTTCAATTACCATCTCCGGCAAAATAAAGCTCGATCAAAAATAAATACTCCAGCCCATGTAATAGTTCCACCAGTAAGAGGCAGAAATGTTTCACCCATTGCAGCTATAAATTTACATGGTATTATTCATGAATTTTCATGGTATTATTCATGAATTTTCATGGTATTATTCATTTTGAAATATTGTCAAATTCATCAGTAAATTCAAACATTTTTATTACATTTCTTGATGGTTTATTTAATAAAATGGCTGAAAGTAACTTTGTAGAAGCTTGGCTGGTTCTGAACAACGCCAAAATCCATAAAACTCAGGCAATTCGTGATAAAATAAATGGAGCAAGCCATAGACTATTTTGTCTTCCAGCCTATTTACCCATGTTAAATCCCATAGAAAAAGTATTAAGGAAAGTTAAATTAGCTGCAAGAAATTTGCTGGCGAAACCAGAAAATAATCTAAATTTGGTTAATATTATTGAGGAATCCGTGGCCACTGTTACTTCTGCTGATTGTTATAAACATTATGTAGATATGTCGATAAAATTACCATTGGCTGAGGCAGGTCAACCGTTACATTAACATTGTTTTTATAATTTTTCATAATTGTTTTCATTATAATTTTTGATAATTAATTTGTTTTTTCTATATTAATTAATATTTAACTAAATTTAATAAAAGTTTAATTTGAATTTAAAAAAGTTTAATTTGAATTTAAAAAAGTTTAATTTGAATTTAAAAAAGTTTAATTTGAATTTAAAAAGGTTTAATTTGAATTTAAAAAGGTTTAATTTGAAATTAAAAAGGTTTAATTTGAAGTTAAAAAACTATATTTATTACAATCAGCAGAAGTAACAGTGGCCACGGATTCCTCAATAATATTAACCAAATTTAGATTATTTTCAGGTTCCGCCAGCAAATTTCTTGCAGCTAATCTTACTTTCGAAAAAACTTTTTCTATGGGATTTAGCATGGGTGAATATGCTGGGAGAAAAAATAGTCTATGGCTTGTTGCATTTATTTTATCACGAACTTCCTGAGTCTTATGGATTTTGGCGTTGTTCAGAACCAGCCAAGCTTCTACAATGTTACTTTCAGCCATTTTATTAAATAAACCATCAAGAAATGTAATAAATATGTTTGAATTTACTTATGAATTATAAATTATTTAAAAATGAATAATACCATGTAAACTCATGGCTGCCATGAGTGAAACATTTCTGCCTCTTACAGTTGGAACTATTATATGGGCTGGAGTATTTATCTTTGATCGAGCTTTATTTCGCCGGAGATGGTAATTGAAACCGTATTCATCAATGAAAATTATATTCTCCCGTGTTTGTGCAGCATTTTGTGAAAATGAAATTGCATAATTTTTGCGTTGTTCAATTGTTGACGTAGAGTTTAAACGGTCCAGATTAATTGCAAAAGTTTTCTGTTATTTTTAAAGCTTTTGATGCATTAAATCCATATGTTGTGGCCAAGTTGACGTTTCTATTTCCAAATATCTTCAATTTCAATTTTTTGTATTTTCGTGTATCAAGTAATCGATGGATTTTCTTCTATTACTTGCTCTACATAATTTAAAATCTCATCAGATAATTAACTATTCCTTTTCCACCACAATTTCGTATAACCATCTCATATCCATCCTTCTTATAACGTCTAATTTTGGATTTAGCGATGTTTTTATTAATAACTGCTGATTCTGCAATTGTTTTACCTTCTTCATACCATATAAAAATATCCTTTGTGTCTAAACTTGTTTAAGAATAATTTCCTCTACATTTTCTTTCACCACTAACAGGTAATTCATCTGCAAAAATCTGCAAAATGTTTTTTCAAAAGTTAAATTAGCTGCAAGAAATTTGCTGGCGAAACCAGAAAATAATCTAAATTTGTTTAATATTATTGTTTAATACTTCTGCAGATAGTAATAAATATTATGTAGATATCTCGATGAAATTACCATTGGCCGTAGCAAGACAAACGATACGTTAACATTATTTTTATAATTTTTCATAATTGTTTTCTTTATAATTTTTGATAATAAATTTGTTGTTTCAATATTAATTAATATTTAAACAAAATTTAACAAAAGTTTAATTTGAATTTAAAAAAGGTTAATTTGAATTTAAAAAGGTTTAATTTGAATTTAAAAAAGTTTAATTTGAAATTGAAAAGGTTTAATTTGAAGTTAAAAACCTATAAATATTTTCTTTCTATAAATTCGGAAATTCACATAGTAATTTTTTCCTATTTTTTTATATTACTCGCTCATACAACACAGTGCAGGTTCGGTGCAAGATAATAGTGAAATGCAAATATATTTTATTTAACAACACCACATACAGAGTAAGTTATTAGTTTAGTTTTAAATTAGTTTAAAATTTAATTTTGATTGAATTTGAGATTTGATGATAAGTCAATACTGAATAAGATAGCCAAAAGATAGAAACGCGTCTATTGATATTCATAATTATTTTTATTTGTCAATTTATGTCATTTTTCATGTGACCCTCGTGGTTTCTCTAAAACAGTAATTTATATAATAATTTATATATATTTATATATAAGTAATTTATATCTAATAACAGTAATTAATTCAGGAGCCACACCGTACTAATAATTATATTTATTTATGTAATTAGTCAATTTGTGAACATTTATGAACATTTAAGAAAATAGTATATATTCCTTAATTCTTTCTTATTTTCTTTCGGTTTAGCCATATTTATGTTGCTCTCAGCATCATTAGTGCTGACCCAACATTTCTTATTTGTTGTTGCCTTAAACCATTTTAATGTAGTTTTTTAAATATATTAAGATAACAAGTATCGTTCTCTAAGCCCTTTCATGGCGAACAGTATGGCAAAACCCAACCGTTGTGAATAAAACTATTTCCCAATAGCCATTGTTTGTTGTTGATTTAAAACATGTAGATTAAGAAATATATGTTTTTATCCATTTAAGTTTATTTTGTTTAATTTATTTGGAATTAAGTTGAGATAAAACCTATCACGTGCATGTCAGCTTAGAATTCTTAGTATCAATAATGGCAGGTAATTGGGAACGGAAATTGAGCCTTCCGGCGCTTGAAAAATACATGTTTACACAAATGTAACCTCGGTGCAAATCCAAGAAAAATTCCAACTCCGGCAACGCACGTCGTTATAAAAGCATTAGTTCCAGTGCCGATTGAATTTAGTAACAAACCTGAATAAACCGCATCACAATTGGATAAAAAATCACCGCGACTAAACAATTAAACCGATATGTTTAACAGAAATTTGCTTGTAATATTTTATATTAAAGAAACTATTTGATTCTGAAATCGGACCCGTGTCTCCCGCTTGTCAGGCGGGTATGTTGTCAACTAGATTACCCAGGAGGACGTCTAATCTTTTCTGGCGGGTCTTGTCTCCCTAGTCTTGACTGTCTAGACTTGTCTTTCTAGTCTTGTCTGTCTAGTTTTGTCTATCAGTCTTGTCTGTCTAGTCTAGTGTGTCTATCCTTGCCTGTCTAGTCTTGTCTTTCTAGTCTTGTCTGTCTAGTCTTGCTATCTAGTCTTGTCTGTCTAGTTTTGTCTGTCTAGTCTTGTCTGTCTAGTCATGTCTGTCTAGTCTTGTGTGTCTAGTCTTGTCCGTCTAGTCAAGTCTATCTAGTCTTGTCTGTCTAGTCTTGTCTGTCTTGTCTTGTCTGTCTAGTATTGTCTGTCTAGTCTTGCCTGTCTAGTCTTGTCTGTCTAGTCTTGTCTGTCTAGTTTTGTCTGTCTAGTCTTGTCTGTCTAGTCTAGTCTTTGACAGACAAGTCTATACAGAGCAGACTAGACCGACAAGACTAAACCGACAAAACTAGAGAGACGATATCGAACAGACAAGACTAGACAAACAAGACTGGACGGAGAAGAGTAGAAAGACACGACTCGATGAACAATTCTGAACAGACAATAATGGACAGACAAGACTAGACAGATCGGACAGACCGGACAAACCAGACAGACCGGACTGACAGACCAGACAGACCCGACAGACAAGACAGACCGCACAGACCGAACTGACCGCACAGACCGGAAAGACAGGACAGAACGGACAGACCTGGCAGACCGGACAGACCAGAGAGGCCGGATGAACTGGACCGACCGGACAGACCCGACAGACGCGACAGACTACACAAACCAGACAGACTTGGCTAGACAGATAGGACTTAACATACAAGACTAGACCGACATGACTAGATAGACAGGACTAGACATACAAGCCTTTTTCTTGCACATATGAGGTGAAAATCTACAAGCATGCACGAACCGACCCTTGCCGAGTGGTAATGTGGGACTGCCCGCTAATGAGGCGACGCACTCAAAAAACCCTCACTATTCATACCTCCTCGGCCAATCCAGTGAAAACGCGATGGAATCCATAATTTGGTATAACTTCATCACGCTGCTTCACCTTTAATTTCCAAAGCTATCATCCACGTTTACTCGTTGTGGCGGATACACCGTTAATCGCCGTACCCCTCCTTACATTAAAGTTTACAATAAATTTGTGCGCCTCCTTGGCACTACGGGAGTTTCTGCGCTGGCACGCACGGTTTGTGCGTAACCCCTTGTCCCGCTTCACGTTCATTCTTTTATCCGCTTCTTTTCTCCTCATTATATAGCCAATCATACAAGTCATCACGTCATCTATACTTACTGTGGTGCATGAACCTCACCATGCTCTCCTTGTTTACACTGTGACCCAACTTGCATTCTGCTGCACCACTCATTGTGCTGCACAGCTATCTCATACACACAAAAATGATATGCTCTGTTGTGTCCTCACTTGCTTCAAAATACCTACAGTGCGCCTCAACCAGTTTTCCGCGCACCAGCTAAGACCCAAAGCATTCATGCCCTGGATGAGTTGATAATTCAACACCGCACTAAAAAAACCCTCACTAATCATACCTCCATAGTCAATCTAGTGAAAACTTGATGGAATTAAAAATTTGGCATTACTTCATCACGCTGCTTCACCTTCAATTTCCAGAGCAATCATCCACTTCCACTCGTTGTAACGGACGCACCGTTAATCTCTTGTGTATATTGTCATATCTCAGTTGGCATCCTATTAATAGGTGATCAGCAATTTCTACAGCGTTTGTATAAGTTTTTCTTACGTGGCTTATGTCACTTACTATAATCACATCTAACTGTGAGCAACCATTTTTTCCAATTCTCGTTGGTTTTTTAACAATTTGACTATAACTACATGCATCTGTCATTTTTTTAAGTTTAGAGACATTTTCGTTTTCTTCATTGTATCAACATTGAAGTCCCCCAAGCAAACGATTCTATTTGTAAGTAGTTTCATGTCAGTAGGTGCTGTTTCTAGTGTATCAACAGCTGCGATTATGTTGCCTCCTGGCAATCTCTAATGAACATATTTTTTCTTTGCCGGTCTGTACCCAAATTATTTCACAGTCTCCTCCCACACTTGCTATCACCTTACTGTTGCCTAAGAGAGAAACTAGAGATTATGAGCCCCCCCTTCGCACTAAGGGGGCTCTGCGTTGGCAAGCACGGCTCGCGCGTAACCCCTTGTCCCGCCTCACCCTCATTCTTTCATCCTTCTCTTTTCTCCTCATTATATGTCCAATCATACCAGGCATTACGGCCCATCCATAATTACTGCGGCGTATGATCCTCAACATGCTCTACTCTTTTTCATTCTCTTCCAATACTCATTACTTTTCATCTCATACCCACAAAAATGGTATGCTCCGTTGTCTTCACTCGCTTCACAGTGCGCCTCAACCAGTTTTCCGATGAGCACATCCTTGCCCAAATTCCCAGGGGGAGGTTCACCTATTCATAGATGGCCGGAATCATTTGCCCGGGCCAGGCTCCCTTTTCCGACCAACTTTCATACGCCAAAAAGTCTAGCTAGGGATGACTCCATCAAAGACCGCTACGGCGTCGCCAGAAACAGGTCTGTATGCGCTGTACACGCGCAGCAGCTTACACCTTGCTACTCTCATCAGACTAGGCCTCAGAAGGCATTTATCCCTGCCGGCACCTCATACAGGAGAATGAGTTCACGACCGCATTCACAACCCTTCTCATGGAGGTCAACGACCCACCTATGTTGGGTATCAACCATCCAAGGGCTCTTACACATACTGTTGCCTTGTTCACTACATGGTTGACCCGTTGGCATACTCTGAGGTTTTGCAGAAGTTCTACCCCAAGATATCTCACAGACTCCCGTGGCGGTTGGTTGACTGTCCCCATTCGTACGCTCAGTTCACGCAACATTCTTCTCCCAATTAGCAGAACCGCCTCGGTTTTGAGCGGGCCAGAACAAGCCGATCATTCTCACTAATTGTCTCAATAATTATCGCTTTCAGCCTTTCTTCCGTTCTTGCGACAGCGAAAACCGCAAGTCATCTGCGTACCCGACGAGTACTCTCACCGTAAAATATGTTTCACAGTATCGGCCCAAGAACCAAGGTATGTTGAGCACCCGCTCTCATCTTGAAATTTTTTCCTTTCATTTTTTTTATTTCAATAGATAAGCTTACATAAGGGGAAATAATTACATAAATGTAACAATACTCTGGATGTATGCTAAAAGAAATGTGTCAAAATCTGAATTTGCCTGAAACTTCAATAGTTTTTTATTGCAGCGTACTACTCCTGCATCAAGTAGGGCCCTTCCGCAGTCACTATCTCCTTATCATTCCAGTAGGTGCCCACCATATTTCGAAGGTAGGACTACCCTCTTCATTTCCAAAAGCTCCATGATTCCGCCCCATGGGACCGAATTGAAAGTATTTTTCACATCACGGGTTACAAGTATACATTAGCTACGTGTACTTACATAACCTTTATTGGCAAAATTAAAAAAAAATACAAAACCATACAAAACACAGAGAATAAGCAAATAGAAGTATGAAACTAAAACCAAAACCCCATTAAAAATGACAAAGAAATTACCACCCGCTAAATATATACATGAACACCTGTACATCGCTCATCTAGCTACTCTTCAAATCCTAGTAAATAAACTTTACAAATCAAATCGCAACACTCAAAAAACTAGCCCCGTGCACCTGCTCTTTCCACATTTTCACTCTGATTAAAAATGACAGTCCCTTCCCGCTCTCGCCCATGCAATCACTCCAATCCTTCTTTCGCCTTCTCTCCTTTTCATTCCACTCGGCCATCGTGCATTCGTCCAACCAATGACTCCATATATTCTCCTTCATCCCATACAAAATACTCCTTCTAGTTTGCTCATTCATCCAATGCCTCCTGCCACGCTCTTAATTACCAAACTTAAATTTCGCCAACACTGACTGGTCGTCCGACCCTTTACTTGTGCTCAAATAACCAGGAAGGCGGCCGTACACTTGTAACTGACTGTAAGTCTTTGTGATATTTGCTAGCCTCTAATTTGGGTTGGCGCTCTTGGCAGTCTACTTCTAATAACCTGTCTCTTAGCATCATTTTCCACTGAGCACCCTCACTTTTTTTCCTTTTCAACCCCTCTAATGATAACCCGCCTCTCTCGTAGAGTTTCCTTTTATTCAGCCCCCAACCACTCTCCTCCCTCTTCTACCACTTAACCCCTCTTTATTCACTACTCGAAAGATTTCCTTTATTGATATGACAATTCTCCTAACCTCCTCACCTTACCTATCATCTCCTAACGTATCCACCATATATTCCAACTTTATGACATCTTTCCCCAACAATTACCACCACCTCACACGCCCCCACTTCCTGAAGGACAATGTGACCAGACGTCGGCCTATCAAGTTTCAATACTTTCTTGTAAAACTGTAGCTGCACCCGTTCAATCGTGTCTTCCTCTGTCGTTCCCCAGACCTCACATCCATACAGTAACACGCTTCGCTCACATACCTTCCATATCGTCTCTGCTGCTCTAAAGTTTCCGTCAACGTTTCTTTTCCAAACCTCCCAGATTCGACCCGCCGCCACCCATGCTTTCTTTGTAACATAATCTATGTGCACTTTGTTACTGTATCCAATCACAAAAACATATGCCAAATACTTAAATTTGCTCAATTCCTCTATTTCAGAACCTTGCCATTCAAACTTTTATTTCTTATATCGCCCAACCCATTTAAACCCTTAAATACGTACTGAGCCTTTCAATCACGTCCTTCATCTCACTCGCCCACTTTGCAAATACCACCATGTCATCCGCATATGCCAAGATCCACAACCGGACTGTATAACCTTTTCCATATCCGCCACATATAGATTGAAACGTGTGGGACTCATAAGGCAGCCTTGTCGCTGGCCCTTCCTCACCTCAAAATAGTCAGATTTCCAATCGTGTACTACTACCTTACATACGGTTTCCTTGTGCAAATCCCTGACGTACCTTCTCGCATTTTCTGAGATACCTAAGTTGCCCAAACACTCATCCAAACTCCTCCTATTCGCGGGAAATTAAGAAGGAAGTTGAGCTGTTGAAACACGTGAGAGAGTAAAGGGGAAGGAAGGAAAGAATACACAAGAGCATTGCGATAGGGGGGTGGCAGAACCATTTCATGATGATCCTAGAGGAGTGAAGAACCGGTCAGGGAGAGAAGATAATTCCGGAGATCGACAGAAAAAATAGGAAGAATTCGCCGAGGATATTACAGTGAAGGAGGTGGAGGAAGTTTTTTCCCAAAAGCCAAGAAAATCGGGAGGATTGGATGGACTCGGAAATGAAGCGTGGAAATAAACACCTGAAATCTGTAAGGAGAAATTAACGGATGAATTGAGAAGGATAGGGAGGCGAGACACAAGGATTTCAGTCAGCTGGAAGCTGGGGATAATTAAACCGGTGTTCAAGAGTGGAACGAGGGACCCGCTAGCAAATTATTAGATAATTAGGGATAACTTTGATGAAATCCTCATACAAAATATTTGCTAAAATCCTGGATTGTTGCTTGAGGAAGGAAATCAATGAAAGGAATCTTTTGCCAGAAATACAAGCGGGATTCATATATAGAAGGAGTACGGTGGAGCACTTGGTGACCTTAAGAGTCATCATAGACGAAGATATAAGAAAGGGAGGCCTGAGTTTTCATTGATTTGCAAGCTGCATATGACTGGGTGAATAGATACGTGTACGCCATGCACCCGTATTGGTTAACTATCACTCGCATCACTGCGTTCACCGTAGTGCGGCCACCCCTCAACCTATATTGTTCCTTTGAAAGCCGCCTGCCTTCTTGAGATTTATCCTAGCTCCGATCGCACTCTTAAACATCTTCAGTATCTCATTCAGTAGGCAGATTGGCTGGTATTTGGCTTCCTCTCTTACTTTTCGCTAATTTTCAATCAGTCTCCCTCTCTCCCCGCCTCCTCTTTGGAGAAACTGCCATTCTTCAACTTTCGCACACATGCACAAACACCTTGCACGCTTCGTCTTAGCGCTTTTCCCTCCCTCCTCCGGCCGACTATACTCTGCAGCTCAGCCAAAGTGAAAACGGGCGCCGATCTCCCTCCTATGGTTTCCAGCCAGTTCCAGACGTCCGTCATGAGGCTATCCCCAGGAGAGTATTAACCGTTTGAGCAATTAGGCAGACAAGACTAGGCATACAAGACAAAATAAACAAGACTGGACAGATAAGACTATACAAGGCAAAACTAGGCAGACAAGACTAGACATACTAGAGTAGACAGACAAGACTGGTCATATAAGATTCGAAAGACAAAGACAAGACTCGACGGACAAGACCAGATACACAAGATTAGGCAGAAAAGATTAGGCAGAGAAGACTAGACAAAGAAGATTACAGACAACTACAGGCCGATCAGTCTACAATCAGCTTTCTCGAAAATTATGGAGAAGCTAATATGTAAAAGGTTATTACTTTTCCTAAACAAATTCCACATCATTAGTCAACGACAGCATGGGTTTATTAAAGGTCGTTCCACAGAGACTGCTTGCTTCCAATTCATAAGAGAGATAATGAGTCAACTTGAAGAGCATAATATACCATGCGGGATTCTACTGCACCTCTCTAAAGCATACGACACAGTCGACCACGCCATCCTATTAAGTAAAGTTGAAAGATACGGAATTAGGAGAGTAACCTTAAACTTGCTTACATCCTATTTAAATAACAGAACACAAATCTCAGAAATTTATACCCCTCAAGAGAAACTAAGATCGACGCCGAGAACCATAAATATAGGTATCCGACAAGGTAGCATTTTGGGTCCGCTTCTGTTTATTTTGTACATAAATGACCTACCAAAATTAAATTTAAACAATACAACAAACAAGATAATAAATTTGAGACCATACGAGACGTAATGCAGACGATACGAGCTTAATTGTAGCTAATAATGATACAACCGAACTCACAAATAGCATCGAGACATCAATATCATCGCTGGAAACGTGGTTTAGTGAGCAAACAAATTAGTAATTAACAAATTAGTGGTAAATAAAAAAAAGACAAACCTAATCATATTTAAAACAAAACGTGATAATCGAATATACAACATGAATATCTTAGTTCAAAACGTTCAAGCGGAACTTAGGAAAAATGTAAAACTGCTAGGAATCCATATAGACGACACTCTGGATTGGGCCGCAAACATACTTACTACAACAGGTACATATATTTACGAAGCTCTACTGTTTCTATTTAAAAATAAATACCTATTCAGTCAGTACAAAATTAGCAACGAGAAGACCACAAGGTTTGCAAATCTAAACTACAACGTTCCCAAACATAAACTGACCATGTCTGAAAAATGTCCTCCATATGTAAATATTAAATTATTCAATGCCCTGCCACGGTCAATTAAAGAACAAACAAAATTTAGGGATTATAAGAAAATGCTTCACCATATCCTAATTAATATTGAGCTATACTCGATGCAGGAGTACTACGTTGCAATAAAAAACTATTGAAACTATTTTCAAATTCGGATTTTAATACATTTCTTTTTGCATACATTCAGAATATAGTTACATTTATGTAATTATTTCCCCTTATGTAAGCTTATATATAGAAATAAATTGAATTGAATTGAATAGAATTGATTAGGCAGAGAAGACTAGAAAGAGAAGATTAGACAGACAATACTAGGCAGTCAAGACTAGGCAGATACGGCTAGATAGACAAGACTATACGTACAATACTAGACAGTCAACACTATACGTACAATACTAGACAGAGAAGACTAGACAGGCATGACTAGACAAGCATGGCTAGACAGAAAATACTAGACAGACAAAACTAGACAGACTATACTAAGCATACAAGATAGATAAGTCAGGACACGACAAGGTATACAATACTAAAGAAACAATTTGTTTATACTAGAAGCAAAATTTTATAAAATCGGTTGTATAAAATTCATTTCATAAAATTGGCATTTACATTTTTGTTGAATTTATGGAATGTAGACTTGTTTAACCAGACAATGACATAGACAAAACTACAATATATTAAACCCTTTTATTCATGTTTGATTAACGACGCCCACAAATCACACGTTATATGCGGCGGGGATTTAATTCGATTATATTCAGCAATTTGCGGTCTTTCGGTTTGTTCGGTGGCGATTTCATTCAATTGCATTTCATTCAACCCCATTCCCCGATTTCAATTTATGCGTTTTTAGTCCGGTGTTTTATATATGAACATAAATATTTATGCAATAAAAATATGTAGGTTGTTGGAAAATGGAACTTCATTTTCAATAAAGTACATTGATAATAGATTATTTTTTTTAATCAAAAATGAGGTTCGGGGATTATACACTGCTTAAAACAATTAGCGGGTCTCTAATTTGTGCCTCCATAAAATTCATACAGGAAATTACATGCAAATAAAATTAAGAACAACTGAAAGACGCTCTATTTAATTGTTTTAATTGACACATAGGGAATTATCAGCATGACACACTTCCAGAGTGTCCGTAATATTAACACAAAATTAACAAAAATTAACAAAAACTGCCAAACTTACAGTGAACTAATGTATTTCAAATTTGATTCAAAGTGCTAGAATGGCTTTGTTCAATATACAGACGAAAATGTTTGTAACTGACAGTTAAGTTAAGTGAAAATAAGACATCTCAACGAGGTGGAAGTTGTTCGTGTTATATATAACATTAATTGAAAAAGGGCGAAATCCTACATCTTGCAAGAAACTTGAAAGTAAGCTTGTTTTTGAGAAATCATTAGAAGTAGTGGAGTTGCTATTCCCAGCACACGAGCAACTGCCGGAAACTACCAGCAGTTAAATAAATACCAGAATTCACAGCCGAGGAACAGAATAGGGCCAGCGAACGCCTACAAAATGGTAGAGCGCCAGGACTAGATAACCTCCCACAAGAAGCCATAAAAATTGCATCAAATATACAGCAATAAGTCGTCCTGAAAACTATGAACAAAATTATGGCAGACGGCAAATATCCAGAAAGTTGCAGATAGGCAAAGCTGGTTCCACTTAGAAAAGGGAATAAACCCAGTAGTTTCCCTGTTACATCAAGTAAACATATTGGACGGAACGAGGAAGGTAGGTATGTACCTTCCTCGTTCCGTCCAATATGTTTACTTGATGTAACAGGGAAACTACTGGAACAGCTATTGCTCTCAAGATTAAAGGAAGAACTCACAAAATGCAAAAATCTTTCAGATAGGCATTATGGTTTTTTACTATGGATGCTGTTTTGAGGGTCTTAGAAGCCAAAAAAAATTTCAGATATCATGCAGAGACACAGAGAACAAGGAAGATGAGTGCGCATGAGTAAACATTAGATGTTCAAAATGCTTTCAATATTCGGCAGCCTGGAGAAATTTCAACAGAGCATCAAGAAAAATGTCCCCATAAATTTTGCGCCTTATGGGCAACTACCTGTCTAACAGAAAAATAGTAACAGGTTTAGGTTATAGTAAGAGGTAACAGGATTCAGCAGAATGTAAGGTAACCAGTGGTGTGCCACAGGGTTCTGTTATTGGCCCTACGCTTTGGAGCATCTTATATGATGGCGTGCTGAGGCTAAGACTACCCTACGGCATAGAAATTGTTTGCTTTGCTGATGATTTAGCTTTTGTTGCAACCGGAAAGACAGAGGATGAGTTGATGGATAGGGCCAAAATGGCTATCATAATTGTGGGTAACTGACTGGGACTACATGTCCTCCTAACACAATGTCAAAATAGTGATAAGCTTTAAGATTTCCTGGAATTACAACAAGGTACCACGAGTAATACGGAACCTTGATTCATTCGTGAAGAGTACATTTTCCATTGCTGAAGTTACCATGCGACATGTACACACATCCTTGCTATTCTGGGGAGTCGAGTCAAAGAAGGTTTTCGGACGGTTGGTCCAATGCCCTTAAACTTGATTCCCTCAACCTATCCCTAATTTTGTTAATTAATCCGACCCCATGCGTCGTCCTGAGGGAAATTAAAAGGTCTTTCGCCGTAGAAATTCTATTGCGAAGCTTCGAAGCACCGCACCTGGTATATTGACCTGTATCCAAGTACTTGTTCCACAATCGCTGAATAACCAATGTCACTTTCAGTTCGGATCGTGTTTGGTTTATCCATGTATCTCTTTCGGGAGCCCATCGGTCGCACTCAAAAATAGTGTGATGAACACTATCTGTCCAGCCACAATATATGCACAGATTGTTTGCTGTGTTGCTGATGTTGCAGGTTGTATTCATTAAAAGTGCCAAACCAGGCAATAAAACACGGGATCAACACCTACCTTAACAGGGAGTGGCAACAGCGATGGAATGCGTCAAGAACTGGTCTTTGACTTTATCTCTTCAATCGACAAGTGGACTAATATGGAGATCTGTCTCTCGCACCACGCGGTCTAACTGACTGGCCATGGAAATTTTCAGTCTTACCTGTAAGTTGTAACGCTTTGGGAAAAGGGCGTTGCCACTATGGCAGACAAGACTAATCATAGAAGTGCGTTGAAGGAGACACAGCTCCACACGTGCTTTTTTATTGCCCTGTGATCTCAAAATGAAGGCAAGATACCGGCAAGATACCTTAGTATGTCCCATGTAGGATGTTCCTGGCCACGAGACGAGTTAAGGGAAGTTGAAAAGAAATGGTGGCAAATTTTTGATTGGATCATAACCTAGTAATCACCAAAAACTAATAAATTTTAAATTAGACTATTCTATGTTAAATCAGTGTATGTTCTTGCTTCTTTTTATTATGTAGTCATATTATTATGCATTAATTATGATTTAATAATTATTATGTACCAGCATAGTGTCCTTGTTGACGGAGTGCTGGCGACAAAGAGCCCAATAAATAAATAAGCTATATTCTTTAAAAGAACCATGGCCGCTGAGTGCCTGGGTTAAATAATAGCTAACCTCTCAGTGCTATTTTGTAGCCAATGGTACTATCTTTGCGATAAGAAGCCTAGTCCACGACCCGAATTTATCATTACTCTACATTCTTTGTCATTTTGCGCCCAAGCGTTTGCGCCCTAGGGTTTTTTCTTCAATCCTTCTTGTTTGTCACTGCTGGGTCGTTTCTTGCTTTGTAAAGCAAGACTCTTTCCTCGATAGTATACTCCATTGGCGGCATACCAAGTATCACAAGTACAACATCTCTTAATATAGTCATATACGCGCTGCAGACTCTAATTGCTATTTTCCCTTGAGAGAAGTTAGCATTCTCCTTATGCTAGATTTGTCTATGGCGTTAGCCCATACCGGAGCGCCATACAGGATGGTAGAGTGAACTACGGCAGGTAGCATTTTTCTTTTGCTGCTTTTTGGACCGCCCACTTTAGGCATTAAGTTTTCTAAGGCCTTGGTTGTTTTAATGGCTTTAGTCGTCACCTGTTTGATGTGCCCTTTGAAGGAGAGTTGCCTTTCAATAATTATCCATAGGTATTTTACAAATTCTTTTGGGATTATTGTCTCCCTATCACTTAAAATTTTATGGGTTCTATCTTCCTTTGGCCCGTAAGGAGAACAGCTTCTGTTTACTCTCCTGCCAGCTTAAGCCTTTTCCCTGTCACAGATGGAATAGGTCCAATTTTCTTGTTGATGCAGGATAAAGCAAAACCACATACTGCGCAAATCCCTTTAGACTTTCTACAACAACTGGAAATTCAAACAATGGTGTGCCTGTGTTATGTGTTGATTTAAATTCCATAGACCATGTTTGGGATATGCTCGACAGACGTGTTCATAGTCGCCCACATCCTCCTCAGACCATCTCACGGCGGCTTTTATTGGAAAATGAGATGCTATACCTCAAGGAAACCTTCGAAGACTTTTAACCTTTGCGCACCTGTTGCTACGTATATGTCCCATTAAATTTTGAAATATTCTAGAGATTCGATGGGTATGGCGATCTACATGGAATCGATGACCCACCACTATTCATGTTGTCGTCGTATATATTCGGGAGTTCTCTGCATATTATATGATTATTTACCTTCGTTTCTTCTTGTTTTGTGCAGTGGACCATGCTTTTTCATAGCAACAGGTTGTGTTTATTTCCAACGCGGGCAGAATACTATTGATTTTTATTTATATGCAACTAAAACGTACTAAGTTCTGGAAACTTGAATATTATCTGCTTGGATATCTACATGTTTTCGATGAATTTCGCTCAAAAACGTAACGCTGCACAGTGCGATAAAATCCCAAAAAAACTGGCCATAAATAGAAGGTTTCATTCTATCCACACAAAATTTCGTAAGGAAGGGTTTTTAGGGTCGCTGATTGCGAATTTGAGTTCCATTTTTCCCAAAACAAAATGGCGGATCCAATATTACGAACAATTCCCTGAGAAAATGTTTTCATATTTTGACAATTTGCTAGTCCAAATCCAATAATTAGCGATAATGCCTCGTCATCAGAAAGTTGTTGTTCTGGGACAAATTTTAGATATTTTCTATATTTGGAAGGTTTTGATGGACTGCCATACGTGATGTCATGTAAAATCTGTGCCGCAGCCGATTTTTCCTCTGTTCTCAAACTAATTCGCGTTGCGTATGCCAGTTCTGCGCTGCTCCTATCTTTTCGAATGTCCTCTGTCCTTCTGCGTTTTGATCTCTCACTCGCTTCGGAGAAGGCTATGGAAGGCTGACTCCAGCTAGCCTCAGAGGTCGATTGTTGAGAAGGTTCCGATAGCGATTCGTCAGTGAAGATGATAAACTTGTCCAGCCAGTCCTTAAATTTATTTTGTAATTTGTCTTCTATGCGAGAAACTTTCTGCCACTTCACGTGCATTTCTCTCACATTTATGTGTAAAATAGTTTTGTATTTTTCAGTCAACTCGAAATTGTATTTCAATTTATTACTCAATTCTCTTTCCACAGTAATATATATTTCACTTATTTTGTCACCAAAACGACCTTTCAATAAATAAAAAAGATCCCTCCTCGAGATAACACATTTTTCACTTGAATCTGAAATAAAAAAAGGTAATTTATTAAAATAAAAAAACTGACTTCAAAGAAATTGTTTCAAAAACAAAAACTGCACTAAAAAAAAAATCGTGCCCAAAAAAATTTCATCCCCTATTTTCACCCTTAGGGGTAGTACTTTTTTCTTAAAATTTAAATGGGACCTATCGTGAAGTATACCTTAAGTAAATAAAATTTAGCGGCTATTTAGGCGGTGCATTATAAAATGTAAATGTGAGAATTTCTCAATTTCATATTTGATTTGATAAAAAATTATACGGAAGACAAAGTAGCAGCTAGTACGGGCCAATTCATTTTCTCAAACAATAAATGTCTAATAAAGCAAACCTGGGCAAATTTAGAGCACTCATTTGCCCTCATTTTTTTGGTTCTTTCCATAAACTTGAACCATCGAGTCCAAAACATTATAGTTTTTGCTATGATTTATTCTTAAATACTTGCTACACAACAACAATCTATTTACAGCCAATGATGTATTTAAATTCTACATAATTTTCTGTGCCTCAGCCATTTTGCAAAATTAAATTCGAATTTCTTTTCACTGTTTAATACACAATCAAAGTTTCACGTATTTTCACTAACTGTTGCGCGCACGATTCTACATACTCTACACAACTGCTTCGTTTGGTTTGAAAGTATGGGTTGGTTATCAATACCTGATTCTTTTAGTTCCCGGAATCCGATGGTCCCAAGGGTTCTCTAATGAGATGCATTCTTGGAATCGGATAAAAAAATTATTATTTTTCGGGTTTTTGGCGCTGATTCATATATGTTTCATCAGTATTTTTCATCGGCCATATCTGTCAAATTAGTGCTTAAGTACAATAATTTTTCTTTTTCCTGCAGAATGGCTAAAATATATCTTACTCGGATAGAGTTGAAAGAAGAAAACGACAATATTTCCGAATAAAATGTGGATCCATTCCATTGTGATTACTCATATTTTGAGCCTTCAGAGGAAGAAATTCCAGCCAAACGACATAAAACTAACAACGATCATGGTGAAGATCAAGGTTCATCAAATAGCTCTTCAAATTCCTCTTCCGATTCGTATGAAGAGCGCAAGTAACGAAAATAATGATATTGTGCTACACACTTGCATGATATCGACAAAATCGCAAATTTTCAACCCTGAAGAGCTATGTCACAATCTAGAAAACCAATTATATTAGCAAAAGTAAATAGGAGTTCATCCAAACTTAATTGCTTTTTGCAAGTATTTCCGAAAAGTTTATTCTTGTACAATGCTGAAAATACAAATAAACACATCAACACTGAATTGATAAATTCACAATGTTTTAACCACATTTAAAGAAGTGTGTACCACACTATATAAGTGTGTACCACACTATATAACTGTGTACCACACTGTATAAGTGACATTAAAACAAAGTGAATGTATCAATTGAGTGTAAGTATGGATTACCACTTAGTAACGGTCCATCCAATACATCCAATGGCGCTACAGCCCAAATCGGGCCTTGGCCTCCTCTATTTTCTTCCTCCTCTATCCCTGTCCTCCGCCGCCCTTCTCCAGTTTGGAGTTCCGAGCATGAATCGAGCGTCTCCCTGCATTTTGTCTGCCCATCTCGCCCCTGGTCTTCCAACCGTTCTTTTACCTTCCGGTTTTTGGTTGAAAATCCTCTTTACTACTCTCAACTCTTCCATCCTTTGTAAATGCCCAGTCCATTTAAGTATTTGTAATCTTATTGTTGTTGCTAGGTTGCTGCTTCTGCGAGGAGCTGGTAGATCTCGTGGTTGTATCTTATTCTCCACTGTTCGTTTTCTTGGACCGGTCCAGTTATTTTGCGAAAGATCTTTCTTGCTAATGCGTTCACCATTATCTCCGATCTTTGTGATAGCTTCCAGGTCTCGCTTCCATAGCATAACACTGAGCGTATTATTGTTTTATAAAGGTTCAGTTTTGTTTTCCTGTGGACATTCCCTGATATGATTATGGCCGAGATGTGGTAGTATACTTTATTGGCATTATTGATTCTTCTTTGGATTTCCTTCATCTAGTCCCGTTTGCTGGATATGTTACATCCTAGGTAGGTAAAGTCATCCTAGGTAGTAAAGTCATTGAACTCAAAGTTTTGGTCGCCTATTATCATGTTCTGTCCACTCCTCCTATTGCTTCGCGTCTGTATTAATACTTTGGTCCTATCTTCTTTCACTTTTAGGTCCACTTCTTCAGCCGCGCCTTCTTGTTGTATGTAGGTTTCTTTCATTGATGATAGGTTTCTTCAAGTATGTAAGAAAGTAAGTAAGTAAGTAAGTTTATGTCATCTGCATATCCTGCTAGTTGGGTGGATTTGTGTAGCAGCGACGTGTTGGTGTCTACCGTGGTTTCCTTATTGCATTTTCTAATTCTAGATTAAAGAGCATTGGGGCGAGTCCATCTTCCTGCTTGAGGCCTTGGTTTATTTTAAATGTGTCCGTTAGGTTTCCTTGTATCTTCACCCGGCTTTCAGAGTTCTCCATTGTTAGTCTTATTAGAATTACTAATTTTCATGGTATGTTAAAGTCTAGCATGATGTTGTAAAGTTTTTCTCTATCTATGCTGTCGTAACGGTCGCAACCATCCTATTCATAAACGAATCAACATGGAGAATGCAAAAAATATAATAATGTACTACAACGGATGCGTCCGAGATCATGGTAGTAACAGTTTGTATGCTAGTGATGAGATACAATCACTACTATCACCTATCATTATTTCTTTACGATTGATCCAATAAGAACAGCATGTGGTCACAGTGGTGTAGTGGTGAAATCCGCTCGCTATACCTAAGATCTTGGGTTTAATCCCCGGACAAGCCGTGAAATTTTTCACGGAACTATGCTGTGGCCTCCTCGTGGAAAGCAATGGCAAACTACCACGAGTAATTTTGTCTAAAAACCTCTTAAATAGTGCCGTTCGGAACCGGCGATAATCTGAAGGTCCCACATATTAGTGGATAGATTCGTTCCACTAGTATGCGCAAGAGGTTGCCAACGCTCTCTAAGAGAGTACGGCGAAACCAGCAGAAGAAGAAGAGAAGAGCCATGGGATATGATTGTATCAAAAATGCAATCGTTGTACATATCTTCTTTCTAAAAAGTACACACTACGTAAACACAACGCTAATCGCGAAAAGCCAGAAAACCTCAGCAAGACGCACTATGTCGAAAAGTTGATCGATTGCTTGAAGCGATGGTTTCAATCAGCCCATTTGCAGCTACAGGCACTGGCATGCAAAATAGAAAATTATGCCAAATCATAGAGAAAAGTGACCCGAGGAGATAGCAAAGTTATTGGTAGATACTGGATCAGGAATTTTGGCTTGTTTTTGGTAAACACAACGGATAGGACGTCTCCTCAGCAATTGCCAGAAAACGAATTTCTCCAGTGAACCGTAAATTAAACAATGACAAAGCAGTTCCTCTAGAGTGCCATCAAGCTACTGCTGATTACAAATGTATGAGGGGAGTTGATTTGTCCAATCAGCTTGCCACTATATACGATTTCGACGTGGGTCGTAGGCAACTTCCATTATAAATGCTTGCATAATATACAATGAAGTTCACCATTAGAAACAACCTGTACTCAGATTTTCAAGTAATTTAAAATTAATTTTAAATAAAAAAGGTAGAGAAAACGCACAGGTTGTTAGAATGAGAGGACTACGACGACCTTCTGCTGCAGCAAGACACCTTCTAAATGTCGGCCATAATCTGCTGGTAGAAGGAACTTCTGGAAGAAGATGCCATCAATGTTCGCTGCAGAAAAAAGAATTTGGAACGGAGACCATTTGTACCATATGCAATATAACGTTTTGAAAAAATTGTTTCACTCCTTTCGATTCATAATATTTCATTAGTTTGTAAGTATTATTTTGTTTTTTAATAAAGCTTTGCCATAGGTTGGCCATGAAATTCTGGCATGTGCCAGATTTTTAATTTTGCTCCCCCGAAAAAATGGGCAAAAAGGAGATAATAATAATGCCAACCACAGCAAAACATCTGCTGCCGTACGGACTTACTACACCTACGATGAGAGTGAATGGAATATATTATCAGCGACTCACTCGCCCTGGCCTCAAGCCCACTAGCTAAAATCAACCACGAACTTGGCATGATGGAAACACAAGCTACAATGCAACTACCTCAGGCAGTAGCTATGACGAGCGAAGGCAAAACTGGTCATTCGGATTCTGGGGGACCAGGATATCATGCAGGGAAGTGTCGGAGCTTCCCAAAACTCCTCAAACCAAAGAGTGAGCACTTCATTGGTACTCTCAACGTACAGACGCTGACCAAAACGGGAAAACTAAAGACGCTAACGAACACCTGCGATAAATTCAGTATCTTCATAATTGCAGTGCAACAAACACGATTTCGTGATTGTGATCACTTTGACTCTGGTGGATATCGTATCTTCAAGGGAAAGCCTGCAGTCAAGCTAAGAAATAGTAATCTACATATATTGGGAACCGCATTTCTAGTACATAACAGTATCCAGAACTCTGTGCTAGATTTCTCATCACCTTCGGAACGGATCTCCCTACTCACAATTAAATGCGCTAACAAGGCCTACACACTGATTAACGCACATGCTCCGATTAACAATGACCCTGATAAGAATAACGTGGAGAAGTTCTGGTCACAGCTAGAACGGGCACTCAACAAGATCCCTCAACACCATATCAAGATCCTCCTCGGAGATTTCAATGCACAAATCGGCAGAGAAAAGGAGCACAGGCACACCACTGGGAATTTCTCGGCACACAAAAAGACAAATGCCAATGGACATCGCCTAATCAACATATGTGGAATGGCTAACCTCCAACTAATGTCCACACACTTTAAGAAACCACCACGCAAGATGACAACCTGGAAATCACCAATCAACCACATCGGGGAATACCAAATCGATCACGTAGCGATAACCAGAAAATCCTCCCCAGAAATCATGAACGTGAGGGTACGCAAGGGTTACGTGGAGTCCGACCATTATCTTTCACAAATTAAAACCTGCTTCTTACCTAACAGAAGGAAGTGTCAAAAATCTAAATTCCCGCGTATAGATCCAAAATACCTAAGAGAACACGCGGATGACTTCGCACAATCACTACAGACCGACAGACAAACATGGGACGAACTTCTTCAGATAATCCAGATCCAAATAGATCCAAAATACCTAAGAGAACACGCGGATGACTTCGCACAATCACTACAGACCGACACACAAACATGGGACGAACTTCTTCAGACAATCCAGCAATCAGCAAGGAAACTCGGTCAACCGCCACGAAAACGAAAACACAGATGGTGGACATTGGAATGCGACAGGGCCCTTGAATCCGGTATGCTTGCGTGGAAGAGTTGGCATAGCAACAAGATACAAGAGAATTGGCAGAATTTCTTAAAAATGCAGAGGGAAACATCCAAAACGATCAGACGCATTAAGCGGACATACCATTTCAAAAAATTAGAGGAAATCGACAATGAGTTCAAAAAAATAACACGCGAAATTTCCACAGAACATTTTGGGAAGAACTGATGAACTACAAGCCACCGAGCCTCTGCTTCCGTCGGCCTGATGGAACCCTTGAAACCAACACAAAAGCGAACTGCGAAATTTTGAAACAGTACTTCGAGAAGCTACACAACTGTGAACCCCCTGAAGAAAGACTCCAATGCCACATAGCAGCCCCAAACCACGACTCTGTTCCACCAACACATGAGGAAATACAAAACATCATGTTGCACCTAAAAAACAACAAAGCACCAGGGGAAGACGGCTTAATCGCTGAAATGCTCAAGATCGGAGGCGAACTCTTGATTGACAGACTGCAAGCTATCATTAGAAATATATGTAAGAGCGGCAGTATCATACCAGCGGACTGGAAAAATGCTTTCATCCACCCACTACACAAAAAGGGCGACAAGACTGATCCAAACAAATACCGAGGCATTTCCCTTCTACCAATCGCCTAAAAAGTTCTCTCACGTGCCCTCCTTACAAAACTGGAAGAACAGACAGAACATCTAATCGGTGAATATCAGGCAGGTTTCCGACGGCACCGATCATCCGCAGAACAAATCTGGAACCTGAAGATGATACTGCAACATCGCCAGCCCAACCGCACAGTTGTCACTTTCGTAGACTTCAAGAAAGCCTATGACTCGATTGACCGCATAACTCTGTTGAATATACTTCATGAATACGGTGTGGATAGAAAAGCAGCCATATTGATCGAACAGACTTTGTCGGGCACAACATCTAAAGTAAAATTCTTGGGTGAAATCTCCGAGCCTTTTCAAATCAGTACTGGAGTAAGACAGGGTGATGTATTGTCCCCACTCCTCTTCAACCTGGTACTAGATAAAATAATAAAAATATGGGACAAAGAAGTACCTGGGGTATATATGGGAACAAAGGACAAACGAATCAACATAAAGTGCCTCGCTTTTGCTGCTGACCTTGCAATAATCACCCGGACTACTGAAGAAGCCAAACACGCCATCGAAAAACTTCATGAAATCGCCATCAGGACCGGCCTTCAGATCTCTTACGAGAAATTACAGTACATAGATTCCAATAGCTCAAATATGACACATCTTGCAACCAAATATGGCAACATCATACAAGTTAAGCACTTCAAGTACCTATGTGAAATAATTGGAATCACTGGTAAGGAAAGAATGGCTAATAAAACACGTGCAGATAAGTTACGAAAAGTCTATGCAAAAACCTGTAATTTGTACAACAAGAAATCACTTTCTACCAAAGCTAAACTCCGTCACTACCATACAGTCATCCTTCCAGAAGCACTCTTTGCAATTGAGATTTCATCATTAACCATCTACATCAATGATATTAAGAAAGTAGAACGTCAGATACTGAGAAAAATATTTGGACCCAAGGTACAAGATGGTATCTGGATGCGTAAAAGTTCACAAGAACTGTATTCCCTGACAGAACGATTCTCCTCAGTTGCACGGAAAAGACGTCTGAAATTCTACGGTCATATAGTACGATTGGATGACTCTCGATTGACCAAGAAAATCTTCCACATCATCAATGAAATCCGACAGTCCAAAGTACGCTGGCTGGTAGACACCAAACATGACCTCTCAGTAATCAATATAGACCCATTGGCAACTACGCGAACTAAATACAGGCAGGAAATAAATTCACATATCTTCACATCAGAGAATCCAACAGCTAAGAGTTTGAAACTAAAAAACGCATGGACGCAAGAAAGAAGACAGGCCCAGAGCGAAAGGATGAGGAAGTTTTGGGAAGATAAGAAGAACAAGACCAGTGCTAAGTAATGGTTCTACGCACTCCTTAGGGGGCTAAACGAATAAATAATAATAATTAAGCTTTACCAACTGTTGGGTCATATTTTAATTAATTCAAAACACTGGTGGAATAATATGTTCCGGAGTCAAATTTGATTTTAAATAAATTTAAATAAAAATTAAATGAATTGAAAAAAATGATGAGCCTTTGAGGACCCTTAATATCCGATACCGACCCAATTTATTCCTTGAAACCTGATATGGGCAACAAAAACAAAGCCAAAGAAAGGGTTAAATAGCATGCCAAGACGGTGTAATGCTGTTATTTGAGCTATAGGTGTACATACTCTTAACTTAACTTACCACTCTATGTACAAAAGTTTACATCAACAATTAATTTAAATTCGTTTTGTACTTTGGTTTTGGTAATTGTGTTTGGTACTTGTTTTAAAAGTACTTGCTGACACTTCCATATGTGCCAATTAAAACCATTAAACAGAGCCCCTTTCAGATGTTCTTAATTTTATTTGCATGTATTTCCTGTTTGAATTTTATCGAGTCAAAAATTAGTAACCCGGTAATTGTTTTGTGCAGTGCATGATACAATGTTTGATGAGCAGATAAGTAGTAGATATTTTTGAATTTGAATAAAGGAACATTGATCGACTTCAGAAAGTCAATTTTGGTCGAATAAACAAGACTAAATAGACCAAGGATTGATTGACGCTTTTCTCTCTGTGCACTATTTTTCTTCTTATAATGAATTTAATATTTGCTGGACACGTCGATGGTAAATGATGTATTTTGTGCGGGGTATTTGTAGCGACCTTTTTTATTAAAAGCCCTTGATTTATGACTGTTGCGACGATAAAACTAGACACAATTCCAAGCACGTGCCTGCCTGCCACTTAACACTAATTCCATTCTGTCTCCTTAAACCACCCAAAATATTTTATTGTTATAAAAAACACAATATCAGTTAGAAATTAGCTATATAGATCAGTTCTTCCACTTTCTTAAGACAATAATGAATGTTTAAAAATATTGAAATTTAAGAACAATATTTTCTTTATTTTTTATTTATTTATTTATTGGAGGGTCATCACCTAATATAATACAGCTAAAATAAAATAAACAACGCAAAATGTTTAAAAATTACTTTGCTGGTGATACTTACCACTATATTTATTTTTACAAATATGCACCTAAGCGATTTAACACTTGTTTTGTGCAGAACGTATTTATCATAGTTTTTTTTAACAAATTTGATAATATTTTTCCTATACTAAATAAAACAAGTTTATAATTATGAATACAAAGTAGAGTAAATTAATTAATTAGTTTTATGATTGAAACATAGTTGTCATTTATAAACGTCTTACATTGCATTGAATATTTTTTGTAGTTTTTAATATTTCTAATACTCTAAGGAAATAAATTGTGTCTTTGGGACTAGAAAGCAAATCTTGCTTGTACATTTTTATTAGAGTTAGATACTTCCAGCAATTTGTTTGTCATACTACGAGTCACAATATTATGCAAGATACGATTTTTTAAACGTTCTTTTTTATACATAAATATTACCAATGTATGAAAGTACAGCGATCTTATATTGCATATATCTCTTCCAAAAAGTAGTCTGATTGGGTATCGTCTACCTTTTTTGTAAATAATTTTCAGTATATAATTTTGAATTGTAGACAAGGTTTTTAATGAATTTTCATATAGTGCTCCCCAAACCACAATTCCATATCTTAAAAGTGATTCCACTAGGGATTTGTATACCAAAATCAATATATTTTTACTCAAGATATCCTTTAACTGATAAAATTTGTAAATTAGTTTTCTAATTCGCTTTGTTAAATATGCTAGATGTTGGTTCCATTTTGTATTTTTATCTATAATAATTCCTAAATATTTAGTATTTTCAACTTATTTTATGTCTCCAATGCCCTTAATATTAATGCTGTGAAATTTGGGTATGTTTATATCTGTGATGGTAAATGCTATTGGTCTTATCTGCATTTAGAGACAGCTGATAAACCATATCTTCATGACATTCATACCTTCTTGAACGCTTTTCTTAGTGACTTCCCATCCACTACTTGACTTCATATCCACTAAATATGGCAATAGTGTCATCAGCATATAATATTACATTTCTATCTATGTTAAGTGTTAATAGATGATTTATTTCAATGGTGAAGAGTATAGGACCTAGAACTGTCCCCTGAGGTACACTCACTCTCTCCAGTTGCGGTTCACTTAGACTTTTATTGACTTTTACATATTGTGAGCAGTCGTTTAGATAATCTCTGAAAAGACTTGATACACTACCACGAATTCCATACCGCTCTAACACTTGTAGTAATTTTTCATGATGTACCGTGTCAAAGGCCTTTGCCAAATCCAAGAATACTGCTATGCATTTTTTACTGTCAGTAAGATTGCTTGAAACTTCATTAATTACCTCATACATGGCATCTAATGTGCTTTTGCCTTCTCGGAACCCATACTGATATTCACTTAATATTTTGTTGCTATTTAGAAAGTTTATTATAAGTGTTTTTAGGCATTTCTCAGTAATTTTTCCAAAATTATTAAACTAATTGGGTGATAATTTGATATTTTATTTTTGTCATCTGCTTTGTAAATAGGGCTTATCACTGCGTTTTTAAATTGTTTGGGGAATTTTCCATTATTAAATATTATGTTAATGATTTGGCTAAGAGGGTGTAGAATGTATTTTGCAGTTAGTTTTAATAAAAACGGGGTGATTCCATCATAACCAGGCGCACTACTATTCTTTAATGAATTGATGTGAAGGAATACTTTATTTTCTGTAACAGGAGTTAAAAATAAAGAGTTAATATTATTGGGAATATTATTTAATGGAAATCGACTGGTATATTTATTTTTTTCAATCATTTTAGTGCCTATGTTAGTGAAATATTCATTACAAAAATTTGCCATTTCTTTATTGCTATTAAAAGTTTGTCCATTGTCATCGCATATATCTAAGCATATTTTACTTTTTCTAGATTTCTCATTTGTTGCCTCAGGAATTACTTGATATATTTTTTTCATTTTATTTTGATTTTGTGTTATTATGTTTTTATAGTAGCTGTGTTTACATTTTTTTAAAAGATTATTTAGTCGATTCCTACAATCTTTATGTTGTTCTTCTAAAGCTACCGAGAAATTATTACATAATCGTTTTCTTAATTTATCTCTTATGATAATGGACCTTGTAAGGCCTTCCGTAATCCAAGGCTTAATTTTTTTTACCTTTTTTCCCTGAACATTTTTTATTACCGTGCATTCATTTATTAAATGCTGAAAAATGTCTGTAAAAACATCTGCAGCTATTTGAGCGTCATTTGTTGCAATGACCTTACTCCAGTTCTTATTTTCTATTATTAATAATAATTTTTCTTTATTTATTTTTTTGATTGTGTGAGTTCCTTAATTTTTGTTTTCTTGGATCCGAGCAAGTGTGTCTCTATAAAATATAGCCATTACAGCATAGTGATCTGTGATACTACACGTCAATATATATGAATTAATACTTATATTTCCTACATGTTTCTGCTTAATAAATATATGGTCTATGCAATTAGATGTGTCTTTAGTTACACGAGTCTGCAGTTGTATGTAACGTAAAAATCCATGCCTTGCCATCACAGATATATGTTTATTAGTATTCACGTCTCTATCCAATTTTGACAATATCTCCTACAAGCAATTGAAAGTGGATATGCTGTAGGTCTAATTCATGGTAGTTATCAATTTCTTCTAAAAATGATATTAAATTAGATGGATTAGGTCCATATAATGCAATAATTTGAAACGATGTACCATCAACAGGAATTATTTAAAATACTTAATGTAACTCCACTATTAACAAGTTTAAGACTAGTAATTATGACATTCACATTTTCTTTATAAAATATTACGACCCCGTATTTTTTGCTGAAATCAGCATTGTTATAATATGTTTCATAACCCGGAATATTAATTTGCTCTAGTGTATCTATCTATCCTAAAACATTCACTTAAAATAATAATATCATAATGTATATTATATGTTGACAAAGTAACTAAAAGTTCCTCCAAATTTTTTTTAATGCTTCTAATATTAAAATGAAAGATACTAAAAATATTATTAGCGTTGTACTCGCTGTTTGGAGTATCGATGTATTTACCAAGATTTCTTCCTACAAGTTCAAGGTCTTCTAAAACAGCATTTTCGTCTACTATGACCAATCTAGGGTATAGGTAGTTTTTCTTTGAAGAATTCGTTTTTGGTACTCCAAACTAGGACAAAGCAAATCACTGGCATAATGTTGAGTATTGTATGTCGTTTTATATTTTTCATTTGAAGCGACACAGTTTATACAACATTTAGTATGTTTTGGGCAGTTGCTTTCTTCACGTTCCTCCTTACAAATTGGGCAAGTTAGTTTATTGCGGCAATCGTTCATTCTTCCTCTTCTTCTTTCGAATAGGCCTAATTTGGACCACGCTTGTTCAACTGTCGGGCTTTGACCCTTGCCCAGTATTGTCGCATCTTCTGCCGGTGTAACTCCTTCGTCTCTTCTGTCCAGGGGGGTACCTTTCCTTCGAGGTTTTTCCTGAAATCCACGGACTTCCTTTAGGATGCGTCTGACAGACTGTCTGTTTTTGAGATCTGTTATTCCCAGTTCTTTAATATCCTTCTCGGTCTCTATCAACCAAGTGGTACGAAGCTTCTTGTTTTGCCAGAAGGTGAACAGACGGTTGGTTAGTTGGTTTGGAGGCAATCTTGCAACGTGGCCATAGAAAGCTACCCTTCTTTTCCTTGCTTTTAAGTCAGAGAGCATCTCAATATGTTCGTAGAGTTATGCCGTTATCGGAATTCCCCATCATCCTTCACCGGGCCTAGAATCTTCCTGAGGATTCTCCTTTCTCTGATTTCCAATTTCTCTATTAGACCCCTTCGGTACAAGGAAAGACACTCCATGGCATACAGGGCTTCTGGTCGTAAAACTGATGTGTAGTGCTTAAGTTTCAGGTTGCGTGACAGGCATTTTTTTTATTGTGTTCTTAGTCAGCCGATAGGCTAGTTCTAACTTGCTGACTCTCTTGGATAATGATGCTCTTTCTGATAAGTTGGGTTCAATCCAATCGCCGAGGTACTTAAATTTCTCAGTCCTCCTGATGTTTCTCTGTTCTAGTAACATCTCTCTGTTTGCTTCTCTAATGTTGGTGAATAATTCTGTTTTCTCCAGCGATACTTGAAGACCCACTTTGGCAGCCTGTTTTCTGAGGCAGTTTACCTGCATTTTTGCCATCTCAAGAGAATCAGTAAACAGTGGCATGTCATCTGCAAAGGCCAGGCAATCTACAACCAGTCCATCGTTCTTACGTCCCAGATAGATACCACTCTGAGCACCCAAATTGTTCAGTTCCTTGCGCCATTCTCTCATAACCTTTTCAAAGACACAGTTGCAGAGAAGTGGGGAAAGTCCATGTCTCACTCCAGTTTTTATTTCGAAGCTTTCTGAAATCTCGCCTCTAAATTTAACCTTGGAATGGGTGTTGGTCAAAGTTTCTAGGATTAATCTGCGGGTTTTGTTGTCTAGTGCAAGTTCCTGGAGTACTTTGTTAAGCGTCTCTCTATCGATGGAATCGTAGGCCTTCCTAAAATCAGCAAAGGTGACGACCACCTTGCGGTTTCTCAACTTGGAGTATGCAAGTACAGTTTTAAGGTTGAGGATCTGTTCAACACCGGATCGTGTCTTCCTGAAGCCCCTCTGGTATTCTCCCAGTTGACTATCCAACTGATTTTCTGCCCTTGCTTGTAACGCCTTAGAGAGAATCTTGTATGTTACCGGGACGAGAGAAATTCCACGGTAGTTGTTTAGATCCGTAAAATCTCCCTTTTTGTGAAGCGGATGGATCAGAGTAGATTTCCAATCGGGTGGTAATTTATCTCTTTCCCAGATGTCCTGGAAGATGTTGGTTAGCTTGCGCACGGCATTGTTTTCAGCACCTTTCCACAGTTCAGCAACGATAGAATCCTCTCCAGCTGCCTTATTATTCTTAAGAAGTTGAATCATCTGGCCAACTTCTTCCAATGAATGGGGAAGCGAATCCGGGTTTGGTGCGGTTTGTTTATAGTCAAAGTCTTTGCTGGGTGGGTCACAGTTGAGTGAGTAGTACTGAGCCAAAAGGTGGCAGTTGTCCTTGTCGTTATAAGCCAGTTTGCCTTGAGAGATTCTGAAGTGGAGGCTTGGCGGAGCGTATTTTCTGAGTGCCTGCTTAAAGGTTTCAACGAAATCTCTGAAATTATTCTTAGCAAAGCTCTCTTCGATTTGGGTTAGTTGGTTTTGTGTGAAGGTTTGTTTGGTTCCTCGAATTATCTTGGCTGTAACCTTTCTTTGTTCCAAAAATGTATGCCAATTTTCCTTGATCTTTTTAGAATTCCACTTCAGCCAGGCTATCTGTCTTTGGGCTATTGCATTGTCACAGTCTTCAGTCCACCACGGATGCTTCCTTCTTCTAGCGAGAGGGGCGAGTTCATTGGCCGCCTTGACAAGAGTCAAGACGGTCAATGGCCAATGGCCAATCGTTCATTCTATGATAGAAACCTTGACATTTGAAATATCTTGGCACATCTAGATCTTCATAGATTGGGAGTCTTTCCCACCCGATACAAAGTTAAACTATATTCAACGTGTTAATAAATTGATTTTCGAAATCATATGATTTGTTAATTTGTGTTATTCACTGTTGTGTAATTCACGTCCAAGGTACGCAGTTCTTACAAAAAAGTATTTTATTGACATGACTACAGTTTCACCTTCCCATTGCAGGTCAATGGCGCACCCAAGGTGTGTGCTTCAGGGTTTGAGTCCACCCCAAAGGGAGCCTATGCTAAATTTTTGTTCGAGAATTTATAACTAAGAATCAATTTTTGTGATATAAACCAGATAAATCCACAAGGCAATATTTCTGATTACGATTTGGTTACCTCATTTTAGGTTTGCCAGTCTAAGCGCTGGGAAACCTAAAATGGTTACCCTACCTTGTAACCAAGAGGGGCTTGGCAAGCGAAACTCAACCACCCTCCCACCCAAAATCAGATCCTAAGTGCGCCACTTTTCAGGGTATTATAAGGTCAAGACTATAAATATACACGTTAAAATATTTGAAAAGCAATGTTGTACATAAAATTAACCACGAAGCTTAAAGACGCCGAAGAACGGCGCATAATAGATACATCTAAAAAACATTTTAATCTTGATAAACAAGTGCACTTTGTAAAACCTGTGACAAATTGTTGACAAATTCAGTCGCGTACATAGAATTTTCAATAACAATTTGATTCATGACCCACCGGTGGGTCACGCCGCCCGATGAAGCAAGTCTACATGACCCACCGGTGGGTCACGCCGGTGGGTCACGATGCTTAACACGTCAACGTGTTAAGCATCGTAATTATTTCAATTTTATCATTAATTATTTGATCTTTATCTTTTATTGTGTTCCGAAGAATATCAACATATTCGTAGTTCCGGCATTTTGCGCAATTGAATTTTAATTTTCGCGTTTTCAGTGTCAAACATTTTATTTCTTGTGCTAAACATCCAGAACAGCTGTTACATATTAATCTTTTACAAGAATCGCAAGGTGTGCACGGATATCGTACCTCTTTAGTTGGTTGAAATGTTTGTTTACATTCTGAACACCCACTTTTATCCACTTTGAATTATCCTCTTTATGGTATTAATTTGTATTGGTACGCCACTGGTAAGGTAAAAATGTGAAGTATTTGTTTTCTGTCTTTTCACTTCTTATCGTTTTATACTGCTTTTTTGTTTCTGTTTTGAAGATAGTCCGGTTATTTTTTTTCTTCTTTATTACTTTGATTCAATTGCGTATATGTACTAAATACTTGAGAACTACGAGGTATGCTTGGATGTAGTTTTCACTATTAGGTTCACAGATTTTCTTTGCACAAATAGACAAAATTTCACTTTTTAATATTATTTCCCATAAAACTATCTGAAATATCGGAGAATGAAAATAAGGGTGTAGATATATATATAACTGTCACTTTGACATTTCGCAAGACATATGTAACAAGAAATAATGAATTTTTGACATAATATTTGATGTTGTCAAATTTAGAAATGCATTTGTTGCAAAAATGCATTTTTTAAATGCATTTGTTGCAAAAATGCATTTTTTAAATGCAATTTTTTTTATAATATACAAAAGTCTATGATTTTCATATTAAGATACGTCTTGGCTATCGTGGTGTAGTGTTAGAGCGCTAACTAACAAATCTGGAGGTCCCGAGTTCTATCCCGAGTGTCGGCGGCATTTGTACCAAAAGGCAAATGTGTAATTAATTAGTGCTGACTTATAAAAACACCTATGGGAAAAAATGGGCTTATGGGGAAAAAATGTTGACAAAATACAAAAGGCCACTGGGCCGTAGTGTTTGAAGGGTTAATAACCCGGTATCCAATGGATTTTGGACCAAACTTAAAAAAAGTAAAATCCTGATGTAATCAGTATATTATTTAGAACACAAAATTGATTAAAATAACTACAAGTCTATGCACTGTCTGGTACATATATAACATAACAAAAAGGCAAATTACGAGGAAAATTAAAGTAGCAAAGAAACATTGGATGGCAGAAATGTATAAAGAGCTGGAAGAACTGCAACGAAAACACAACAATTTTAAAAATTTTCAATTCACAGGAATATTAAAGAAATGGCTTCGTCAAAAGAAAAAGCATATTTTCCGTAATATAATAGAACGGAATAACCAACAGATAAATTTATTGGCGATACTGAGCTACACAAACACTGGACAGATTATACAGAACAATTGTTTGAGGCTGAAGCATTCATGGCAATGTTGAAGCTGATGAAATATCCCCACATATTTTGAATTGTCTTTGTATGATCCCGAGACATTGCGAGCTCTGAGAAACTCTTGGATGGAAAGCGCTGGGAGCCCAGCCCTAGCTCAACAATATCTACAGCCTCTAACCAATCTATCTGTTGAAATCTAAAGGACTGGCAACATCCCACATGTTTGGCTAACTTATGACTATAGTGCAAATAGCCAAAACTAACAAATACGAGCATTTCAGACGAATAAGCTTAATGAACTAAATCTTAATTTAAACTACTTCTGAAAATCATACTTACACGAGTTCACACAAAATGTGAAATTGACTTGGATAAGGCTCAATTTGAATATCGTAATAGAATGCACACTAGAGAGGCTGAATTTGGTCTCACACCGCTTCAAAAATGTCGTGACCAACAAAAATAAGTTTTCGCTTGTTTTATATATTACTGAAATGGTTTTGACCGGATGAAACATACTGTAATCTTAGAACGCCTTGGGAATAAAAATCTTGCAGAGAGGAAGGTGACTTTCGGCTTATTAAAAATCTACATTGGAATCTACAAGATGATGTAAGAATCAATGGTTTGCCGATATTGCGGAGTCTACATTGTCGGCTAAAATTACAAAAAAATAACGGATAAAGAATTTACAGGATAAAGAATTAACATACAAAAACGATGATAATGGTAAACAGTACACGAAAAAACTTGCAAGCCAATATTACCATAAACGAGCAGACTATCAAAAATGTAAAAATCTAGTTTGTTAGAAAACATCAGATCTCAATCCAGACATTGAAACTCGTCTAGGCCTAGCATCTTGAGGTGTTTTAAGGACTCCTGTTAGGATTCTAAGTTTGTTCCTGTTTAGTTTCAGACAAGCTTATGTACTTTTCTGGTTAAAATATCCCAGCATTACTTTAGATTGTATTAGTCATAGAAGTTCTTTCCAGGTTTATATCCCTTGATTACTTATTTCTTCATATAAACTTTTGTGAATGGTGTTTATACTCATACCACAAAGGGATTACGGACCTATAAAAAGATGACTAGATCCCTTGTTTGCTAGATGCTCGTTCGGCTTCCTCGTTTCCACACACCAGAGTGTCCTGGTATCCAGTATAGCGTTCCTTTATTTTCTCTGCCGAACTTGTATATCTTTTCCCCACGGCCCTATATCAGTTTTAATCTGATGGTGTATGAGCTAATAACCTTGATGAGTGCTTTGCTATCTGACAGGACAAATATTTGTATTTTGTCATAGTTCATATCGAGGTTAAATTGTGCGTATCTTTCGATTGCGTGTACCTCTACTTGGATATATTCCCATGGATTCAAAGTATTTGGTACGATGTCCAAACATTCCAGCTCCAGTACCTTCGAACGTGTTTTCGAACCATCTGTATACCACTTGATAGCACTTTGCTCAATGGGGTATGCTGAGGTTACTTCGCTCCAATCGGATTTACTGCTACACATTGCTGTTCCAGTTCCCGGCTCATCTTCCGATTCTCTTCCTTTATCTCCCCTACATCTTCCATAATGTTTTTCAGCATATTCATTTCAAATTCAAATCTGGACCTGCAAAGTGAGTGACAGACCAAAACAAATAGCTCCGTTATTAAATCCAAATTAAGACGAAACGAGCAGATAAAGAAGGTAGAAGTGATCAAGGAGGAATAGATAAGTGAATAATGCAAATGAATAAAGTAGATAAAGAGCACAAACTAGGAAAGCATTAAAATTAAAAGCAGTGAGTAAAAGTGTGCGAAGACAGAGGTTAAGTTGCACTAACTCCGAGGAGTCGATCCGGTCAGGCGCAATATCGCGAACCAGGAATAGACAGAGGCGGCTTAAGGTAAAAATAAAAATAATAAATAAATGCCAACGAAAAGAAACAGGATAGACTTAGACTCCAGTGGAGAACAAACTAGTTTAATAAAACCACAAAAGTTACTAATAAAATTGAGATCAGAGAAAACAAATTTCCCACTTTGTTTTCTATGATCTCAATTTTATTAGTAACTTTTGTGGTTTTATTAAACTAGACGATATGAAGGAAATGAAAGAAATGATGAAACAAATGATTGATGCTTAAAAACAAATGTCGGATGAAATAATTCAGCTGAGAAACGAATTGAAAGTAAAGGAAGAAGTATGGAAAGAAGAGATACACGAATTAATTGGAAGATTAGAACGGCTGGAGATGGATATGGAAAGAAGAGAAAGATCAAAGAAAAAGCACAATATAATAATTAAAGGACTCGAGAGCTGCAAAAACAATAAAGAAGATATTGAAAATATGCTTAAGGTTTTTTAAAAAACGTAAAGTAGTAGACAAGGTAAAAGTAGACAAAGCATTCGAACTGAAAAAGATTAACACGAACATTGTAGTAGCTGAACTCGACTCTATGGAATCAAATATCGCAATAATGAGGAATAAGAACAAACTGAGAGAGAAGAACATTAACATCTACATCGATGATGACCTAACAATCCAAGAACAAAGAATCCTGAAAGCAATAAGAGAGAAAGCAAAAGTGGAAAAGCGAAAAGGCAATAGAACTAAAGTAGGATACCAAAAATTATGGATCAATGAAACTTTATGGAAATGGTCAGAAAAAGAAAATAGATTATATCAAATAACTAAGTAACATAATAGACCATGAACTAAAGAAGACAAAGGCAATGAATAAGGAATTGAATATTAAAGAGCAAAGTAATAGCAAAGACAGAAAGTTAACAAAAAAACAAAATAAAGAACCAAAGAAGGCAAAAATGAGAATAGGAACATGGAATGTGAGAGGTATAAAGGGAAAAGAAGTCGAACTAGTAGATGAATTTGAAAAGGAAAACCTAAAATTGCTAGGAATTACATAAACAAAAATGAAAGGAAATGGAGCAAAAGAGATAAAAAACGGGCACCTTTACGTATGAAGTGGAGTGGAAGAGAAAGAAAGAGCAAGAGAAGGTGTCGCATGTATTGTACACAGAGAAGAGAAAGAACTTATGAAGGGATGGAAAACAATAAATGAAAGAATAATAACAATTGAACTGAAAATAGGAAATCAGATGGCGTCAGTGTTAATAACATACGACCCAGATGAAGACGAACGAAAAGAGAAGAAAGACGAATATTGGGAACAAATCAATGGAAATTTGGGAACCGAAAGGACGACATACATACTAGGAGACATAAATGCTAGAGTAGGGAGGAGAGTATACAGAGAAACAATTGGACAATATGGTGAAGACAAACGTAAAAACAATGGAAAAAAACTACTGGATTTTTGCATGCTGCATGACCTGATAATAATGAACACATTTTACAAACATAAAGACATCCATATGTTCCATATGTTGAACCAGAGTTCAACCAAGCAGGGAGGAAAAATCTATAATAGATTATATAATAACAGCAAAGGAAAACAGAAAAACAATAAAAAATGTAAGAGCTATGAGGAGTTACGAAATAGGAAGCGATCATTATCTGATAATTAGCGAACTGACAACAATAGAAGAAAACTAAAGAAAAGAAATAGGTAATAAGAAAAAGTATGACGAAACAATTAACACCTATTGATTAAAGGATGCAAAAATTGCAGAAGAATATGAGAAAGATGTGACCAAATCATTCCAGACTTTGGGAATGAAAGACGACAAGAACGTAGAAGCAATGTGGAGAACATTTAAAACAATTATAAGTCAAGCGGCCAGAAGAATATGTGGAACAAGTAAACAAAACCAATACAAAAAACAAGCTGCTTGGTGGAATGTAGAGGTTAGAGAGCAGGTTAAAGAAAAGAAACGAAAATGGAAGAAATACCTAAACGAGAAGACGGAAGAAAGCTATAACATCTATAAACAAGAAACACAGAAAACGAAAAACATAATTATAAGAGCAAAACAAAATTTCTGGGAAGCATTCGGACAGAAAATGAAAGATAACTTTAAGGAGAATCATAAAGTATTCAACCGAACACTAAAGAACCTACGAAGCAACCGTAGGGAAGAAACTATAACAATAAAAAACGATAAGGGAGAATTGATTATGGAAGAAGAGGAAGTTATGGAGAGATGGAGAAACTACTTTACTGAATTACTAAATAGGGGCTATATTTTGGCCGAAGAGGAAGACACAAGTGAACAAATGGCCAAGAAAGAACAGGAAGAAACCACAATGGACAAAGCAGATATAGAAGAGGCGATTAGAGGAATGAAAAATGGAAAAGCCGCAGGAGTCGATAAAATAACAACGGAAATGGTAAAATATATGCGGCAAGAAGCAATAGACTACCTGACAAGACTATTTAATCAAATATGGATGCAAGAAGTAATACTACAAGAATGGGAGATGTGGCTAATTCTTCCAATTTACAACACAGGAGACAAGAAGGCATGTTCCAACTATAGAGGGATATCGCTAATAGGGACACTAATGAAAATATTTGAAAAGGTATTGGAGAAAAGACTAAGGAAACAAATTGAAAACCAAATAGATGAAGCACAATCGGGTTTCCGACCTGGAAAAAGTACCCAAGACCATATCTTCACACTAAAACTCTAATAAACAGAGCCAAAATAACGGGCAAAAACCAAATATATCATTTATAGATATGGAAAAGGCATTTGATTTGGTACCCAGGCAAAAAATATGTGAAAGCTTGGTTAAAAAAGGTGCTGACCACAAACTGAAACAAATTTGTAAATGTATATATAACAAAACAAGGAATATGGTTGTCAGTAAAAACAAAAAATCGGAAGAATTTGAAACCAAACAGGGGGTTAGACATGGAGGGAGCCTCAGCCCATTACTATTTCTTGTGTTTATTGACGAAATAATTAAAGAAGTACAAAAGAAAACAAAAGCCCTACACATTGGATACAGGAACATGGGGAGGGTATATGTTAGTATGTGTGCGTTCGCAGACGATATAGCAGTAATTGCAGGATCCGAGAATTAGAAGACAAATTGAAGATATTTCAAGACGAACTGACCAAGAATGGAATAAAAATGAACACAGAAAAAACAAAAAATGTAGTGATATCTAATGACCCAATACAAACAAACATTCGTCTCAATCAAAAACAAATACAACAAGTAAAAGAATACAAGTACCTAGGAGTGACAATAGATGAAAAAGGAAGCCAAGAAGCAGACATCGACACACGAATAAGAAACGCAAACAAGTCATATCATGCCTTAAATAATATAATTCTATACAAAAAAGAAATAACGAGAACAACAAAAATGAAAATACACAAAGCAATATGTAGACCAACCCTAACATACGGATGCAAATCGTGGGTTTTAACGCAGCGAGAAATAAGTAAAATAAGAGCCACATAAATGAAGTACTTTGAAGTACTAATGGACAAAATAAGAAGTGAAGATATAAGAAAAGAACTGGAACTTAAAGGAATGGAAGAGTTCATAGAAGAGAGACAATTGGGATGGTGGGGTCACCTACAAAGAATAAACGAGAAGGTTCAAGTGAAAAGAGTATGGGAAAGCAGAATGCCAAAAGAAAAGAGACGAGGGATACCAAGGAAATCATGGGACGAGATGGTGCGAGGATTAATAGAAAAAAAGCGGGTTACAGGTGAATGAAACAAATAAGATGGCGAAGGACCGGAAGAATTGGAAGGGATTAATTAAAAAGAATGTAAAATAGATAGGAAATAGCTTACACCCTGGCGGGTAGAAAGCAGTTTTGAGTATATATATATATATATATATATATATATATATATATATATATATATATTTATATATATATATATATATATATATATATATATATATATATATATATATATATATACATTCATTTCCTCACCTATTTCCTTTTGAGCCGGTGATCTTTCCACTTTTTTACTTTTTCGAAAGGGATTAATTCTTTCTTCCGATTCTCGTCCTTCTCTTTTTCTTTTATATTCCTCGTTTCGGTCGCTCTCACTATCACTTTTTTTCATTTTTATCGCGCGCCGTAAAAAGAAAAAACCGCGTCACAAAAAACGAAATCCACAAAACCCGCTCCACAAAATAAGTACGCTCGGTTCAACTGCTCGATTTGGAATCCAAATGCTCGATAATTGAATATATATTTTTCAATTGGTAAAACCATACAACATTATAGATAATCATCACTTTGCATATTAACTCAGCCGCCCTAAAGTTCCCGTCAAATCTAGATTTCCGACCATTCCACATACGTTCTGCAGCCACCCACGCTTTTCTTGACACATAATCCACATGCTCACTATTACTGCTCCCAGTTCAAAACACATATCTTAAATATTTAAACCTTAATTTCCTTGCCTAACCATTCAAAACGCTCTTTCCTATATTAACCACCCCTTTTAAAACGCATTCATTTAGTTTTTCACACGTTTGCATTTAGCTCTCTCTCTCTCTCTCTCTTCAAAATAACCTCTCAACCTTTCAATCAACTCCGTCATTTCTCTGCGGATTTAGCGAACACTACCACATCATGCGTGTAGGCTAAGCTCCACACTTTCCTTCTCCCTATAACCACGTCTCCAGCTTGACCATCCCTCAACACTTTCTCCAGCCATTTGTCAGCCACGTACAGATTAAAAAGTGTGGGACTCAACGGACATCCCTGCCTCAGACCCTTTCTTACTTCGAAATAATCAAATTCACACCAATTCACTCTAATCTTACATACAGTTTCCTTATACAACTCACTTACATTCCTTATCACACTCTCTGAGATACCCCTCTTTCCTAAGCACTCTACCAACTTCCCTCGATCTACCGAATCGTACGGCACCTTAAGGTCAATTAAAGGAGCAAACAGGCTCCCTCTACTTATTTCTTGATCAATTATGTAGCGCTGGAAAATTAAATGCCGTACTGTGCTCCTTCCCTCTCTGAAACTAGCAGGTACCTCTGGCACTAGATGCTTCTCCTCTATCTCTCTCCTCAACCGCTCGTCCAAGATTTTAGTGAAAATTTTATATGTAGAATTCACTAACGTAATCCCAACAAAACCAAAATCACAACAAAACCATAAAGTGACTTTTCCACTTTTCCATCGGAATGTTGTTTGGAACTCGTATTTTTCTCTCTCCTCTTTCTTTTAAATACCTCCAGAGCTGTGCTTCTGTTTTGATGTCTAGTATGCGCTGACGATCTCTTCTCTCCCAAATCCGTTTTTTCTTCGTCTCCAAATCCTTTAATTCGCCTTTCGTCTTTAACCACTATTCTTTACGACTGGTGCCCTCTCGCCACTTTCAGATAACCTCACTAGACTTGTGTTTCTCCGTCATATATTCTTTGTCTACCCATGATCTTCCCGGTGATGCTGCTGTGATTTTATTCTTTAACATTCCTGCTTCCATTTTCTCTTTAATCTTGTCTATGTCTTTTAATTCCTTCCAGTTTATTGCTTCCATTCTAGCATTATACCTCTCAGTAGCTTCATTGTCCCATCTGATAACCCATTTCTTCTCCTTAGGCACAATTATTGTCTTCGACTTCAGGTCTATTGCAACCGGCATGAGGTCTGAATCAATTCTCCATCCTATCTTCATATCTTTAATTTCCTGCCTTGCCAGGTCATTTGCCATTATCAGGTCTATAGTCGATAGTCCACACACCCATTTAAGACATCCCATTGATTTTCCCTTACCCATGAAGCCCACCCTTTTCCTTTTGCATTTCTAACTTTATCCTTGGCTTTCCTTATTATTTCTTTAGCTTCACTATCCGTCGTGTGAAACTGCTCTTCCCCGATTAAAACATTCCAATCGCCTCGTACCAGTACTTTGCCATTACCGTTCCTTCTCCATTAATTTTTATTGCCTCTTTAATTACTTCCAGTCCTTTGTTGTTGTATACCGTAGCCACCTGCCACCAGGCTTCTTTCAATTCCACTTTCCTGCACACTACGCCTTCTGCCTCTTCCAGTCTTCTTTCTGACTCTTTGGTATTTCTTTTAACTTCTGTTAATATAGCCCCCTTTGCTCTTCCATATTTATACACTTTCTGGGCCGGCTGCATTTTCATCTATAGTCTGTGGGAAGTTTTCCTTTGCAGCTCTTCCATTTTTTCATGAATCCAGGTCTCAACTAATCCAATTATATGAAATTTCTTGAGACAAATTATAAAAGATCCCTTATCGCTTTCCAGTTTCCTCTTAAGTCCCGCTACTTTCCAAAAAAGTATCGTAACATTTTCCGTTAACCGTTCATCATCCGTTATATGATATTATACGTTATATGATATTATTCGTTCTTATAAGTTGTTCCATACCTTCCTTGTAAGTAATAAAAAAATCTTTTACTTCTTATCCTCCCGGTAGTGTCGAGATAATTCAAGAATAAGCCTACACTGAATTGATAAATTCACTATGCGTTAACCACACTTACATTATGTAAAAATATTATTTAACTTGTGATTTACAGTTTAATTTAGGCTGTTAAAGGTAACTTTCACTTCAAAATGACTTTTAAAGGATCCTCAAAACGGAAAGAAGTACTAAATTAACTAAAACCTCCTTCCTTTAACCACAGTTCAGACATAATTTTTGACCATAAAAATATTAATAACATCAATCACAATGAAATATAGATTTGTGTACTAAGTGCCATAATAATATGGAATATTGCTTTGATTAGTCAATGCGAGTTAACGCTAAAATATCAAAGACCCGTGAAAATCTTTAATTAACAGAAATGGCTACATGCTTATAAAATCTTTCGAAAGTTCCAACAAAGTCTGTTTAAATATGGGCCGAAAATCTTTTTCAACGACTTTATCCAGACAACAATAATAGTACAGTCATTTAAGCTTAAATTAGGTAAGAATCTCGGAATTCGAGATACCCAGCTGTAAGTCTGTAAATACTTGTATATTGACAGCCTAAAAGTTGTCTCAAAACCTACATATGGTAATAAAAACCTACCATATGTAGGTTTTGAGACAACTTTTAGGGTGTCAATATACAAGTATTTACAGACTTACAGCTGGGTATCTCTAATTCCGAGGTGAACTTACTAGAATGACTGAACTATAAGGTTGAAGTAGACGGTGAATGTCGGAGAATTAGAAGTAGTGACTATTCCAGACTATTCCTTGCAAGACGAAGTTTAAAAAGCTATTCAAGAAGTATTATACAATAATACTTATATGCAAACAAGTCGCTCTCCTAATTCTATGGAACTGTAGTTTGCTAAATATAAAAGAACCTCTGAGAGAACAAAACGATTCAATATTTTGTTTCAAGCCCTATTTACTAATTCTAATGTAATTAAAGCTACATATTTAGTATTTATTTTCTACGCCCGCAGATCATCTTCCTTAGCGCCAACTTTTGTACAAAACAGATCTCGTTTAAAAGACAAATTTCAATATCTTATTATTAGTGATTTTCAAATATTATTATATAAATTTAAAATAAACTATTTAGTATTTATTTTTAGTTTTATAATAAAACAAACATTAATCAACAATTTTATATTCATGGAATATTTTAGCTTTTACTTAAAATCAGTTCCACCTGTATTTAAACAATAATCTATTTAAGTTTCAATATGTATTCTGTATTTTTAATTATTTACCATATTAGTTATACAACTGAATAATGCTTACATACATAGAATTTTTACAGAGGAAGTAAATAATTTCAAAAGTTTAGAAATTTTGAAATAAAACAAAACTGTTCCAATTATATTGAAAAATATATAAACTTAATACAGACGGAACAAAGCTTGAATATATAAATATACTCAACCTTTCCGGAACTCTATAATACTAATGAGTCTTTTTAGGACTACCAAAAACAAATCTCGTATGAAATTTGTCAGTTATTCTATAGCTTTCACTCCACCTTCGTGGCACTCAAAAAAAAACCCTAAAAATAACATTGATTTTTAAGATCATGTCGTCCACGAAGGTGGACTGAAAGCTATAGAATAACTGACAAATTTCATACGAGATTTGTTTTTGGTAGTCCTAAAAAGACTCATTAGTATTATAGAGTTCCGGAAAGGTTGAGTATATTTATATATTCAAGCTTTGTTCCGTCTGTATTAAGTTTATATATTTTTCAATATAATTGGAACAGTTTTGTTTTATTTCAAAATTTCTAAACTTTTGAAATTATTTACTTCCTCTGTAAAAATTCTATGTATGTAAGCATTATTCAGTTGTATAACTAATATGGTAAATAATTAAAAATACAGAATACATATTGAAACTTAAATAGATTATTGTTTAAATACAGGTGGAACTGATTTTAAGTAAAAGCTAAAATATTCCATGAATATAAAATTGTTGATTAATGTTTGTTTTATTATAAAACTAAAAATAAATACTAAATAGTTTATTTTAAATTTATATAATAATATTTGAATATCACTAATAATAAGATATTGAAATTTGTCTTTTAAACGAGATCTGTTTTGTACAAAAGTTGGCGCTAAGGAAAATGATCTGTGGGCGTAGAAAATAAATACTAAATATGTAGCTTTAATTACATTAGAATTAGTAAATAGGGCTTGAAACAAAATATTGAATCGTTTTGTTCTCTCAGAGGTTCTTTTATATTTAGCAAACTACAGTTCCATAGAATTAGGAGAGCGACTTGTTTGCATATAAGTATTATTGTATAATACTTCTTGAATAGCTTTTTAAACTTCGTCTTGCAAGGAATAGTCTGGAATAGTCACTACTTCTAATTCTCCGACATTCACCGTCTACTTCAACCTTATAGTCCAGTCATTCTAGTAAGTTCACCTCGGAATTAGAGATACCCAGATGTACGTCTGTAAATACTTGTATATTGACACCCTAAAAGTTGTCTCAAAACCTACATATGGTAGGTTTTTATTACCATATGTAGGTTTTGAGACAACTTTTAGGCTGTCAATATACAAGTATTTACAGACTTACAGCTGGGTATCTCGAATTCCGAGATTCTTACCTAATTTAAGCTTAAATGACTGTACTATTATTGTTGTCTGGATAAAGTCGTTGAAAAAGATTTTCGGCCCATATTTAAACAGACTTTGTTGGAACTTTCGAAGGATTTAATAAGCAACTAGCCATTTCTGTTAATTAAAGATTTTCACGGGTCTTTGACTAATTGACGCATTGACTAATCAAAGCAATATTCCATATTATTATGGCACTATTTTTATGGTCAAAAATTATGTCTGAACTTTAGTTAAAGGAAGGAGGTTTTAGTTAATTTAGTACTTCTTTCCGTTTTGAGGATCCTTTAAAAGTCATTTTGAAGTGAAAGTTACCTTTAACAGCCTAAATTTATTTAACTGTAAATAACAAGTTATATAATATTTTTACATAATGTAAGTGTGGTTAACGCATAGTGAATTTATCAATTCAGTGTAGGCTTATTCTTGAATTATCTCGACACTACCGGGAGGATAAGAAGTAAAAGATTTTTTTAATAACAGGACAACTTACAAGGAAGGTATGGAACAACTTATAAGAACGAATAATATCATATAACGTATAATATCATATAACGGATGATGAACAGTTAACGGAAAATGTTACGATACTTTTTTAGAAAGTAGCGGGACTTAAGAGGAAACTGGAAAGCGATAAGGGATCTATTATAATTTATCTCAAGAAATTTCATATAATTGGATTAGTTGAGACCTAGATTCATGAAAAAATGGGAGAGCTGCAAAGGAAAACTTCCCACAGACTATAGATGAAAATGCAGCCGGCCCAGAAAGAGTATAAGTATGAAAGAGCAAAGGGGAGTATATTAACAGAAGTTAAAAGAAATACCAAAGAGTCAGAAAGAAGACTGGAAGAGGCAGAAGGCGTAGTGTGCAGGGAAGTGGAATTGAAAGAAGCCTGGTGGCAGGTGGCTACGGTATACAACAACAAAGGACTGGAAGTAATTAAAGAGGCAATACAAATTAATGGAGAAGGAACGGTAATGGCAAAGTACTGGTAGGAGGCGATTGGAATGTTTGAATAGGGGAAGAGCAGTTTCACACAACGGATAGTGAAGCTAAAGAAATAATAAGGAAAGCCAAGGATAAAGTTAGAAATGCAAAAGGAAAAGGGTGGGCTTCATGGGTAAGGGAAAATCAATGGGATGTCTTAAATGGGTGTGTGGAAGGAATGGGACTGAGAGGGAGATTTCACGTTTGTTGGGGCAGGGGGACTATCGACTATAGACCTGATAATGGCAAATGACCTGGCAAGGCAGGAAATTAAAGATTTGAAGATAGGATGGAGAATTGATTCAGACCTCATGCCGGTTGCAATAGACCTGAAGTCGAAGACAATAATTGTGCCTAAGGAGAAGAAATGGGTTATCAGATGGGACAATGAAGCTACTGAGAGGTATAATGCTAGAATGGAAGCAATAAACTGGAAGGAATTAAAGACATAGACAAGATTAAAGAGAAAATGGAAGCAGGAATGTTAAAGAATAAAATCACAGCAGCATCACCGGGAAGATCATGGGTAGACAAAGAATATATGACGGAGAAACACAAGTATAGTGAGGTTATCAGAAAGTGGCGAGAGGGCACCAGTAGTAAAAAAGAGTGGTTAAAGACGAAAGGCGAATTAAAGGATTTGGAGACGTAGAAAAAACGGATTTGGGAGAGAAGAGATCGTCAGCGCATACTAGACATCAAAACAGAAGCACAGCTCTGGAGGTATTTAAAAGAAAGAGGAGAGAGAAAAATACGAGTTCCAAACAACATTCCGATGGAAAAGTCACTTTATGGGTTTTGTTGGAGGGAGTCGAGATCCAGCAAGGAGTAGGGAATAGAAGTGTAAGGGAGGAACAAGCAGTGGCAGATGTATGTCAAGAAGAAATAACAATTGGTGAAGTGGACAAGGTTATAGCAGCATTAAAACCAAAAAAAAGCTGCAGGGCCTGACGGCGTAAGAATCGAAGCCTGGAAAGCTGCTCCGAAAGAGTGTATTGCTGGAATCACCGACAAATTTAATTTGATATGGAAGGGAGCAAAGAGTGCCCTAAAGAGCTGGAAGGAGGTAATAATTCACCCAATACATAAGAGCAGAGACAGGGAAAATGTCGGAAACTAGAGGGGGATTACGTTAGTGAATTCTACATATAAAATTTTCACTAAAATCTTGGACGAGCGGTTGAGGAGAGAGATAGAGGAGAGGCATCTAGTGCCAGAGGTACATGCTGGTTTCAGAGAGGGAAGGAGCACAGTACAGCATTTAATTACCCAGTGCTACATAATTGATCAAGAAATAAGTAGAGGGAGCCTGTTTGCTCCTTTAATTGACCTTAAGGTGGCGTACGATTCGGTAGATCGAGGGAAGTTGGTAGAGTGCTTAGGAAAGAGGGGTATCTCAGAGAGTGTGATAAGGAATGTAAGTGAGTTATATAAGTGAATATGATTATTTCGAAGTAAGAAAGGGTCTGAGGCAAGGATGTCCGTTGAGTCCCACACTTTTTAATCTGTACGTGGCTGACATGGAAAATGTGTTGACGGATGGTCAAGCTGGAGACGTGGTTATAGGGAAAAGGAAAGTGTGGAGCTTAGCCTACGCGCATGATGTGGTAGTGTTCGCTAAATCCGCAGGAGAAATGGGGGAGTTGATTGAAGGGTTGAGAGGTTATTTTGGAAAGAGATAGCTAAATGTAAACATGGGAAAAACTAAATCGATGCATTTTATAAGGGGTTGGGGGGGGGGGGGTTAAATATAGGAAAGAGCGTTTTGAATGGCTAGGGAAGGAAATTGAGGAGGTGCAAAAGTTTAGATATTTAGGATATGTGTTTGGAATAGGGAGCAGTAATAGTGAGCATGTGGATTATGTGTCAAAAAAGCGTGAGTGGCTGCAGAACGTATGTGGAATGGATGGAAATCTTGCTTTGAAGGGACCTTTAGGGCGGCTGAGGTAATATGGAAAGTCTGTGTAAGAAGTGTGTTAGCGTATAGTTCTGAAGTATGGGGGACTAGATAGGAAGACAAGATAGAGGTGGTTCAACAAAACTTCTACAGGAAATTCATAAAGCTAGACAAGACGACACCAGGCTACATAGTCCTGCAAGCGGTGAATGTCTACAAGGTGGCCGTTTAAGCTGTAAAATGGATGGTAAAGTATGAATGCAAGGTGAGTGAAATTGGGGATGAAAGAATAATAAAAGAGGTATTTAGAATGGCGAATCGGGAAGGTGAAAGAGGGAAGAAAGGGAATGCGTGGGTAATAAATTATTGGAAATTATATGAAAGAGGAGGGATATCTGACGAGGGATTAGAAAAACTTAAGAGGGAAGGTGCAAACTGGGTGGAAATGATATTAGTAGAGGTGATATTAGTATAGCTATTAGTAGAGGTAGAATTGCAGGAACGTCAAATCAAAATTGCCAATAGTAGATTTTTCAAAGAATACGCAAGGATTCAGGTGCATGGTCGTTTACCAACCTATTTAAACACAGGAGGTAAACGCAGGTCATACTGGCAAGGTTTAGGTGTGGAAGTGAAGATCGTGGTAGGAAATACTGGATGAGTGAATAATAAAGGAAGTGTAGAGTATATGGGACAGGGGAGGATAGATGGGAACATTGGACGGAAGAATATACAACGAATGAATGGAAGGAACAGGAGAAAAGGCTAGCACAAAAATGGAAGTAGTGTATGGATGAAAGGGGAAATGGTTTGGAATTGTTAAGAAGGGTGGAAAAGTGGAAAGAGCAAATAGGTACCAAGGAAGAACCTATATCCGTAATATGTAATCTGTAATATGTGATGTATAGTATTCTAATGTATTTATATTTTAAATGTTTTGTATATATGCCAATAAAAGGTCATAAAATAAAATAAAATAAAAAATATAACTTGGAAAAAACGTTGCAGATTACACAACAACTTGTGTATATAAGCCATGTTAGTCTCAGGAACTATTTAATTAAACGTGTTTAGAAAATATTACAATTTCTGAACAAAATATCGAATATGCAAAAGATCGAATAGCAACCGACCAGCACAGTACCAGGAAACAAACAGAAATTACCGATATATTGAAATAAATTAAGATTTGATGCAAAAACCTGCAAAGTAAGGTGCGCATTAGGACGACAGTGACGTCAGTGACATTGGAAAGACTCCGAAGTCACGAACACACGGGAAGAAACTAATTAAAGACGTAAAAATCTTTTAGAATTTTTCGCAGCAGTTGACCCAGAAACCTACGTGATACGGAATATACCAAGATCTTCCTAGAAACAAGAAGCTATTGAAAAATTTTATTGCATTTATGTGGAAGCTAAGTCTTTAAGGCGACTGAAAGATCTATTAATCGTATTGTGACATTTGTCTGCTATAATAGCTGGGCTTTTGTTCTTAAAAATCGATTTGATCCTAAAGGTAGACTTCCGAGCAACGCGACACTATCGCAACGGTCGTAGCGTCAAAGCCGCCGCGTCAGTGTCGCAGCGATTCTGTCGCGAGATCGACTTCCGAGCATCGCGGCATTAACGTCAGCCGTAACGTTTGAAACAGTCAGTTTTTCAATACACTCTCAGTAGAATGCTGGTGTCGGTCTACAAATGATAAAACCAGATAATTGAAAATTTATTAGAAGAAGAGGATGATCTTTTGTTTCGTCACTATGTCAGTCTTGAGAGAAACTTATCCGACCCCATTTTCACAAGTCGAAATGATGAGGGTACATATAATATCTTTATAAAAAAACATTTAAATTATAATAAGGAAAAGTTTATCATTTAAACTTTTGTTTTTATAATTTAAATTTTATTAATGATATATGAAGAACTTGTTCCAAAAACATCAAGAAAATGTATACGGCCCGAAGAAAAACTTCATTCCAAACTCTCCTTCTTTTGTTGGTTTCGGTAATTCTCTTCACTTAGGTCGTACAATATTACATTCTGAGACATTAAATTTATTAATGTCTCGTCTTCCTTCTCCATAAATACATTTCTTATTGTCAGATGTTGTTGTCAGAATAACTATTTATAACCTCAAAACCTAGTTCAGTTCGTAGTAGCCGTGCGACTGTATTATGTATGCGGCCGATCGGTCGCTATTGCGGAGCGTCAGTGCCGTGGCGTCACTATTGCCGCGTCAGTGTCGCTACGCTCGAATGGCTCCTCATATGTTTCCATAGTGCATAATACTATCGCTATGTCACGGCGGCTTTGACGCTGCGTTAATGACGCAAGAGCCGCTTTGCTCGGAAGTCGACCTTAAGGGATAGTGATTCTACAAAGCTCAGAGGTAAGTATGAGTGGTTGTGGGTTCATGTAGATTAAGTATAGTTTTTGTGCCTCGGTAAATACTTTTGCTAATCATCTAATAAAAACTGGACACTAAGTTTCTCCAAACAAACAGCCGACAATACTACACCTCCAAAAAAAGGTTTAAAATTAGAGCTTTCGGAATCCTTAGAAATAGGGAAAACCATCAATAAATAAATTCAAGTAATTTCCTCAAGGGACAAAGGGAAATCATCCACCACACTCCTAAAAATATGGCAAACTCCATCCTAAATTGTAAAAATATCAATAATAGAAAAAATGTTTGTAGTTGATCTGAATATGCCACTGTGTTGTTGAACCTACAGTTATAAACACATGATCACATGAAACAAATAACATAATTAGTTTTATTCAAATAATTTTAAAAGGCGTTTCATATAGGTAAGGCTAAAACAATTAACTCAGAAGTTTAGTTAAAATTATATTTTAATCTAGTATAATGGTTCGTACAAGAACAATTATTAATTGTACGTACTGCTTTGAATTAAATTAATATTTGGTATATGTTGTACGTTATTTGATGATAGATATTATACCCCTAATAATTCTTTCGAGTCAGAAGTGGGTGGATGGTTCAGAGCGAATAAATCTGGATCTTAACGAGTGACGAATGCCAGAATACAACTGTGAATAGTTCTGGTGAGAGTTATGCAAATTTAAAATGCGAACAGTGCTTGAATTTCAGAATCGTAGGTGGGCATTAATTCACGAATTTAAAACTTCGCGTGTTCATAAAAGTGTTGTGCTAACGGAGTTTAATCTAGCAGATCCGAATACCGACGCCCGCGCGAGGCTCTTGCCCGCTGATCTGTGTTTATTTGCAAAGAGGACAACTGATATTTGCGAGTCGTGCGCTAAAGGGGATAGCACCTACATGGCTGTCTCATATATCTTATTCCGGTATTATTTCAGCTTCAAAGAATTATTTACTGCCCGGTTTGATTGAGATGGGGCAGCTGCAGCTACAATTATTAATCTAACCGCGAGCAAACCTAATGAAGCTGAACGTCTGGTAGTATACGCAAGCCTTTTAACAACGTATCTTATCAATCGCAGTGGCGAACACGTTAACTGCCGCTGGTAATTTTTAAAAAGGTCCCACAGGCCACGAATTTTTTTTTTATTTTCATTTTTTTTTTTTTTGGGCTAAGTTGCAATGTGTTCTTCCACGCCACACCGACCATTCCGTCATAAAAAAGCTATGATAAGCAAGCTCCGGTAGCATACACACGACCAGAAAGAAGATATTGTGCGTGTATAAGTAATTATACATGCGGCGTACAGGACCCTACTAGCGTGTATACATTTGTATACACATGGCAGTTAACGTGTTAAGATTTGGCCTATAAAGGGAAGAAATATTTTGCTCCTATCTGATTGGCAGATTTCTTTTGGGCCCTAGGTAAAATCTTTATTTCGAACTCCTACATAAAAACATAAATTATATTTTAAACCTGTATATAAACCATTCAAATCAATTGCCTTTTAGCCCAGGCCAAAGTTCGCCCCAGTCTATTCTTGTCAGAAGGGCAATATTTCGGCATATTTTTGAGCCTTCCTAAAATAAATACAAAAGATTCGCAATTTAATAACAAAGGATTGGAAGAATCTAAATAAATGTGTTGAGCAACATGTGAGATTATTTCAACATAAGAAATCGATAATAACTTATTAATTTAAAACAATTAATGTAATTTCTGGAACAAATAAATTGATGGAGTTTGCTATTGGGCCGAAGTAGAGTAGTAGCCGTTGTTAAAAAAATATCGAGTCGTCTTACATACTTATTAATGTGGAATATCTCTACAAAATAATTCTCATTTTGAAACAAAATATATATTTATATGCAATTTACTAGCCCACTATTCACACATCCACATTCGTGGCACTAAACATGAGCTAGATAAATAACATTGTTGAATCGCGGTGGTTGTCTTTGGACAAAACGCTCGCGTGATCAAACCTAAGGCAGTTAATTCAGGGTTGCGAATAGATTCGGTCGGCACTGGAATTTAAATGGTTTGGAGAAATACAACGTGTACGCCTCGATAAACATCTATTTAAAATTTAATTCTATTTTTAGCACTTGAGACGACGTGCACTGTCGAAGTTTGGAATCTTCTTGGTGTGTTTGTGGCAAGAGGGTTAGAATTGAACTGAGTGTGATTAGATATTGTTACAAACGGGAAAATTCAATACCATCTCCCATTTGTCTGCCCCCAATGAACCAAGAAGAATTCCAACCCGAATTGCACGTGGTAATTTCTATGGCTAATCTTAAAACTACCCAAAATTTAAATACTTATTCTAAGGAACCTTAAACATAAACATTGCATTGTATTTTCAATTGTTTACGACCACCAAGCATCCAAAAACCATTAGCGATGGTAAACATCCGCCGAAGCGTATTTTCAAAGGTTTGGTAATTACAAATGGTCTTTCGGATGTGTAGTGGCCAAACACATTCAACAAATACCCACTACCCTTCCGACTAGATATTGGGAATCCAATGGTCGGTTAGATAATATTGATGTAATTATTATTTACCTACATTTAGAAATACACTTAAACAAGAAAATAGTTTAAAAACCAAATAAAAATAAAATTGTTGGGTCTTAACATACTCCCCGCCTTGAAAGTCTCGACTTTCAATTGTAGCTATAACAGATCTTACAGAACGAGTTTCTACTATTCCTGAGCTATGCCATTGGAAGCGAACAGACCTTTGTTGCAGTTTTTTTTGCGCAAGATCTCCAGTCTTCTCGTCCAGTTCGTATTTGCATGTCGCAGATGCGCGCCCCCAGTTCGCTGATGATGCGCTTGTCGCCGACGATGGCGATGGCCTCGACCTCCTCGAGACGGACGGACAAGTTCTTCACTTCGATCTGGAGCGACTTCTTGATGGCTTAGACCTTGACGAAGCGTTTGTGTTCCTTGTGCAGGATCCCAACAGTATGTTTGATTTCAGCTTGGACGCGATGGTAACGTTCGTGGGAAATGCAGAGTTCTTTGGTGATTTCGTGATTTCAGAGTTCGTAATCGGCGCCGATGGTGGAGAGTTCTTGTTCGATCTTGCTCTAGGAGGAGGCGAGGTTGACGTTGATGAAGGTGAGCTCGTTGATGCGAGAGACGGATTCTTCGAATTGCAATTCGTCGACCTTCTTGCCACGAAGGGCAGCTTCATAATGGCCCCTAATTTCTTCAAATTCTACGGTGAGAGCTTGGACGCGTCTTTGGGAGACGCTCAATTGGTCCAAGGTGATTTGTAACTAGCGCTAGACTTCGTCGTAGTTGGCGGTGATTTCGGTCACTTGAAAGGATTGTTTCTTGATGTTCTTCTGGAGGTTGATGTTAATCTAGTTGACGGAGTCGAGGGACATTTCCATCTCGGTGATTTGGATCTGTAACTTCTTCTTGATACGGGTCACCTCAGTCTTCAACTTGGTCTTGGCCTCAACCACGCGTGCGTTCAACCGCTCAATCTCAATGTTGGTAGACTTATGGATTGCTTCGATTTCTTCGTCCTTCTCATGGAGACGCTTCTCGGCTTCATGGCGTAAACTGTTCAATTCAGAAGACAGACGTTGGCTGCGTTGGTTCTCAGCTTTGCGACCGGCTTCGGCTTCCTGGTGTTTCCTCTTGAGTAGAGAGGCGGTTTCTTCGGGCTCGATATGGATATCTTCCAAGTACTTTCGGAGCTTGAGGAGTTCAGTATCATGTTTCTTGATGATTTCGAGCTGACTTTCAGCACCACTTTCGGCTTCTTCAAGGCGTTCGGAGAGTTGGATGACTAGCACGCTGAGGTCGGCCTTCGAGTCTTTGGATTCGGATTTATTAGAGATTTTTTCTTTCTTCGTGATATCGGCCAAATGAAGTAATGTGTGATGTCTTCCTGTGCACAAGAGACAGATGAAATTGGACTTACACCCATCCACACAGTGTCCACTTTGTACACAATTCACACATAATCCCTTCTTATTGACCATGTCTAGACGCTCTTGTAGGGGCATGAACCTGAATGTCGTGCAGCTGTTGACAAAGTGATGTTCTAGACAAAAGTTACACTGCTTGTTGCTATTAGTATTTCTCTTCTCAGCGTCTGATGCTGAAACGAACGTGTAGGTCGTGCTAGGATGGGTTGGTCTTTAATGGGGTGCGCCTTAATAATTTCGTCTAGAGTTCCCTCCTTTGACCTCCGTATGACACCCAGGATTCCTTTCTAGAATGTTGCATTGTTTAGACAGAAAGTGTCTAAAATTATCCCAAGTTGGGGCTTGTGCCTCCTCGCTAAATTCGTTCCACTTATATCTTGTTTGTGTATCATGTTTTGAATAAATTAGATAAATCAACATGTCTTCGAATAACTCGCCATCCGTTCGTCTAGTGGTTTTGATGGAACAAATCTTACTAATTTAGAGGCACTGTCGTAAATATTCCTTAAATGTAAAAATGCTGCCAACCTAGCACTTGGTATTTCAGTCAATTCCGTGAAATATTCACGAATTAACTCTACATTATTGTCATAACGTTCCTTTAGCGTTTCCCATGCTATTTCATAATCTTCCGGTGATATTTTTAAAGTATCAATTAAATTGATTGCACTGCCCTTAGAGATGCCTTCAAGTAATAAAACTTTTGGATGGCATTCAGAGTGTTTGCCTCATATATTAGTATCTTGAATGTATTATAGAATGAATGCCAATCTCTTCTATTTCTAGAGAATCTTGGAAGGTCAATTGGAGGCAGACTTACTTGAATATTAGACTGTGGTTGAACAAATGAACATGGTGGAGCCGTATTGTGTTGTGATGAATTCCTTTCAATAATTCTGCGTGCACTTGATGTTATTGTGTCGAATGTCATTTCAATCTCAGAATGGATATCCTTGTAATCGTTGTTTAGGTCGAAATCTTCTAATTGCTCCAACGCCGGTTTATAATCATCAAAATACTTATTGGTTCTCTTAAGACCATTTTCTATAGAATCAAGGCTGTTTGTCTCAACATATTTGGACAGATTTGTCATTGACGTCTTAAGCGTCCCCTTCTTAATGTTATAGAATCTTAAGCATTGTGCTAATTCACTATTTTTTGACTCCATTCTTGCAGTTAATTTTTACTCACACGCTCGAAGGACCAATAAGTTTTCTTTGTTTCCTGTTTCTTGTTGATGTCCGGTTGATTCTATCCGGTGTATTAGCATTCACAAGTCACTGGTTGTATTTCCGGTTCGAAAGACCAAATGTTGAGTCGCGATGGTTGCTTGTCTTTGGACAAAACGTAAGCCCTTTAATTCAGGGTTACCAATAGATTCGATCGGCACTGGAATTTAAATAGTTTGGCGAAATAAAACTTGTACGCTTCGATAAACATCTATTTAATATTTAATTCTGTTTTTAGCACTTGTGACGACGTCCACTGTCGGAGTTTGGAATATTCTTGGTGTGTTTGTGGCAAGAGCCTTACAATTGAACTGAGTGTAATTAGATATTGTTACAAACAGGAAAATTCGATCCCACCTCCCATTTGCCTGCCCCCACTGAACCAAGAAGAATTTCAACCCGAAGTGCACGTGGTAATTTCTATGGCTAATCTTAAAACTACCCAAAAATTAAATACTTATTTTAAGGTACTTTAAACATAAACATGCATTGTCTTTTCAATTGTTTACGACCATTAAGCATCCAAAAACCATTAACGTCGTAAACATCCGCCGAAGCGTATTTACAAAGGATTGGTGATTAGAACTGATCTTTCAGATACGTAGCGGCCATAAGCAGCTCCAAACACATTCAACAAATACCCACTACTCTACCGACCAGATGTTGGGAATCTACTGGTCGGTATAAGATAATATTGATGTAATTATTATTTACCTACTTTTAGAAATACACTTAAACAAGAAAATAGTTTTAAAACCAAATAAAAATAAATTTGTTGGGTCTTAACAAACATTGTTTCTAAGATCACGTCTTTCTATTGACCCAAGTGAATAGCCATCTTCAGACACGTTGCGAGATCTATCTTTCACCAGTTCAACTTTGCTCTTTTGAATTATAAAATGCAACACACTTTTAACTCAAACTAATTTAAGTGTATTTCATTTTGTAATGCAAAAGAGTATAGCTGCACTGATGAAAGATTGATCCTAAAACGCGACTGAAGATGGCTATTCACTTAAGTTAATAGAAAGACATAATCTTAAAAATTATGTTATTCATCTAGTTTTTCTTTATTGCCACCAAAGTGGACGTGAGTAGCATACAAATATCTATTTTGTTTCAAAACGAGATTTGTTTAGTAGTCTTAAAAAGACTAAACGAATAATAAATAATATTATAGAGTTATGGAAAGGTTGAATATATTTATATATTCAAGCTATATTCCGCTTTAATAAGTGCATACGATTGTATCTATAATTAGTTTGGTTTCATCCCAATTTTTGAGCCTTTGATTTAAGAAGATCTGACAAAATATTAGGTTCCAGTTGAAATGGAAAGTTTTTAATTTCGATTGAGCTATTCTCCGGATTCGATCCTTTTTTACTGACTAGTTGAAAAAACTACTTGTGCAAAATTACTTGCCTTCAGTAATTTATTAAGAAATTGTTGCCCTCGTTGGTTATAAAACCCGAGAAATAGTTATTACCAAAATACATACTTCTAAATAGTACTCTATAATTTTGACTTACACTCTCGTAACATCTCCCAAAATGATCAGTTGTCCGTTGTTATAGCATATGTATTTTTTTTCTCAGCTGTTTTCTACCCTTTGGGTATAAGCCTCCTTTTTATTTTGCCAGTTGTCACGATTTTGTGCCACCTGGTACCAGTTCAGACCTGCCGCTCGTTTCAAGTCGTCGCTCCATCTTATTTGCGGTCTTCTTATGCTCCTTTTGTTGCTCCATGGTCTCCATCGAATTAGTTTGTCAATCCACTTATCCTGGTCTCTTGCGATGTGTCCCGTCCAGTCCCATTTCTGAGCGGCGGCGCGTCGCACGACATCATCAACCTTTGTTCTTCTCCTGATCCATTCATTTGTTTTCTTATCTCTTAATGATATCCTACGTATTCCCCTCTCAATAGCTCTCTGGTTTACTTTAAGTTTGTCAAGCATAGATTTCGTGAAGGTCCAAGTTTGTGAACCGTAAGTTGTTACCTGTAGGATACACTGGTTGTATAATTCTGTTTTGAGGTTTAGGGGTATGTCCATATTCAAGATGTCTTTTATTTTGACATATGCTGACCAGGTTTGCCTATTCTCTCATTTATTTCGAGTTCTTGGTTAGCCTTGCCAATAGTTAGTGTTTGTCCTAAGTATTTGTATGCAGGTACTTTCTCGATTCCGTTCTCTCCTATGGTAATTTCTCGATCGTCATCTACGTTTGATGTCATGTACTTTGTTTTGTCAAAGTTGATTTCTAGGCCTATGCGCTTCGTGGCCCTGTAGATGTCATCGATAACTGTGGCCAGTTCTTCTCTGCTTTCGGCTATCTCTACTATGTCATCGGCAAACATTAAGCGGTTGAGTTTCTCCCCGTTGATATTAATGCGTCTGTTTTGGAGGTCGATTGTTTTTAGTGCGTTCTCCAGAACTAGTGTGAAGAGCTTGCGTGACATAGGGTCCCCTTGGCGCACTCCTCTCTTAATTGCCACTTTTTCAGATTTTTCGTGTAACTGAATTTGAAGAGTTGCGTTTCGGTAAATGTTGTTAATTAAGTTTGCGTATCTGTGGTCTATTCTGACGTGTTTCAGGGCTTGCTGTAGTGCCCATATTTCCACCGTCTCGAAAGCCTTTCTAAATTCAAAGAATGCTAGCCATAAAGGTATATTGTATTTCACAGCCTTCTCGATTAGTGTTCTCATCGTTTGCAGGTCTTCTGTAGTACTGCACCCCTTCCTAAACCCAGCCTGCTCTTTTGGCTGGTAATAGTCTAACTTTGGTGTGAAACGGTTGGTTATTATTTTCGCGAATAATTTGTATATTTGGGATAGCAGGCTGATTGGTCTATAATTTTTCACGGTGTTCTCGGTGTCTCCCTTTTTGTGAATGATTATCCCGAGGGCGTTTGTCCAGTCCTGTGGTATGTCCTCCTTTTCCAGGCATTTGTTGTACAATATTTCTAGTTGGTCTTCTAGTAGGGTAAACCACCCAATCGTTGGCACTCCTCCAATTATTAGCAGTTTAGAGTTTAGGTCGAAAAAACAAGGAAAGCATAGATTATTCAAGTTTGTTATGCATTAAAGAGTAAAATAGTTTTATTTTTCTGTTAAAAATTGAGAACAATGTTACAATAACCTATATGGCGCTTTAGAAACACCAACTAACATTTTGTGCTGGTGATATGGTGTAGTTATATTGTTTTTTTCTTTAGGTGAGCGCTTCATTAATCATAGTACATCGTAACAATTCGCTAATTGATAGTTTCGAAATAATTTGATATACTTAATTATACCTATAGGCAGTAGCTTCTAAGATTATTTCTTGAATATCTGTATCACATTTTTTTTATTACATGTGCCAACATATGGAACAATAATTTCATCAAAATCCCTTTATTGGCATTAGTGCCAATAATAGGAATTTTTCGAATATTATCAACCAGCGAGTTTGTGATGTATTTGTAAAGGTTTTAAATAAATGATTGTTTCTCCATCGAATTTTTTTTTCTTCAATAGCAATTTCCAAATGTTGGCCCACAGTGCCAATAGCACAAGCTAATTATTGGTAGTAGTTCCCATAATAGAATATTGAGTGTTAATAATGTTTTTTTATTATTCATTTCGAATACGTCGTAAACAATGAAGAAAGGAAGTGATAAAGAAACCGATAAAAACAAGTCAACAGAAAGAATAGAAAAAAGTAAACGGGAACAATATGGTGAGGAAAGTATAAAAAATGGCTTTAGAAGCGATTAAAAATGGCATGGCCGAAAAACTAGCAGCGAAACAATATCTGGTTCCTTGAGCTACGTTACAATTTCGGATTAAGAAACCAGATCATAAACCTCAGCCTGGTCCAAGTCTAGTACTTAACGCAGACGAATAGAATAAATTAAAGAATTCAAATTTAAATGTTAGATATGCAAAGAGTTTTCCTAAACGGAAAGAAGATATTTTGAATAGCGTATGAGAATTTATTAAAAAAACCCACCTCACTTATGCCGTCAGTGAGCTTTGTTCCTCATTGGATATTGTGCTTATAGCACTTTATCTCAATTGCACTCGATTGATTCAGCCTGCAGATGTCTCAGCTTTTAGACCTCTAAAAGGTGGTTGGCAAAAGACCGTCTTAGAGTGGCGGCGTGACAATCCATCTTGAGTTCTTACAAAACTAGATTTTGTGCAACTGTTGCAAAAAACTATTGATAAATACGTAAAACCAGATACAATTATTAATTGTTTCCGGGCTTTTACCACCGGTCTTTTTCCATAAGACTCAACAGCTATAGACTATTCGAAATACTTGAAGAATATGAAGAATAAGCTCGAAAGTGAAGCAATACCGGAAACTTCGAGAAAGATGAACGAAAAGGATTTTCTTATTCAGACTGATTAATATTTTGCTGGTTGGTAAGTACTAAAGTTATAAGATCTCAAGGATAGACATTTAAGTACTGATAAAGTGAGACTGCCAAACCGAGTAGAATAAGAGAAATTGTTTATATTATAAAAGTTGATTTTAAAATAATTTTATTAAAACTTTAAATACTTTAATACCTAAATAAAAGCAGATATTTACCTACTAAAACAGTGTTTTAATTATACTCTAGGTATAGATAGATATTTCTTTTATTATTAATGATTGGTAGGTACCTATCTCCTACTTTAACTACATGCTAATAATTAGACTAATAGATGCCAATATTGAAAATGTCTATGCCAATAATAGGATTTTCTGTAGTCTTTTGGATTTAAGTATAAAATGTTTATTCAATAGTATTCAATCACATCAAAACGATTATAAAAACAAAGATTAAAGTATTTTCTTCGATACTGACATATGTTTTGTCTACTAGCTCTTGTAAATGAAATTTTATGGTAATTTAATTTCAGACTGATACGAAGCTCATTCTTAAAGTGCCAATAATTGGGTGCTTTACCCTATATCACCACCTTTTTTTACATCTCTGTCAGAATGCCGTCTTCGCCCGCTGCTTTCCCATTTTTAGTATGTTGTAATGTTGATTTCGTCGCTCGTTACTTTCGTCTCGTAAAGGTCTGCGTAGAATTCTTGTACCGTACTTAAAATTTCATGTCTTCCTTCGATTCTATGTCCTGTTTTGTCTTTGATTCTAACGATTTCTTTCTTTGTATTTGTCGCTAGTCTTCTGAACACTTTCGTACCTTTGTGTTGTTCCAGTACTTTCTGCGCGATTTCCACATTGTGTTTTCAGATGTCCTCCTTTGCCATGTTTCTGGCGATTTTGTTTGTTTTAGTGTATTCTGCTGATGATTATGACTTTTGTTATTTGCTATAAGTTGTCGTCTTTATCTAGCATGTTTTGTATTTGCGCGCTTAATTTATTTTGCTTTCTAGTTTTTCTTTCTGTGTACGCTTCTGCTGCTTGGATTACGGTTCTAGTGATCGTTTTGTTTGTTTCGTTTATATCATAGGTACTCAGTCTCTGCTCTTTGAATCTGCTTCCCAGGTATATTTGGAATTTATTTGGGTCTTGTTGGAGTTTCTCTCTGTTAATCTGTTTGTGTATCGACTTTGTGATTTTTTTGCAACGCTCTAGTTTTTGGTTTATGCTTATCCTTGCCCTCACTTGACGATGGTCATTTCCAGTATTAAATCTGTTCAATACCTCGACGTTTTGTACTATTTGGAGTTGTTCGTTAGAATATAGTCGATTTGGTTGAAAGTTCTTCCGTCTGGGCTTGGCCAGGTCCATTTGCGGTTGCGTTTCTTTTTGAAAAAGGTGTTAGCGTTATAGAGATGTTCTTCTTCCAGAAAGTCAGCCATCATTAAGCCTCTGGGATTTCTTTTGCCTAGCCCGTGTTTGCCTACGTATTTTTCCTCTGGGTCTGCTTGGCCTCCAATCTTGCAGTTGAAGTTGCCGATCACTAAAACTTGTGATGTTTTATTGCTGCGCATTCCTTCCGACATATCCTCGTAGAATTTGCTGACGTCCTCGTCTTCGGCGGTACTTGTGGGAGCATATGCCTGAATTATCTTTAGTGTTTCCAGTCTCTTTATTTGTATCGTTACGTATATCACTCTTTCGGATATAGCTTTGAGCATTTTTACGTTGTCTGTTAGTCTCTTGTATATCAGTATGCCTACGCCTCCTAGACTGGAGTTTTCGTGTCTTCTGTAGTAGACCTTATGTCCTGATTTGAGCGTCTCACTTATGCCAATCACGTCCCATTTGATTTTTTTCAGTTCCGCTGCCAGTTCTTCAGTTCTATCTTCTGTCACCATTGATCTAATGTTGTACGTAGCAATGTTCATCTTTGTTTGGCAGCCTGATCTCTTCCAGTTATTCTTCGCACCCTTTGCCGTTCCATTCTGGCTACAGCTGCCGTTGTAGGGAAGTTTCCGGCTGCTGGGGACTGAGGAATTCGATCCCACCGATCGAATCGATTGCTTTATGTGTTCATTTACTGTTCATTTAATTTAAGGGGGGGGGGAGGCTTGGCATTTAAAACACCACGCTTGCCGAGCGGGTTGGTAAGTTGGTAAGCGGGTGGTAAGATATATTTCAGCCGCCCCTCTGGGGAACAGACGCTGTTTATAGCCACCAATTCTGGGTCAGACGCTATTGTGATAGTTTTGGTCCACCCAGAGTATTTCATTTCCCCGGTACCACCTATATTTAGGAGGATTTCCCCTATCCGCCACCTGGGGAGGCGCCCGATGGGGGACTAACAACCCCGCACGAGCTAGATATGTATAGAACTGTAGAACACCAACTGAGAAGCTTCCCTCTTCCATTTCCAACGTCGGCCATAAACCGGAAGAATTAGGTAAATCTGTAATAGAAACTCTTGCAAATAATCTCTCTCACAACCCCACAACAATGTATTAAGCGAACATATCGCGAACAAATTCTGGTCTTCGGTATTCCGGTCTTCCAGAATTAAAAACGAAAGATATTTGCAAAATATGTACCATGTGCAGTACATTCATTAAACTTTAATGGTAATTCTGCTACGAGTTCTTGCCATGAAGCAGCCTCGTATTTTATGCTATTTTAAGAATTGTTCAACTTCTTCTCAGCATCTACTAAACAATGGGAAAATACATAGTGAATTTTGTTCAGCGAAGATTAGAATAGTTATTTACATTAGAGTGCGGAAACTTTGCAAATGGGGAAATGCAAATGGGGAAAAAACCCAAACGAGCTGTTGCATTGTAAAATCATTTCCGCACGAATTTTGTATAAGATTTTTTGGCCGACAGTTGTTATTTAAGAAACAAATAGATTTAGATTATTTACAATATTGGAAATTATTTAATTTTTTTATGTTGGTACTCATAAAGTTTGACATTTTTACTAATTCAAATTTATTAAGTACATAATATGTCATTTTTCATAGTAAAATGTCAGACACACAGTAAAATTTAAACAATCAAAATTTACTAGTCACATTACCGCACCGTGGCCGTACTTTGCAACATTGTATGTAAAAATCTAGTTTCACAGGACGTATACACGATGTCATAGCTAGCTTTACAATTCAGGAGGCCAAAAAAAGTATTTATTCAAAGAATACATTAATAAGTAAATTATTGTATGTGAAGGATGCCATTATTATAATCGTGTATAAAAGTATCATAGAAACAACCAACAAAAATCGTTTAGTTATGAAATTCTATTTGCATTGCATTTATTTGGATACTTTTACACACGATTGTAATAATGGCATTTTTTTAATCAAATCATTTACTTATCTTGTGATGTACAAAGTTATATATGTAAGATAGATATAAGATAAGCACATGCTATTTAACATAATAAAAACTAACTAATTTCGTAGGGTCGATGCACCTACATTTATGTGAAATTGCTTTCAAAAAAATCTTTAACTGAGTACCCTATAAGCATTTTTCAACTAAAAAGGATTTCGTTTTTTTTTTCTCTGAAAGCCTTATATGTTTTTTTCGTTCTTTCAGATTGATCGGAAGTTTGTTAAATTTTTTTATCCCTATGCGCCTGGGCGCATCGCTGCATAACGTTAAGTTACGTTTTGTAATCCGTAATTTTCCAGCGTTTCTAGTATTTGCCTTGTGTATATTCTCATTTGCAACGAACATATACTTATTTTTGAAGACAAAAGACGTCACTTCCCACAGGTACACACATACATGGTACAGTTAATATATTTAATTTTATAAGTGTTTTATAAGTGTGTGTTATAAGTGTGGTTTGCACGATTGTGATATTTTTATGCCCAATATTGCTCTTATTATTCTTTTCGGGGCAAGAAGTATTTTATTTGTTAGAGAAGATGAGCCCCAAACTAATATACCATATCTCACAGGACATTGTCCGGTGAGATATCACCTACACAAAATGGGAAAGGCAGAGGAAGTTGCCTGTAGATTATGTGAAGTAGATGAAGAAACCGCTGAACACATAATGTGCACATGTGTAGCGTTAGCACACATAAGGCTTGCCCACTTCGGGTTCGCAAGATTGACCGCCTTAGAGCTGAGTAGCAAGCCTCTCAGGAATATCTTTGACTTCGTTCACGAAGTTGAATTCCTGAGAGAGTAATTGTAGTAGGGTCAAGCACAATAGATCAAGTTGGTCGCAGTGTAGAAAGGCTTTGCAGCCAAACGACCCCCACACAAAAAAAATATATATATATATATATACCATATGCTATTGTTGAGGGTACTTCAGCGTGATAGACATTCAGAAGTGTGGTTTCATCCAAAAGTTCGCGTAGGCTACGTACCATGTAGGCTTTCCGATTTAGTTTTTTTATAATTGCCTCTGTCATGATTTTCCATTTCAGATTTTCCTCCATGTGTACTCCTAGGAATTTTACATTGTCCGTTCTTTCTATTTTGTTGTTATTGATAACTAAATCTATGTTTCTAACGTGATGTTTTCTATTTGATTGAAAAATTATGTATTTTGTAGAATTAATAGATTGTTTGCTGCGCACCATTGATATAATTTGTCTAATATCAGCTTGGTTGTACTTTCGATTTCTTGTATTGATGAACCTGTAATGATTATGCTAGTATCGTCTGCGTACATGATACAGTTATCTGTTCCAATATAGTGGATAAGGTCAACGGTGCATAACGCAAATAGTAGTGGTGCTAATATTGTGGTACCCCGACTAGTGTGTTTGTTCTACTCGATCTATTATTCCCTATTTTTACAAATTGATTTTGGTTTGCTAGATATGATTGCAACCAGCGTTGTGTTTTGTCTCTAAATCTAAATCTTTCTTGTTTTTCTAGTAGTGTATTGTGAGCAACACAGTCAAATTGCCTTCGACAAATCACAGAAAATTCCCACTGCGCAGTTTTCTTCGTCTATTTCCTTTCTTAATTTTGTGTATACATTTCCTATTACTGTTATTGTTGATTTGACTTTACGAAAGCCATGTTGTTGATTCCAAATTATTTTGTATTTTGATATGAAGGATGTGATTCTACTTTCCATACAATATTCAATTATTTCGCTATTATTGATATTAAGGCTACTGGCCTATAGATGTCCAAGACGGTTTTATCACTTTTCTTATGGATTTGTATAATCATTTATGTTTTCAAACATCCTGGAAAAGTGTCTGTTTTGAATGAGCAGCTGACAATGTCTAAAATTAATGGTGTCAATTCTGGTAGAACTTTTATAATGTTGTATGGTAGATTGTCTGATCCTGCACTGTTTTTGCTAGTTAATCTCTGAAATATGAGAGAAATTTCTGAGTCGGTCATTTCTACCAAAAACATGCTATTATATAATTTGCGGATATGGTCATAATTATTGCTTGTCGGTGTTATGTTTTTCGTTATTTGTATCGGTGCATTTTTTAAAAATTCATTGAATTTTGTTGCTATATCTTCCTCATTGGAGATGATTTGGTTGTTATCTATTAATGTGATTGATTCTTCAAGACTTTGTTTGTTCTTTAACGTGTTAATGATACGTGTTACAAGAACAAACAAGAATAGATGATGCTGGACACGAGTCGACAATACTGGATTAGAAGGACAATTGTGTAACTTTATATAACGTTCAGGCAAACAATATTCATAACTATTTCAATGTTAATTTTTCTTAGAAACCAAATGAAATTATTAAAATCTAGCATTTGTATCTTTTCTTCAAAGATGTTGACAATATGTATGCAATGATTTCCTAGAAAATATAATCCTTGAAGAAAAGATACAAATGTTACTTTTTAATAATATCAAATTCTTCAAACTCAACAATATATAAATAATAAAAGAAATTAATTTATAAATACATAATTAATTTATGTGTAACGAACTTTGTATCGATAGTAAGTGAATCAAATCCGTAGATAATTACTAAGTTAATTGAGGATTGACCACATAAAGTAAAATAACACATGCGCGTGAGTTAAAAGTAGAGACATAATAGGGCAAACTTAGATTTTCTTTCACAAGATGTCGCCGTGAGTGATTCTGTCTAGGGTTTCGGTATTCGAGTATGTTTAAAGTAACATATTTTATAAACTTGTTTGCACACATTCGATCGGTGAGACCCGATCGAGCTACAAGTACCTGTGTCACGGACTAGTGTACCGCCCAGCCAGTAAACCCGGTGAAAACCCGGATTAAACAACATCCACGGGATTCCCAAAGCCGGGAAGGCCCAAAAATGAAGAAAACCACCACCGCCACCAGGACGACTCGCCAGTCGTCCACCACCGCCTCCGCCGCCTCCACCTCCGCCACTACCTCCAACAAACAACCCTCAACGCCAAAGGGACTCTCAATGCCGCCCCTGTCTCCGATCGCCGGATCCCCAACACAACAAGTAAGTGCCCCCGCCGCTTTAATGTCCCTAAAACCAAAACCAATCATGACGCCACGTAACTTACCAACTAAAAATGACTACAAACACAAATTTATTTACACCGCCACCGTCCACCAACTCCCCGAACAGTACCAAACATATAAAAACCTTTTCAACATCACCAAACAGATCCACGGGTTCCAATACGAAACCGTGTCAATTCGCAAAGACACTGCATTATTCAAATCAACTGACCCGGACATGCCCGAAAAATTAAAAAAAATTAGGCACTTCATCGGGGAACCTGTCCCCATTTCTCTTGGCCCACAGCCAGCCCCCGCCTCCCCCGCCCAAGAACATCCGGTCCGTCCATGTCCTGCGTTGTCCGCGGTGTCGCCCTAGACATCACCGACAGCGAGGTCCTGGACCACATCAAAAATCTCAATCTCCAGGTTGATAAAGCCTGGCGAATAACGGCCCGAGCCACCAACAAGCTAACATTACTCGTCCGAGTAATTACTCACGACTCGACAACATTGGACCACCTGATTAAGTTCGGGCTAGTCATTTACGGCCATCGCCACTATGTTGAGCTATCAAACCCCTCCCCTCCTCAACCTCTTCAGTGCCGTAGATGCCTGAAATTCCATGACTCAAAGCAACCCTGCACAGAGACCCTGACCTGTGCTCTCTGCGCCGGTCCCCACCCCACCAGCCAGTGCCCCAACCCCACCCAAATCCGCTGCGCCAACTGCAGCGGCGACCACCACTCGAGCTCCCCACTATGCCCCAACCGCCCAGCCGCCCCACTTTCGTCAGAGATGACAGCCCCGCTCCGCTGCACTGTCCCCAATCCCCCGGAACAGTCCGAGAATCCCTCCAACACCATTGTTGTTGAAGGCCTAATCAGGTTCTTCACAACAGCTCTTCTCAATATCCACCCCGACAAGCGCGACGAGATATTGGAAACGGTGACCCCCCTGGCCAGGATTATCTTCGGACTTAAACTTAAGTCCACGATATTCAGGAACACGGTTCACTGTTCCTTTATACCGCTCGCGCCCCGTGAATCTACAGTTTCGGAGCCAAATCCTCCGCTGTCCCCCCTCTGAAAAGTCAACCTCTACAGCATTTCGTATTAAGTTAGGATGGCTTTCCTAGCAAGTTTAAACAGCCTCGGCTGGAAACACAAAAAAGACCTGATCGAGCATTTAGTTGTCTCCGAAAATGTCCTCATACTAGCGTTACAAGAAACATATTTCACTCCCAAAACCAAAGCCAGCCTGAGAAACTACACAATTGTTCGCAAGGACAGACCAACACAAGGTGGTGGCGTAGCCATCGCCCATCACAACTCAATCCCAGCCCGCCCTGTGACGCTCCCCCCACATCTCCAAGACCTTGAAGCCGTTGGCATAACCATAAGCTACCAACAGTCCACTATTAACATCTTCTCCGTATACTTCTCCCCAAAATCTGACATTTCAGTCGACCTGTTCGACTACTTCAACTCGCTCCCCAACTGCATAATTTTTGGCGACCTAAACGCCAGCAATCAAGTATTCGGAGACACAATATCCAACAGCAAAGGCCGTCAACTCGTCTCGATCCTAGACACACATTCCCTCTTCCGCCTTGACTGTACGGACTACACCTTTTTTGGTCCTCAAGGCAATTCTATTATTGACCACATCTTAATATCCGACAACGCAGCCGACCTACTGTCCCCCACAGCCTTCATCGGCCCCTCGGTCACAAGCGACCATCTCCCATTGATAGCAGAGATGCTATTCGTACCTCCACCAACTCCTCCACCATCTACAATAACTCGTCTGTCATGGAAAAATGCCGACTGGCAAGCATTCGAAACAAATCTTACAGTCGCCTTTGCCAACCCCCCGACCATAAACACCACCTTCAAGCTAGAATCCGCCATCGAAAGATTTACCAGTAGACTCCAATTAGAAATACACGCTTGTGTACCAACACGCACCATATCAACGGTGCGTCCCTCTGTCCCCACCGAAATTGTCTCGCTAATCCAACAAAAACGTAAATTGTATAGGATTTACAAAAATACCCACGATCCTCTGATTAAATCATCGTGGGACCGTCTAAATGCCCTAATCAAACTAAAACTGCGTGCCTTCCGCGAAAAATCGTGGATAGATGCTACATCTAAACTCGATCCCAAGGATGCCAGTAAGTTTTGGAAGTCCCTAAACATTCTTACCGGCCGGTCTCGCCGGCCCAACCACCCACTCTCGGTAAATGATCTAATCCTCACAAATGCCCCAGAAAAAGCCCAGGCTTTCGCGACCCATCTCGAAAAAGTCCACCAATCAAACTCCCCACACTTTACCGAACCATTCTTGAGGAAAACCACAATCGAGATTAGCCGCCTACCTTTAACTCCGTATTCAGAGTTCCCCCCGTCTACCCAAATCGAAAATGAACCCCTAGTCCAGCTCATTACCACCGAAGAGGTTCGCAATGTCATCTCCACCACTCGAAACGGCTCTGCAGCCGGACCCGACCGTATTCCATGGACTGTCCTCAAACACCTTCCAGACCCAGAAATTGAATACCTAGCCGGTATATTCAACGCCTGCCTCTCGTCCGGCACCTTCCCGCGGCCTTGGAAATCCGCTTACACAATAATGATCCCTAAACCCCAAAAAAATCCGAAACTCGTTGACTCCTATCGCCCAATCTCCCTCCTCAGCACGATTGGTAAAACTTTCGAAAAAATCATCTCCCAACGTCTCCGCTCCGCTGGGTTTATGAATCAACGGTCTACCCAACATTCCATTCTCAACCTCACGTCCAACCTCTCTATCACACTAAACTCCGGAGACTCCGCCATAGCCCTCTTCCTTGATATCCACCGGGCCTTCGACACTGTGTGGCACGACGGCCTAATTGCTAAACTCCACAAATTACAGGTCCCACTATCACTAGTCCGTCTAGTAAAGAGCTTTCTCTTCAACCGCTCGTGCTGCGTCAAAGTGTCCAATTCCCTGTCTCTCCCCTTTACGCCCGTAGCGGTCGTCCTACAAGGCTCCTCTCTGTCCCCCCTGCTATTCAACCAATTCTGTCACGATATCCCTTTACCGACCAATTCTCGCTGCCACATCCAACAATTCGCAGATGACACCGTCATCTGGTCCTGCCACCGAAACCCCTCAATCTCGGCAACCGTCCTAAACATATTCATTGCCAAAATCGAAATCTGGATGAACCTCTGGCGCATCCAGATTAATCCCCAAAAATCCCAACTGATCCATTTCCGTCACAAAAGCCTCTCCAAACGTATTGCCGAAAAACAATATTCAATAAACCTCTACGGCCAACCCCTGATACCCCAACCATCAATAACGTACCTTGGCACGATCTTCACCCAGTCCCTAAGCCCAGTACCCAACATCAGACACTGTCTCCATAAAATGAGGTCCAGGCTAAACCTTCTCTTCTGCCTCCTCACCCGAGTAGGGGGTTGTTCATCAAACACCCTACTCTACGCGTACAAAACCTTTGTTCGCCCAGTCCTCGACTAGCAAATGACAGCCCTTGCGCTCTGCAACAAAAATCATATTGAACCCCTCACTTTTGAAAGAAACTGCCTTCGACGGATATACCGTCTAAACTACAAGTTCCCAACTATATTACTCGAAGAACTAGTAAATTTCGACCTATACCATACTCGACTCCACACCCTCCAGGAAAAACTCGCCTCCCGCATCATCTCCCAAGAACCCCCAATTTTCGACATCTTTAAGTCCCCTCCTGTTGAAATACACAGAAGAAAGCCCAAAAACAAACTCCCCATGCCCTATCTAGTGCTTCTGTCCCGACTGAAAGATGACCTTTCTCCAAACCTAGAACTAATTCTAGACACAGTCCCTGATATGTTTAAATAACCCCAAAACACTAGAACACACCAAGACTCTAAACGAAAAGAACCGACCAACACTGCCCCCCTCCTTCTGACGTTTTCTCGCGCCGCCCAGGTGATGTTGACTGACTTGCCGCCCGACTGCTGCTATCCGCTGATTCCCACCCATAAAAAAAAATCTATCCACCTCCTTGGCTGAAAAGGAAATTGCATTTCCTACAACAGCCGTCCCCCCCACCCCTGGCGGGGACACTTATTCAACATGCAACTTCTTTGCTGCACTCCACGGGGTGTAGACCATGCAGGCAGTGTGGTGGGGCCTGCATGATTTCTAACCTAACTCTGTGGGACTTGTCACTCTAGTAGTGACAAGTAGAGGTAGGCTCCCGGTAATCCGGGAGGTAATAAATTTAAAAAAAAATTGTAGATATAATACAATTTGGTTTTTCAGACCCTTTAGTAAATATAAACAGTTTACTTACTGCTTAAAAAACTACTTTTCACTATTACAGTAGGTGATTCTCAGAACCTCAACTAGCCATGCAACGAATGAACTAAAATAGAAAGAAGTTTTTTCGTATAAGATTTTTCTTCATATAAGTCTAAAATTTAATTGGTTGTCTACTAAGAATGCGTGATATGTCTGTATTGGCAATGCGGGAGACCCGGGTTCCATGCTTGGTCCGACTAACCGCCCGGACTGCCCACCAAGTTGAATACAAAATACACAATTCAAAGAAAAAGCCAAAGTAGAATATTGGGTTTAGTAAGAGCTTCCCCCAAACCACTTTTTTTAGTGAGAGTTTTGTCTGTCTCATCTTGCCTGTCTAGTCTTGTCTGTCTAGTGTTGTTTGTCTAGTCTTATCTGTCTAGTCTTGTCTGCTTACTCTTGTATCTATAGTTTTATCTGTCTAATCTTGCATGCTTAGTCTTGTCTACTTTGGAGAGTTTAATATTATTTAGTCTGGGATTATCGGAAGTCTATCCACGACGGGCTATCGTTAAGCCAACATATGATCACTTGCCACAAATGTGCATTAGATAATATACCTTAAAGAACTTCATGTTGTCACTTAACTCGATTTTTCCAAAGAAAATCACTTAATACATTTGTGAACTATGCTATCGTAGTTGAATCAAGTCTTGACTAGTTGAGAATAATAGAACTAGCTTTACTTTTGTGACTAAACAAATGTATATTCTATATTTTGTATGGCGCTATGGGCCGCAGCCTCTTGAATTTTCTTCCTCCAACCCTCTGTGTCCTTTACTTCTCTTTTCCGCTACCTTATATTTTTCCCAGCATATCTTTGTATTTCATCTTCCCAACGTATTCTCGGGCTCCCATTAGCGTTTTCCAAGCATCAGACCTATTATTCTTTTCAGCAACCTCTTATCTTTCGTTCTATATGCATGGCAAGCTCACCCAGGCCTCAGTTTTGAGTTTGATATGTTTTGATACCGATGCTTCTTTGTTTATTTGATGGAACTCAATGTTTGTTCTGCCTCTCTATATATTGCCTACCCTAGTAGGATGCTTCTCAATACTTTTCTTTCAAAGACGATTGTGTTTTCACTTTTTTTTGTCATAATCCATATATCGCTTGCGTCGCATAGTATAGGTCGTACAATTGTTTTGTAGATCATCGTTATATTCTTCAGGTTAACGCTGTTTGATCCAATTATGTGGCATTGTTCTTCCTCGGATTTCTCCATCTAACCCCCATGTATACTTAAGTCGTTGAGTGACTCAATACTATTATACTATATTGACTTAAGCAGTGTGGTCATCAATGTCTATCTAGTCTTGTCTGTCTAGTCTTGTCTGTCTAGTCTTGTCTGTCTAGTCTTGTCTGTTTAGTCTTGTCTGTCTAGTCTTGTCTGTCTAGTCTTGTCTGTCTAGTCTTGTCTGTCTAGTCTTGTCTGTCTAGTCTTGTCTGTCTAGTCTTGTCTGTCTAGTCTTGTCTGTCTAGTCTTGTCTGTCTAGTCTTGTCTGTCTAGTCTTGTCTGTCTAGTCTTGTCTGTCTAGTCTTGTCTGTCTAGTCTTGTCTGTCTAGTCTTGTCTGTCTAGTCTTGTCTGTCTAGTCTTGTCTGTCTAGTCTTGTCTGTCTAGTCTTGTCTGTCTAGTCTTGTCTGTCTAGTCTTGTCTGTCTAGTCTTGTCTGTCTAGTCTTGTCTGTCTAGTCTTGTCTGTCTAGTCTTGTCTGTCTAGTCTTGTCTGTCTAGTCTTGTCTGTCTAGTCTTGTCTGTCTAGTCTTGTCTGTCTAGTCTTGTCTGTCTAGTCTTGTCTGTCTAGTCTTGTCTGTCTAGTCTTGTCTGTCTAGTCTTGTCTGTCTAGTCTTGTCTGTCTAGTCTTGTCTGTCTAGTCTTGTCTGTCTAGTCTTGTCTGTCTAGTCTTGTCTGTCTAGTCTTGTCTGTCTAGTCTTGTCTGTCTAGTCTTGTCTGTCTAGTCTTGTCTGTCTAGTCTTGTCTGTCTAGTCTTGTCTGTCTAGTCTTGTCTGTCTAGTCTTGTCTGTCTAGTCTTGTCTGTCTAGTCTTGTCTGTCTAGTCTTGTCTGTCTAGTCTTGTCTGTCTAGTCTTGTCTGTCTAGTCTTGTCTGTCTAGTCTTGTCTGTCTAGTCTTGTCTGTCTAGTCTTGTCTGTCTAGTCTTGTCTGTCTAGTCTTGTCTGTCTAGTCTTGTCTGTCTAGTCTTGTCTGTCTAGTCTTGTCTGTCTAGTCTTGTCTGTCTAGTCTTGTCTGTCTAGTCTTGTCTGTCTAGTCTTGTCTGTCTAGTCTTGTCTGTCTAGTCTTGTCTGTCTAGTCTTGTCTGTCTAGTCTTGTCTGTCTAGTCTTGTCTGTCTAGTCTTGTCTGTCTAGTCTTGTCTGTCTAGTCTTGTCTGTCTAGTCTTGTCTGTCTAGTCTTGTCTGTCTAGTCTTGTCTGTCTAGTCTTGTCTGTCTAGTCTTGTCTGTCTAGTCTTGTCTGTCTAGTCTTGTCTGTCTAGTCTTGTCTGTCTAGTCTTGTCTGTCTAGTCTTGTCTGTCTAGTCTTGTCTGTCTAGTCTTGTCTGTCTAGTCTTGTCTGTCTAGTCTTGTCTGTCTAGTCTTGTCTGTCTAGTCTTGTCTGTCTAGTCTTGTCTGTCTAGTCTTGTCTGTCTAGTCTTGTCTGTCTAGTCTTGTCTGTCTAGTCTTGTCTGTCTAGTCTTGTCTGTCTAGTCTTGTCTGTCTAGTCTTGTCTGTCTAGTCTTGTCTGTCTAGTCTTGTCTGTCTAGTCTTGTCTGTCTAGTCTTGTCTGTCTAGTCTTGTCTGTCTAGTCTTGTCTGTCTAGTCTTGTCTGTCTAGTCTTGTCTGTCTAGTCTTGTCTGTCTAGTCTTGTCTGTCTAGTCTTGTCTGTCTAGTCTTGTCTGTCTAGTCTTGTCTGTCTAGTCTTGTCTGTCTAGTCTTGTCTGTCTAGTCTTGTCTGTCTAGTCTTGTCTGTCTAGTCTTGTCTGTCTAGTCTTGTCTGTCTAGTCTTGTCTGTCTAGTCTTGTCTGTCTAGTCTTGTCTGTCTAGTCTTGTCTGTCTAGTCTTGTCTGTCTAGTCTTGTCTGTCTAGTCTTGTCTGTCTAGTCTTGTCTGTCTAGTCTTGTCTGTCTAGTCTTGTCTGTCTAGTCTTGTCTGTCTAGTCTTGTCTGTCTAGTCTTGTCTGTCTAGTCTTGTCTGTCTAGTCTTGTCTGTCTAGTCTTGTCTGTCTAGTCTTGTCTGTCTAGTCTTGTCTGTCTAGTCTTGTCTGTCTAGTCTTGTCTGTCTAGTCTTGTCTGTCTAGTCTTGTCTGTCTAGTCTTGTCTGTCTAGTCTTGTCTGTCTAGTCTTGTCTGTCTAGTCTTGTCTGTCTAGTCTTGTCTGTCTAGTCTTGTCTGTCTAGTCTTGTCTGTCTAGTCTTGTCTGTCTAGTCTTGTCTGTCTAGTCTTGTCTGTCTAGTCTTGTCTGTCTAGTCTTGTCTGTCTAGTCTTGTCTGTCTAGTCTTGTCTGTCTAGTCTTGTCTGTCTAGTCTTGTCTGTCTAGTCTTGTCTGTCTAGTCTTGTCTGTCTAGTCTTGTCTGTCTAGTCTTGTCTGTCTAGTCTTGTCTGTCTAGTCTTGTCTGTCTAGTCTTGTCTGTCTAGTCTTGTCTGTCTAGTCTTGTCTGTCTAGTCTTGTCTGTCTAGTCTTGTCTGTCTAGTCTTGTCTGTCTAGTCTTGTCTGTCTAGTCTTGTCTGTCTAGTCTTGTCTGTCTAGTCTTGTCTGTCTAGTCTTGTCTGTCTAGTCTTGTCTGTCTAGTCTTGTCTGTCTAGTCTTGTCTGTCTAGTCTTGTCTGTCTAGTCTTGTCTGTCTAGTCTTGTCTGTCTAGTCTTGTCTGTCTAGTCTTGTCTGTCTAGTCTTGTCTGTCTAGTCTTGTCTGTCTAGTCTTGTCTGTCTAGTCTTGTCTGTCTAGTCGTCTTTGTCTGTCTAGTCTTGTCTGTCTAGTCTTGTCTGTCTAGTCTTGTCTGTCTAGTCTTGTCTGTCTAGTCTTGTCTGTCTAGTCTTGTCTGTCTAGTCTTGTCTGTCTAGTCTTGTCTGTCTAGTCTTGTCTGTCTAGTCTTGTCTGTCTAGTCTTGTCTGTCTAGTCTTGTCTGTCTAGTCTTGTCTGTCTAGTCTTGTCTGTCTAGTCTTGTCTGTCTAGTCTTGTCTGTCTAGTCTTGTCTGTCTAGTCTTGTCTGTCTAGTCTTGTCTTGTCTGTCTAGTCTTGTCTGTCTAGTCTTGTCTGTCTAGTCTTGTCTGTCTAGTCTTGTCTGTCTAGTCTTGTCTGTCTAGTCTTGTCTGTCTAGTCTTGTCTGTCTAGTCTTGTCTGTCTAGTCTTGTCTGTCTAGTCTTGTCTGTCTAGTCTTGTCTGTCTAGTCTTGTCTGTCTAGTCTTGTCTGTCTAGTCTTGTCTGTCTAGTCTTGTCTGTCTAGTCTTGTCTGTCTAGTCTTGTCTGTCTAGTCTTGTCTGTCTAGTCTTGTCTGTCTAGTCTTGTCTGTCTAGTCTTGTCTGTCTAGTCTTGTCTGTCTAGTCTTGTCTGTCTAGTCTTGTCTGTCTAGTCTTGTCTGTCTAGTCTTGTCTGTCTAGTCTTGTCTGTCTAGTCTTGTCTGTCTAGTCTTGTCTGTCTAGTCTTGTCTGTCTAGTCTTGTCTGTCTAGTCTTGTCTGTCTAGTCTTGTCTGTCTAGTCTTGTCTGTCTAGTCTTGTCTGTCTAGTCTTGTCTGTCTAGTTTTGTCTGTCTAGTCTTGTCTGTCTAGTCTTGTCTGTCTAGTCTTGTCTGTCTAGTCTTGTCTGTCTAGTCTTGTCTGTCTAGTCTTGTCTGTCTAGTCTTGTCTGTCTAGTCTTGTCTGTCTAGTCTTGTCTGTCTAGTCTTGTCTGTCTAGTCTTGTCTGTCTAGTCTTGTCTGTCTAGTCTTGTCTGTCTAGTCTTGTCTGTCTAGTCTTGTCTTGTCTGTCTAGTCTTGTCTGTCTAGTCTTGTCTATCTAGTCTTGTCTGTCTAGTCTTGTCTGTCTAGTCTTGTCTGTCTAGTCTTGTCTGTCTAGTCTTGTCTGTCTAGTCTTGTCTGTCTAGTTTTGTCTGTCTAGTCTTGTCTGTCTAGTCTTGTCTGTCTAGTCTTGTCTGTCTAGTCTTGTCTGTCTAGTCTTGTCTGTCTAGTCTTGTCTGTCTAGTCTTGTCTGTCTAGTCTTGTCTGTCTAGTCTTGTCTGTCTAGTCTTGTCTGTCTAGTCTTGTCTGTCTAGTCTTGTCTTGTCTGTCTAGTCTTGTCTGTCTAGTCTTGTCTATCTAGTCTTGTCTGTCTAGTCTTACCATTGAAATAACAAAATCCATAGTAGTACCTGACAATTTTACTTTGATATCCTTAGATGTGATTTCACTTTTTACAAACATACCACACGACCTATTAATTAAATTAATTGAACGAAAATGGAATTACATACAAAATTTTACAAAAATATCCAAAAAACAATTCTTAGAACTAGTAGAATTTACATTTGAAAGTAGCTATTTCATTTTTAATAAGTCATACTACAAACAAAAACAAGGAACAGCTATGGGGGCTCCCACTAGCCCGGCATACGCCAATATTGTCATGAATGACCTTTTCCAATATGTTGATGAACAAATCTTAGATTTCAAAATTCCATTAATGAAATTATATGTAGACGATTCCATCTTACTTATACCTAAAGACAAAATTGATACAGTTATATACTTGTTTAACTCTTACAATAAAAAAATTCAATTCACTTTGGAAAAAGAAACCAATAACAGTATCCCATTTTTAGACTTAATGATAATAAGAGATAATAAATCTCTCATAACCAACTGGTACACTAAGCCTTCTAACTCTCAGAGAATAATTAACTTCAATTCTAAACACAATGCCAATCAAAAATTTAATGTTATAAATAATTTGTTAAAAAGAGCCAGCACATACAGTCATCCAAAATTTCACACAGAAAACATAAACATTACAAAGGAAATTTTAATAAACAATAATTATTCAAAATACTTAATTAATTCGGCAATTAAAAAATACACAGAACAAATACACAATAAGAAACCACTCAACAATAATAATGATAACATAATTAGACACTGTAAATTTCCATACATTAAAGGTTTGTCTGAAAAAATTAACAAGATAACAACAAAATTCAATTGTAAGATTGCTCCATATAATATACTAACAACAGGGAAATTATTTTTCACCAAAATCAAAGATAAAGTTCCAATAGATATGATATCAGGTTCAGTATACAAAATTCCATGTCACAACTGTAATAAATGTTATATTGGGGACAATACATAAAAAACGCATTGGTCAACATAAAAATGATTGTAAAAATTCTAATAATTTAAACAAAACTGCACTAACAAAACACTTTTTTATAGACGGACATTTCTTTGATTTTGACAATTTTGAAATTCTTGACATTGACAAAAATAGCACAAGAAGAAATATTAGTGAAATGATACAAATTAAAACCAATAACACTATTAATTACAGAGAAGGCACTATGGGCCTTAGTATATTTTATAATAATCTATTAAATTAACACACATTATAAAACTAACATAACTAACAACCACGAAATTCAAAATTCAAACGCAAAAATAGGATTGTCATATCTATTAAATTTAAAACAAAAAAACAAAAATTTATAATAATAAATATTCATATTTAAATTTTAATCTTAATAATTTATATTTATGTTTATTATGTTAAAGTTAATTAATATATAATATTTAGATATAAGGTATGATATTTATATATTAATTAATAATATTGTAATTGTTTTTGTTTAATTTTGTAGCCCTGAAGAAGGTCAGAAATTAAAAAAGACCGAAACGTTGGCAATATATCAGAATTTTATTAACATTTATTCAATCCTTTTACCCAAGAACTAAATAAAATATAATTTAATAATAAGTTGATAGAGACATCTGAAACCATGAAATGCCTGGGGATAATAATTGACCAGTATTTACAGTGGAAGAAACATATAGATTTCACCTGTGCTAAAGTAAATAAATCATATTATTTAATATCACGACTCAAAAATGAACTAAACCTTGGTTCTATTTTAACTATATATTATGCTGTAGTATACTCACATCTAAGTTACAATATAACAGTGTGGGGATTATCTAATGGTTCCAGCAGATTATTTGTAACGCAAAAGCGCATCATTCGAGTAATGTTTAATTTGAATTACGTCGAAACTTGTAGAAACACATTTATTGAATATAAAATATTAACACTACCATGTATATACATTCTAAAAATACTTTGTTTTATTCACAGCAATAAAGCCAAATTAATATAAAAAATATAGCGACGTTCACGGCTACGCGACAGGAAATAACGGAAAATTAGTTACATATAATTTTAAACATACTTTTTTTAAAATAGCACCTTCAAATCAGGTATCGATTTATATAACAAAATGCCGCACTCAATGACAACGGTAACTATCAATAACTTTAAAACAAAATTAAAATCATTTCTACACCATGCTACACCATGCATTTGTTAACATGCTTTTTATAGTGTTGCTGAATTCACAAACCAAGTAAGAAACTTTGAAGCATCAAGCTAAACCTTGTATAAATTGTATATTGTTATATCTTTTAATAAATGTATTGTTTTACCAGTTATGTTTAATCATATTTTTAATTTGTATTTTATTTCGACTTGTCTTATATTGTAATCACAATTAAAAAGATTAATAAATTTCTTATTCTTATTCTTATTCATATAAAACTTAATTTTTAAGCCATTACCATGTAGATTACACGATATCAAAGATAATTGTATCTGGTTTCAGAATATTCAATTAATTTTGATTCAATTTTCAGAAGTTTTTGAGAAACTTGTAAAGAAAGAATTTTGTAAACGATTTTGCCTGTTAAAACTCTGATAAAGTTTTTACATTACAAACCTAATTTTTAAGTTAGTAAGTAAATTAATATTTTAGTAAGTAATTACATGAAATCAAAGATAATTATATCTATTTTCAGAATATTCAATCAATTTTGTTTAAATTTTTAAAATATTCAGATTTTTAATTTGCAAATCCTCATTTTTCTGTTTTAAATTTCGTGCTAATTCTTTCTTAAATCAAATAATATCCCACTAAACTAAACTAATTACTTCACGCAACGTTTCTCTAAAAACTCGTAACTTATTAATTTTCAGACTAGTTACTCGCTTGTTGAAAGTCGTTTTCTGTTCATTTTGACAACCGACAGACACATTCGGGAGCGCAATTTAGGCAACTCCGTATGCTAAGCAGCTTAGCAAAACTGACAACTTCCCGTTGTGAGATTAGTCGATCAAGAAGTAGTAGTAAATAAAATATCTAAAAGAAAACCGTAAAAACTGAAAAAAATATTTTTAATGATTCGCGCTAGACAATAAAATCATGACATTGGTGACTATGAAATCACGAGTGGAGCATCCATAAAGATTACGTCAAAATAGTTCAGCCTTTTATTTATAGTCATTAATGTCATAATTTCATTGTCACAGAGAACCGGAAATAGTATATTCTACAGCAAGAGATGAAAGTGTTTTTTAGGTGTGGTGGGTAAAGGTAAATCAGGTTTACGGGAGTTTGCTCACGAGCGCCAGCGAGTTAGCAATCACACCGAACCAAAAAAAAAACACTTTCGTCTCGAGTAGTAAATGCAATTTTTTCTACTGATTTCGGTTGTACAATCCATAACTCGACTTTAATCAATCCAATTTGAAGCGAACTGTCGGTACTGTCAATACAAATTTAATTGTTGGTTTGGTCGTTTCCATGGTAACATATTGCATTCTCATAGAAGGTGATACTTTTCAAGTCAAATGTCCTAAATTTATTTCGGTTTTTAGGGTTCCGTTGTTATCAACAATGAACCCTTATAGTTTCGATATGTCCGTCCGCCCGTCCGTCCGTCCGTCCGCAGTTTAGCTCGGAGGCTATTAGAAATATAAAGCTGTAATTTGGCATGAATATACATATTAGTCACGCCGACAAAGTGCTAAAATAAAATCTTGAAAAAAAATTTTTTTAGGGAACCTCCTTTACCCTAAAGAAGTGGTTACGTTTTTTTTTCTCGTCTACCCCGTGGTATAGGGTATCATTGGATAGGTCTTTCAAAAATATTACAGGTTTGTAAAAATAATATTTCGATTAAGAGATCCGTTAGTAAAATATTAAGCTTTAAAGTGCTATTTTTTGTTAGAGTCAAGTGTTCGAGTAATAGTCAACTAACTTGTAAAACGTAACAAATCGAGCAGCAGCCGTGTCATTTAAACAATATATTATTGGTTATGTTGAACGTCAAACTCGACAACAGCAATGTCAGTTGATTAAGTTATTGGTTATGAAATTTTGTAGACATATTGTAGTTTTAAGTCATAAGAGTAAGAATGGCATCTACGGAACCCTACATTGCGCGTGGCCCGACACGCACTTTCAGGCTCGTTTTACGTTTGTACATAAAATATTTCATTGAAATTGATGTAATTAATCAGAAAGTCCATGCAAATGTTGTTAGTTTAGTGTTTTAATCGAGAAAATCATAAATTTAAAATGCTTATTTTCGTCTCTAGATGTGAAAATATTTTCATCTCTAGAATGAAAAAATGTCACATTCATGTAGGGTAAGCCGTGGAAAAAATGCCATTTTGACATATATCAAATATTTTAAAATAAGAGTGTCTATTAAATTATATGTTTAATTTGCGGATGTTATTACACACAATAATAACTTAAACATAAGCATTCAGCACCATATTGCTTGCCGATATTGCTCGAAAGTCAGATGACTTAACTAGTCAGATAATTTGACCCATTTCCCGTGCTGTGAAGAACTAAATACAAAAATTGATGAACAATTTCAAACCATATTTACAGTAAAAGTCATCGATTTAAAACAAGAACTTCTAAAGCAATTTTCTGATCTTGACAGGAATTCGAAGGAAATTCGGCTGTTTCAAATACCATTATCTGTAATTACCAGTCAAAAAATAAAAGTAAATGCTGTCTTTCTCATAATGAGAATTTGTAATTCACATATTTACGTGGTCCGCCGTAAATGGATTTAAATTCCAATCTAGCTCTCGCAGCAAAAAGTTTGGACACATCTCATCCAGACTTAAATCCAAATCTCAACCGACATTAAATTGCTAATTCACTGCTCAAAACAATTGACGGGTCACTAATTTGTGCCTCCATTAAGTTCAAACGGGAAATTACATGCAAATAAAATTAAGAACGTCTGAAAGACGATCTATTTAATTGTTTTAATTGGCACATAGGGAATTATACTTCAGGAGTATTCGTAATAATTGACAACAACCAAAGTGAAAAACTAATTTAAATTAATTGTTAATGTAAACTTTGGTACATAAAGTGCCATGCCATAACCATAGCACGAGTAACGGCATTACACCGTCTTGGCATGCTTCGGAAAAGTCTTCGAAGATTTTTTGTAGTATAGCGTCTTATTCTTCAATAAAAACCGCCGCGGATGTTCTTAATTTTATTTCCATTTAATTTCCCGTTTGAATTATATAGAGGCACAAATTATTAAATCTAATCAAATAAATTTATTAAGCACTAGATATATACAAGAGATTGCCGAGATAAGAAAGGCCGACCGTGGTCTAGAGCAGGGATGGCGAACCTATGACCCGCGGGTTAGACAATGACCCACACAGGCTTTTTAAGTTACCCAGGCATTGATTTTCTAACTTTTATTGTTTTCTTATCAAAGTTTCTCCACCACAAAAGTATGGATATTAAATATATCAAAAAGAATTTTCTTCTCCAATTATTGTATTTTAAATATGTTGTATGTGAAGGACCATTATTATAATCGTGTATAAAAGTATAAAAAAAACGTGCATAAAAGCCCTATGTAAATCAAACGGAGTTTCATTATTAAATGATGTATGTGAAGTACCATTATTATAATCGTGTATAAAAGTATAAAAATCGTGCGTAAAAGTCCAATGTAAATCAAATGGAGTGTCATTATTAAATGATATCTGTTTGTTGGTACTATGGCAACAACTCGCGTCACTAAACAAAAAACATAGACGTGGTGAAAATGTTCTGACCTCTATTAAAATTGACTTAATTTTAAGTTTCGGCCCCTCAGTCTGGATTTGTCTGGCTCTAACATAACTTAATCTAATCCAGATTAAATATACGTTTACCTAGATTACATCGACAACGACCAAATACTGTTCCCGTCATTGTGCGTTTTTACTAGTTACCAACTTTTGCCACGGTAGCGCTGAACATTCTAACAAACATTGGTTCTATTCAATATCATAAGCAGAATATTCCACATCCTTTAATTGAATTTCATTGTATAATTCATCAGGGATTTTTATAGACTTATTCATTAATACGACCCCAAAGAGGTAAATTCGTATAAAGCATTAGTATTGTATAAAGAAGTTTTGACTAACTTGTTTTTTTCTCCTGATATCATCCCTTAAAGTTGACTTGGCCCAAATTGAACCTTCACTCGTTTTTTTTACAATTCTTTGCATAAAAAACAAAATTGCAGAAAATTGGTTAAAACAACTTTTATTGAGAATTAGATTATCTTTATCTCCTATTTAAAACACTTTTGTCTATTTCATCTAGGTTCTGAGTAAAAACCTGTCAAATATTCAGATTATTTTTGAAATAACGTGCTATTAAACCTGTGAAGTAAATATCAATTTACACCATGCGAAATTTTTGCAAATTTTAAAAAGATTACATTAAATTAAAAGACAACATTAAATTTGCAACAAGTTTCGTCTAAAACGTTTCTCTAAATTCTTTACTTTATTGTGTGTCTGTCCCTATAAGTGGATGTATGTGGAATCGTAGCTCCTAAACAAATGGATCGTATTTGATGCAGTTTTTTTATTTGAAAGCTGATGTGAGCGAGGAGGTTTTTAGCTATAATTTATGAAAATCTGTTGATGCGCATGATGATCATCCGCTCATCTCCTTCTTAACAAAATTAATCTGCAACCAAATTGACAAAAGTGTTTGTCTAGATCCGAATTTCTAAAGTTGTGTTTGAAACTGACGTGATCGAGTAGGTTCTAAGCTATAGTTTATGAAGATCTGTTCAGGCATTTGATGATCCCTTTTAACTTAATAATATTTTCATGATTAGCGTCGCCGCGTCGGGGAACTGCTAAGTAAATCAAGTAATAAAACCAGAATACAAAGGAATAAAAAGAAGATTGATAATGATAAAGTGTGGATTATATTTACTCTGTGTAAGCAACTTACGAAAGTAACAAAACAACAATATCCAATCGTTTAGTTTTCAGTCTTGATTCATTTACTCAGAAAAATTTGCAAAATAAATACTACAGTTAACGACGTCTGCTCTCAGCTGTCTGCACGTTCTCTTTAACGACAACGTGACGCAAAGCATATGGAAACTATGCAGGAACTTAGTAGACCTTGTAAAATTGATTGATACATATAAGTTCATACGTATTGTCTCTTCGTTATACCTATGTAGGTATAAATAATTATACTTCTTCACATAGCGGTCCCCCGACGCGGCTACGCTCATCATCACAATATTAATAGGTACTCTTAATGGAGTTAAATTGGCAAGAAAGAAATTTTATTTTATTGGTTTTTTGTTTCGTGGGTTGCTTAAATTATTTTTTTTTTTTTTATTAGATTTCATCCCTTAAATTTGTAAACCCAAAGCAGCTTTTAAGCTTCATTCCGTTTTTTGCATAAAACCACGAAATAACAAAAAATTGTTGAAAGTAACTTTTATAGATTCAATTCTTTACAAATTTAATCTAAAAAAATTTGTTTGATTCTTAGTTTTTGAGTTATTGTCTTCAAAACTTTCAACTTTTACTTAAATTAGATTTTCGATTTTCTCAGAAAATTCTCAAAATAGTTAAAACTATTGCAACATTAATATGTTACAGACAATTCAATTCTCTACTAATGTTGTTTAACCATCGCCGTCCCCAAACCGGGTCAGTTGTAGTGTTGCCAGTTCCGATTGGTTTTAAATCGGGACAGAAGGTAAAACAAATCGCGATTTAGGGTTGTAGATCGGGTCAATAAAAAAAATATGTTTTTTTTAATTAAGTTAAATTTCTTGCGTTTCGCCACTAATATTACTAGTAAATTTTAATTTTATAATAATAGTCAGATAGCAAATTTCCGTAATTTATTGTTTATTAAAATTATATTTGTTGTTAGATATTGCTGCCTTTAGGATTGGCTTGTTTTTTACAACATAGTTATAAAATTCACTGCAAGTCAAGTTAAAGTTAGTTTTAATTTGAATTTCCGCTTTGACATGCTCGAGTGTCAAACGGTTTCGCCTCTCAGTCCAAGTTAAATTAGCCTGGGAAAACACCCTTTCCGTTGCCGCGTTTGATACCGGTATCGAAGCCATAAAAGAAAATAACTTTCGAAGATTTGGAAAGTCGTTATTGTTTTTAAAAATATTGTGCCATTTTTGGAGCGGCGTCAAGTCTTTGTTTTGCTCTGCTGCCTTCACTACTTCTTTGATTTTACACACTTCTTCATAAAGGTGATCCATGTCGAAGAACGTATCAATTTTTAGATTTTCAATAATGTTAAGCATTGATGCGTAAGTGAATGAGTCGTCCTGTAGATAAAATGGTTTAAATAAGTCCAATCTGCTACCCTTCAGTTCGTATTTAGTTTCTATGTAATGTAGAACATTTTTGTACCACGCACAACAGTATTTTATCTTTATTTTCTGAACTTTATCATCTGACAACTTTTTTAATAAGTTGCTACACTTGAATCCCAGAAATTCATCTTCAATCCTCTGCCTCAATTTTTTACTCAGTCCAACCATTATTTCGTGACCTTCGAAATACAGTAATGTTTCGTTTTCAATATGTACTACTGCATCCTGTAAGAGTTTCAGTGCATTTTGGTAAAATGCCAGACAAGGTTCTGTTTCGTCAGAATTAAAGAACTGCCACAGCGTAGTTGGACATTCTTCTTCTCCCATTGATATAAAATAATCTTTCAGTATGTCGAAAGATTTCGTAGCACGTTCCACGGCAGGGAGTGACAACCATCTTGTTTTAACATGCCATAGGACGGGAGCAAATTCAGCTTCGTGCAACTCATAAAAGTGTTTTAAAGCGTCAACTCGTTTTGCATAGTATGAAAAATGGTTATGCAGCTTTAGGATGAAATTCTCCAAATCAAATTTACTTTTACTCAGACCATACTTTAAACTGTTGTGCAAGATGTGCGCAGGACATCCCACTGATAAAATGTTGTCATTATCATGATGCAATAACTGGAAAACAGAATTAATGCACCCAAAGTTCACATTTGCATTATCTGCACAGTAACTAGTAAGGTGTTTAGTATCAATATTGCGCTCATTCAGGCGTGTCACTAAATTCATATGGATGACTGATGCAGTTTCATTTGCGTCTTCATAAAAGTCAAGCACACACGTTTTTAAATTTTTAGTTGGGCTGTAAAATCTCACCATCAGTGGAAACATTTTATTATAAAATCACATTCGAGTGAATTGAATGATAAGCTATGCTTGACGGAATGGTACGTCTTTTTGACTTCAGCGGCTCTCACTTTTTTTTCTTGAGTGCTCATTTGATCGGTTTTAAAAAAAAAAATCAGTGTTGTAGATAAACTAGCACTTCTTTCTCTTTTTATGGTGTTCATTACATTTTTTGTGTTTTTCTATATCATTCTTGCCACCATGGGATATGCTAAACTCTTTTTGGCACAATGTGCAAAGTGCTCTAAACTTATTATTAGGAGTGGATTTGATGAACGTGTAACTTTTCGTCCAAACATCAAGAAAAGAACACATTCTTCTTTGTTTCTTCTTTTTCGGAGTCTAGCATCGGTTTTTATTTCGAAATCGGTTTGCGGATCACTCATTTTAAAGGATATCTGAAAAAAAAACCAATACCAGCAACCAACACCAATCAACACATGAACACACATATGCATAAATATCTACACCTAATTAGTAAACCAATACATATAATTTCGCTAAAATAACGTAAATTGCAATTAACATTTAAGTTTAAGCACATGCACTCACATTCACATCAATAAACCAACAAAAACCAACTCACTAACATAACCTAAAATTTCCAAACGCTCATTAGAATCTTAGAAAGAACCAAATATGAGAAAATTGTTAAAAGCACTTGCGCAAACTATGTTTAATGAAATAATTGTAATACAATTGCTTACCTACAAAGAAACTCCTAAATACATATTTTATCTGTTATTAAAATCACAAAACACATACGAACCCTAACAAAGTGAACGGACGAACGACGAATGCATGGACGAACGAATATCGATTGAGTGAAGCACACATCGCGGTGCGATCGCGTATTTAAACGAGAGAACGAGAAAACATATCAAACCTATATAGCGCTAGTGATGTGTGATATTTTGAGCACATTGACGCACTCGGCATAGTGATGTAATACGTATTTTATTAATTTTTGCTAATAATTATGGTTTTTAATAAATTTATTTATTTATCGGGACATTTAGTTTCCCGATCAGGTGCAAATCGGGACGCGTCCCCAGACCTCTGAAAATCGGGACGTCCCGCGCAAATCGGGACACCTGGCAACACTAGTCAGTTGTGACCCGAAAACCAATTTATCGGGAGCCATTCTGTCCAAATATTTTTTAAATGTAATTCCCTCTTGTGAATTCCAAATTTTCTATTAATATATAATTTAGCATACTTTAAATGACAGATACAAAATTTGCAACAATGTAATATGCAATTATTTGAAACGGGTCACTTTGCGATCCGTTTTGGGTTTTCTCGATATTGTTACTTTTTACGACGCTCAGCTGTTGCTGTGTAATCTGCGCAGGTCTGAAATACATTTGTCACGAAAACATGGACGCAAAAAGAGCTCTCACAGACCAAGAGCTTTTCTAAGCACTTATGAATGATTCAGACGATGAAAACTATCGTGAGTTGGGTGAAAATGAAGCTTTTAGTGATGTGTCGGAAACCGAGGACGGTAGTGAAGTATTTCTCAAAGAACCTGAAGAAATCGATATTGTTAGCGAAGAATTGTCCTCACAAAAGAACAGTGTATCTAGTGAAAATGACATTGAAGATCAGCCGACGCAGCAAATCAATTGGAGCTACATAGCACCGAAAGCGGGAAAGAAAAAAGTGACTGATTTTGTACGCAAAGAAAAGTGTCTTACCGAAGCAAGCAAGAATGTCTCTTCTATATTAGATTGCTTGAGGTTGTTTATATCTGACAATATTATAAATCTTATTGTAAAGTATACAAATGAACAAGCCAGAAAATGTGTGAATGCGTACAATGAAGAACAGCAAAAAGCAGAAAAGCCTAATAGACTATCATGGGCTGAAGTTGATGAGAATTTTTTGGATTTATAGCTATTCTTGTTCTTACTGGCCGTTTCAGGGAATCTAGAGAGAACCCTTACAGCTTATGGTCAGTTACAAACAAATCATTGAGTAGACCTATTTATCAGGCAATAATGAGTAGAAACAGATTTTTGTCAATATTGGGATACATTCGGCTCGACGATATTACTACTAGACTTCAGAAAAAGGAAAATGATAAACTGGCTCCAATTTGGGAGTTTGCTAATATTTTTGCTCAGAACTGTCGAGATGTTTACTGTCCTTCGGACTGTGGGACCATAGATGAACAGCTAGTTAGCTTTAGAGGACTTTGTCCCTTTCGAGTATACATACCCAGAAAACCAGGTAAATACTGCATAAAGATCTGGGCCCTTTGTGACGCAGAAACATTTTTCTGTGGCAACTTTGAAATATATTTAGGCAAAATTTTAAACGTAAGTGAGAAGAATCAACGTCCTAGGGTTGTCAAAACTTTGGCGCAGCATTGGCACGAAACTGGACGTAATATTACGACTTACAACTTTTTTACAGACATTACGTTGGCTGAAGAATTGCTTAGCAAACAACTTACTTTAGTTGGTACTATAAGAAAATCTCGTAAAGATATTCCTAAACAGTTGCTAGATGTGAAAAAACGAGCTTTGTATTCGTTCGATTTTTTATTTACTAAAAATCTGTACATTACAAAACCTCGAAAATTTGTGGTTCTGCTGTCATCTTTGCACCACCAGCATGAAATTGCCACTGAAGAAAAAGAGTATAAGCCAGAAATAATTTTGACATATAATCAAACCAAAAGTGGTGTTGATGTTTTAGATAAATTAGTGATAGAATACTCATGTAAGAGAGGCACAACGAGATGACCATTACGGCTTTTTTATAATTTTATTGACATTGCTTGCTATAATAGCTTCGTGATCTGGATTCTGAAAAATCCTGCATGGATGTCAAATTCCTCTCTCAAGTTTCGAAGAAAAATTTTCTTAGATCGACTTGGAATGGAGCTTAGTAAAGACCAAATCTCCAGACGATGTAATCAAATTAAAAACGATGGACGAGGATATTCAAATGCGGTTTGCACAGCCATCGAAACTACAGGGCAGACTATACGTAAACCCCAGGAAAAACTTGGAGTCGGTACAAAACGTTGGAGATGTTATGCCTGTTCTGGGGGAAACAACAAATACAGTAACAAATGTGAGTTTGCCAACGATTTGTATGTCATAATCATAGCAAAATTGTACAGACTGTCAAAACCACAACATGCGACAAGTGCAAAAGTGAAGAAGATGACGAAATTTAGAAGGTAAGAATGTGGCACAAAAATATTTTTTAACTAACACTTTCTATTTTTATCAGGTCCACATCAAGAATAGGAAAAATATTTCGATGCGTTTCAGAAGAGTTTAAAATTATTTTATATCCTGTTACTATTTTATTAACACAAAGTACTTACTTATATAACTTTTATATTTTATACACAAAGTACAACTTTTGTAATTTTTTTTCTAATAAAAAATATAAAAAACAGAGATAGGTTTTAATTAGTTATATGCTTGTCAAGGGAACTCTGCCTGCAGTGGTGGCTGGATGGACTGAGTAGCCCAGTGATTGCTGTTGCCGGTTCCAAGCCCGGATAAAAGAGGAGGGTTGGGCGTGGGGCCAACAACCCCACCCAGTAAAAAAAACCACCGTTATGAAAAATCAAGGAAATGAAGCCGGACAGAACTCAAGACGACGAAATAGCAAACGGAACAAGGACAATGATCTACGAATAGACACGTGGAACGTGTTAACCCTATACAAAATGCCACAAAAATGAACATAAGTTTGGGACAGGGTTTATTGTTAGCAAAAGGGTAAAACATCTAATAATAGGATTTACACCAGTACGCATGAGAATATGCTGTATACGTGTTAGGGCAAAGTTCTTCAATATAAGCATTATAACGACGCACGCGCCAACAGAAGAGAAAGCAGAAGACGAAAAAGACCAATTCTACGACGAATTAGAAAAAACCTATAATAAATGCCCAAATAATGAAATCAAGATAATAATAGGAGACATGAACGCAAAGATAGGTAAAGAGCCCGCCCTATACCCTCAAATAGGAAAGTATAGCCTGCACAATGAAACTAGTGAAAATGGGCTAAGATTACTCAACTTCGCAGCCTCCAAAAACATGGTAATAGGCAGCACCAAGTTCGAACATAAAGACACACATAAGGCAACATGGAAGCACCCAGATGCCAATACGTTTAATCAGATCGACCACCCACTCATTGATGGGCGGCATGAGTCAAACCTTATGGACGTGAGAACATATAGAGGAGCAAATATTGATTCTGATCACTATCTAGTAGAAACTAAAATCAGGGCAAGAATATCGGACGTACAAAAATTACGAGGTGAGCGACAGAAAAAGTATAATACGGAAAAGCTGAAGATACAGGAAGAAGCAACTAAATTCAGAGAGAGCATCAATAAACGAATTCAAGAGGAGCAACCCACAGCAGAGACCGAAGTTAGCCAACTGTGGGAAGTATGTAAAAGGATAATAAAAGCGTCGGCAGAGGAAGTGATAGGAGAAGAGCAAACACGCACAAGGAATAACTGGTTTGATAAAGAATGCCAGGAGGCCATAAAGAAGAAGAATGAAGTATATCTAAAAATGCAAAGCAAGTACAGAACAAGAGCGACGATAGAAGAATATAGAGAAAGGCGTAGAGAAGAGAAAAAGATACATAAACAAACAAAAAAAAAAAACACGAAAACGAGCAGAGTAAGGAACTCGAAAAACTACGGAACCAAAATGAGAGCAGAAAGTTCTACAGGAAAATAAATAATACCAGGAAAGAGTTCAAACCAAGAATATCAATATGCAATGCCAAAAATGGACAAATCATAAATGAGAAAGACAAGATATTGGACAGATGGGCAGAATACTTCAACAAACATCTTAACGGAGTTGAGGAAAATGACCCAGAAGATGAAGAAAACAACAATAATCCTATAACAGATGAGAACCAACCACCTCTCACATTGGAGGAAGTTAAAAAAGCAATAATGAAAATGAACAATAATAAAGCGCCTGGGTCTGACAATATACCAAGCGAACTCATCAAGCATGGCGGACAAGAACTAACACAGGTCATACACAAATTAATAACAAACATATGGAAGCTGGAAATAATACCGGAAGAATGGAACATAGGCCTGATATGCCCTCTGCATAAAAAAGGTGACCAACTAAATTTCACAAATTACAGAGGTATAATAACACTCTTAAACACAGGCTTCAAAATCTTATCAAACATTATCCATAGCAGAATAGTAAGTTATGTCGAACAGATAATTTAAAACTACCAATGTGGATTCCGTAGTGGAAGATCGACAACCGATCAAATCTTCATACTTAGACAAATCTTAGAAAAGACAACTGAATATATTGTGGATACATACCACACATTCGTGGATTTCAAAGCTGCATACGACAGCATAAATAGAAAGGCGCTATATGACGCGATGCAAGAACTTGAAATACCACCCAAGTTTATAAATCTCACGAGACTTACAATGAAACAAGTGATATGTGCAGTCAAGATACAAAACAAAACATCCAGGCAATTTAAAACACGAAAAGTGAGACAAGGAGACGCTTTTGCGTGCCTACTGATTAATATAGTACTCGAAAAAGCAATAAGAGATTCAAAAATTGAAACGTCTGAATAAATTTTCATAAAATCAGTTCAAATACTGGCATACGCGGACGACATCAATATAATAAGTAGAACAAAACGGAATAACATAGAGGCCTTTAACAACCTAGAAAGAGGAGCTCGAAAAATGGGTCTAGAAATAAATGAACAAAAAACAAAAGCAATGGTCGTAACGCGTAATAGAGGCGGGAGAAATAGAATAGGTCAAAACATAACAGTAGGCGACTATAATATAGAAACAGTACGGGAGTTCGAATACCTAGGTTCACAAATAAATAATGAAAGAAAAAACGAAGAAGAAATAAAGCGAAGAATAATCAAAGCTAATAGATGTTACTATGGAGTCGAAAAACAACTGAGGTCGCCGAACCTGACAAGAAAATCAAAATGTATAATATACAAGACATTAATAAGGCCAGTATTTACATACGCTTCAGAAACGTGGACCCTAAGCAAAGCAGATGAGAACCTCCTGGGAGTCTTTGAAAGGAAAATATTGAGAAAAATATTTGGCCCCCTCCAAGAAAACCAGGCATGGAGGAGCAGATACAACCGCAAGCTGTACCAAATATATGAAGATGTCGACATACTTAAAATAATAAAACTAGGAAGACTAAGATGGGCAGGACATGTAATGAGGATGAATGACGAAAGACCCACAAAACGAGCACGAGCACGATCAGAACCTGATGGAAATAGAGGAAGAGGTAGACCAAAATTGCGATGGATAGACGGGGTAGAAAAGACCTGAGAAGCATAGGGGTAACTAACTGGAAGAATAAAGCCCAAGACAGAGACGGATGGCGGAAGATCCTTGAGGAGGCCAGGACCCACCCCGGGTTGTTAGTTTCAACGATGATGATGACTTGTCAAGAGATTGAGTTTCTTGTTCTTTTTTATATAAAACTGCAGTTAATGATTTTTTTTAGACAATAACATTGATTTATAAAGTGGGTCAGCTTTGACCCATTTTGGATCCCACGGAAGTTTATTATCAATAAACGAAGGTTGAACAACTTTTGTCTGATTTTCTCAAATTTCTCCCATTTAGGCTTCCCTTCAAATCGTTCAAAAAATCACAAAACAAGTGATAAAACCAAACAAATTTTTTCTTATATAATGAAATTCTTAACAGTTTTTGTTTGTAAAACATTTTGAAGTATTTTGTTACAACTTCCAAGTTGCAACAAATCAAACCCGACAAGGTTTGGGTTTGATTTGTTGTATTTTGGAAGTTTTAACTATAAACTATAAAATTGATTCCCTCTGTATTTTTCAAAATTTCAAAACCAAAATTTTTCAATACAAAATTAACTCCGTTGTTTAGAACGTTGTTAATTGAATTTTCTACAAATATTGTCTAAGCCACTTTTATTTCTTTTGCCTAATTTCTAAGTTACAACCAATCAAACTTCAAACCTAGTCCGATTTAACGATGGCATAACATTTGAACGGCTTATCACAGTGACTTCTAGTTTTTACTAATCGATTCAGCGTCCCAAAATTAGTCGGAAAACATATATCATATTCACAAAAAGTTTTTAATTCAAAAATACCATCGAACCAGCCATCGTTCCGCTCGATGACTCTTATACAGTATAATCTCGATAATCCGACACATATGGGACCAGACCAGACAACCGCCGGATTATAAGGAAGAGTGGTGGGAGGGAAGAGCGCGAGTGGTCCAGACCGCCGGATTACTGGACGTGTCGTCCTATTAACTAACGGCCGAATTACCGAGATTATACTGTATACAATTTTTGATTTCGATCTTTATTTTTTGCTCTCCACTTCCAAAGTAGAAGTAGTAAAACAAGAAGCAAATTGAATTTTGTAAAAGCCTTATAAGTGAAAACAAAAAAAGAAGTCTTTGACCTGCCTCTTTTTTCCAAACGATGTCACTGGCCTAGTGACGCACGAACTAGAACGCGAAATATAATGAACAAAATTTAACCCACTACTCATACTTAACCCACTACTAACACTAAGGTTATTCCTGGTCTAGAGGCAAAGCTCTAGACTATAAATCCAGCGGTAGTGGGTTTCGATCCCCACACCAAGCCAAAAATCAGGTAATTTTTCGGCCAAGGTTCACTCAGCTTTTGAAAAATGAAGAGCTGGGGTTAAACCCGGCGTAATGATAGGCGGCGTATGAGCATAGGGCCAGCCAGCCACCCTATCTTCAACAAAAATGCCGAGGCTGACAAATAGCTATCCTTGCTTAGCTCTACCCCTAAGGCATGTAAATGCTAGGAAAAGAGGCCTATTATATTTATTATATACAAAAGATACATGTGGGTACGGTAATATATTACAAGGTATTGATATAATCAAAAAACTCTTGAGTGACGTGATTGAAATTAGTGGATTTCTCATATTTTTTCTAAAGCGGTTATAAGTAGTTTCTTGTGTGATACTTATATATACATATATACTTAATATATATATATATATATATATATATATATATATATATATATATATATATATATATATAGATTTATATATATATATATATATATATATATATATATATATATATATATATACATGTTGTATTTGAGGTTTTCGCGGATAGATACCTGTGTTGTATTGTTTTCTCGGGGATTTCGCGTTGATGCTGAGGGTTGGCTCTGAAAAGAACCGGATTCTCGACGTTTCGGCGAACTAACATTCGCCATTCTCAAGAGATATATGCGTCCGTGCGGGTCAACCGTTAGACGCATACTGAGAGCTCGTTTGTGCGATGCGACTACTTATAGCTGTCTGGCTTCGGGTCATGCGCGTTGTGTGCGGTGCTTCGGTTCGGTTGTTTGTTTGTCTTGTTGGTCGTACATGAGTCTGGGGTGTCTGGGATTGCATTTTAAGGGTGGATATGATCGGTCGCCATGCTGGGGGCAGTCTCAAGGAATCGTCTCTCGTGTTCATGCAGTAGTCTCGTTTTTCTATCTCTATGGCTTCTCTGTATACTCGTGACATTTCGTGGCTGTTCTTGAATCCTAGCAGATATTTTTCTATTGGTACGTCCAATGTAGGTTCGTTCACATGTTCCGCAAGGTATTTCGTAAATTCCATGGGATTCTAAAGGGATGGTGTCTTTAACGCTGCGTAGCATGGAGGATATTTTCTGGTTAGGTTTGAAATTGGTGTCGATGTTGTGCCTTTTAAGGATTCTGGCGATTTTGTCAGTTGATCCATGAACATATGGTAGGTATGCTGTGCTAACGGGTTTCTGGAGTTCTTCAGTTCTTTGGCTACTGTTCTCTGTACGAAGGAAAGCTCTAGATATTAAGCTGTTTGGATATCCATTTGAAGAAAGAGCTTCTCGTAAGTTCCTCAATTCTTTCGGTAAGTTAAGCTGGTCGGCTAGTCTTTTGGACCGGGTAGTAAGAGTGTTGACTACAGATGCTAGTTGTTTGGGATGATGGTGCGAAGAAGCGTTCAGATATCTGTCTGTGTGGGTTGGTTTCCGGTACACAGTGTGACTCAAAGTGCCGTCAGGTTTCTTCTGTACCAAAACATCCAAGAAAGGAAGTCGTTGATGCTTTTCTATCTCCATTGTGGATTTAATTTGGTCGTGTTGGGAGTTAAGATGGTTAAGGAATTTGTCCAGCTCTGGTCTGCCGTGGGGCCAGATTATAAATTTGTCGTCAACATATCTTAACCAGAGTGTAGGTTTAAGTTTGGCTGATGAGATTGCCTTTTCCTCAAAATCTGTAAGAAATATGTTGGCTATTACTGGAGATAGAGGTGAACCCATTGGTGCTAGATATATATATATATATATATATATATATATATATATATAGCTAGATATATATATATATATATATATATATATATATATATATATATCTATATATATATATATATATATATATATATATATATATATAAATTCCATAAATATCTGGTAAATGGCTGCACATAACAAGTCTTGTTTTTGGGTTATATAGCTTCATGTGTCCACGTGTGAGGTTTTCCCCATTTTTCGGTATTTTTAATCATTCTTTGTGGATATAGCATGTTAGTTCTAGTAAATTCAAACCAAATACCGTTAGTATATTTAGCTGCTTGAAATGGGTTCTGCATGAGGCATATATAGGTATACCTAGTAAGGCCCGAGTAACTCTTTTCAGGCCTTTCAGGATTCTTGGCAATTCTGAAGATGTCCACCCTAGCTATTCTTCTGCAAAGTAATAATTGAGTAGCTCTTAAAGTGTCACAAATTTTCGTAGGTAGCGAATACAAAAGGTTCTTTTATTAGGCAATTTGCCTAGATTTTCGATTGTTTTATGCCGAAACAGATGGTCTTCGATTACAAGACCTAGAAATTTCGATGTTTAGACTCTATTTATTTCTATATTTTGTATTTCTATGCAAAATGTTCGCTGCATACTCGTTGCAGCTAGTTTGGAATACCATGAATTCTGTTCTTTTTTGCAAGTTAGAAAACAGTTTAGGAAAACCATTTAGAAATGTATTTCATTGCACTGTTTGCCTCTAATTGAAAGGCTTGCACACTATTTTATTAAGAGGCATCGGCATATAGCGTACAGTTACAACCTTGTGTACACGCTACTAAATCTGCCAGGAACAGAATGAATAGTGTGGGCGAATAAACACTTCCTTGGGTTATCCTTAATTGTGTGACTATTTCTGGCGACACTCCATTTCTCTTATGCGACTATATTCTTACGAATTGGGATCGGTTATTCAAAAATGATGTCAGCCAGTTTCCCGCTTCCCTCTCAAGCCGTACCTATTGTCCTTGTATGTATGTGTACTTGTCAAGCAGTAGTTTGTGACGCAGTAAAAGGTTTTGCTGAGGTCGCAAAAAACCCCTATTGGATAATTTGCTCTGTCTATTTCAGTAAGGATTTTATTGTACAAGCGTAGGATCGCTGTGTTGATGGATTTTCCACTTTTGAAACCATGTTGTTCTGGAGGGATATTTTTGTGTTTCATAATAAATGGGTTGAGTCCATGTAAGAAACAATACTCAAGATTTTGGAGAGCACAGAAATTAAGGCAATAGGTCTGTAGTTATAAATCCTCTTGTGACCCGCTAATTGGGTTATTGAATAAAAACAAATTATCGATTTTTTTAAATGTATTTTAAAACCTTATTATAAATAATTCGGATATGCGATGTGAAAAAGTTAAAAAAAAATGTTCAATTAATTATAAACAATTTAAAAGGGATAAAATTTTGAAAATAATCAAATCAAATCAAATATATTTATTTCATTATCTAAGTTACAATACAGAAATGCTAACTAAATCAAATATGTCAAAACAAAAATATGCAATTATGCATCACACCGCGTTTGAGAAATTGTAAATTGGCACACCAAAACAAATCAGAACAAAACCAATTTCATAAACGCTGTGTGAGCACAAAAACCAAAGACGACCGATTGCAAAGAAGATTACAAAATAACTTAAATTCTAAGCGAATCATGTCGGTTTTAAAGTTTCTATGAGCAGCAATATATCTAAACAGATATAGTAATTATCTACAAATTTTAAATTAAATATTAATATACGATTGAACCAAATTAAAATAAATAAAATAAAATAAGTAGCGCACCAATAAGTCGCGTAATCAACTATGCGCCACACCAAGCTTGCAAAAAGTAAAATAGGAACAGCAGTGCAGTGCACAAAACAAAAATTCAAATCATAACATGAACCAATTTCCCCGCTGATGTGTGAGCATAAAATCAAACACGCTCGCCTTTAGTACTACTTAATAATATTTACAATAAATTTAATATTAAATATAATCAATAATTCAAAAATTCTTCAAAATTGTATGGTTCTATGTCTCTAATATAGTTAAAAAGGTCTCTTTTTAACTTCTTGATATTACTAATTAGTTTAATCTCCTTTGGCAGTCTGTTGTAGATTTTCAAGATGCTATAGGGAGGGCTCCTTTCCGTCATCGATAGGTTATGTCTTGGATATTCATACAACTCTTTATTATATCTAGTATTCTGTGCTATCGGTTTTATAAAACGTTCAAATAAATATTTATGTTTAAATAAGAAAATTACACTTTCGTATATGTATATACCCGAACATGTTAACAGATTCGCTCTTTTAAAGTGTCCTCTACAAGACTCCCGAAAGGGTAAGTTAAGTAAAATTCGTAGAACCTGTTTCTGCACTCTGAATACCTTTCCTGAATGGATTCCGTTTCCCCAGAAAATTATCCCATATTTGATATGTGAATAGAAGTTAGCGAAGTATACCATTCTCATGACATTTGTATCTACATATCGACTGAGCACTCTTATCGCGTAAACTGATCTGTTTAGCTTTACTAAAAGTTGGTTAATATGACTTGACCAGTCCAGAGTTTTGTCCAAATGAATGCCCAAAAGCCTGACCGACTGTTGCATTTTTATTGATTCACCTTCAATAAATATCTCCTCTGGGTAGGTGATTACGGATCTTTTTGTTTTAAAAGTGATTACCTTGGTTTTCTGGCTATTTAGGATTAGTCTAATCTCAGTGAACCACGACAATAATGCGAACATAACTAGATTCGCATTGATAGTAATATCCTCTATAGTCTTGTTTATTATTAGTACAGAGGTGTCGTCTGCATAGTTTACCAGTGAGTGTCGCGGAATGATTGGAACTTGGGACAAATCATTTATATAAATTGTAAACAGTAATGGACCAATGGTACTTCCTTGCGGCATGACCCTGTTTATTGACCTTGGAGTGGACTTCAATGCACCATATGTTGTTTCTAGCCTGGTGATGTGAATTCTATTCTGTAAAAAGGATTGTAACCAATTCAACGCTGTTCCACGAACCCCATAATTAAAAAGTTTATCTTTTAGTAAAGCATGATCCACTAGGTCATAAGCCTAAGGTCGACTAGTAAAGCACACGGTATGTTTTTTAATTCCAGACTATCTGTTATTCCTGATATGATTTCGTAGCATGCTGTATCTATGCTTTTACCCTTTACAAAACCATGCTGTTGCTGGGCTATAATTTTATGCTTATTCAAAAAAGAGAGTAATCTGACGCATACCAATTTTTCAAAGATTTTTGAGAACGATGACAAGATACTTATCGGCCTGTAATTATTAATGTCCGTTTTATCACCATTTTTATAAACAGGAGTAATTAACGCCACTTTTAATAAATCCGGGAATACACCAAACATAAGTGAGTTGTTGATTATATACAGCAAGGGTTTAAGCACACTGGAAACAACATTTTTTATAACAATACTGGGGATTTCATCTTTACCCGCACTTTTTTTATTTTTCAAGCTCATTATAGTGTTATACAGTTCTTCCTCGGTTACAGGTTTAAGGAAAATCGTGTGACTATTGCTCACTATATTGTTAACGTACCTCACCCTTGGTTGAGCGCTGGATAGGCTTTCAGCTTTATCAGCAAAGAAATTGTTGACAGTAGTGGCGATGGAATGTTGATTAGATTTTTCAAATAAAAAATTGTTATTCTTTTTAGTCCCGGTGATTTGCCGAACAATGTTCCAAGATGTCTTTTGTATATCTGTTGCATTCTCAAGTTGTCTCTTAAAGTTGTTTTTTTTTCTTCTCTAAGTAAACTATTGTAGATTCTATGTAGTCTATTGTACGGTAGCTTATAATCACGATTATAGTGCGATAAAGTTTGTAATAACTCAAGGTGCTTCTTCAAGCTGAATAGTTTGGGGTTTGAGAAAATCCGCGGCGCTGATCGTATGGTATTAATAATCACGTGACTCCAAACGCGCCATAATTTGTTTGTGACGTCGAAAGGGTGAAACTTCATTCTAACATTCAAACATAAACATTCTTTATAAAATCGTCGTTTTTGGATTGTTTCGGCGCACTGTTTAAATAAAACCATTAGTTTCGATGTTTAACAATGCGGGACATTTCAAAAATTTCAAGGGGTTCTTTTTGTAGTACTCCTTAACGATGGTACGAAATAAGCACGACAACTTTTAATATTTGACTTTTAATATTTGACATGTCTACTACTGCTACTGTATCAACAAAGTCAGGTGCGGGTAGAAATTACCCATTTTACGTCACAACGCGACCGGCCTGTTTTCGGTACAGAGTTAATAACAGTATAATTTCTATTTGTTATAACTTTTTATTTACAACGAAAAGAAGAAAACAAAAAGAGTTTTGTTATAAAACTTATATATGAGCTTTCGATTTATGAAAAAAATTGATTCAAATACCCAATTGTTTTGAGCCGTGTAGATTGATTTTTTTTAGATTTATCACAAATGAATTTTATTTTATTCTTTATGTATTTGTCTTGTTTATGTTTTATTCTGCTTCAAATCTTGGTAGTCTAGTCTCCACATTATAATTAAAATTTAAACCGAACAATATGGACGTCCATTGTAGGCAACTCTATATACTCTGTTGCTAATATATTTTTTTATTTTCAGGAGAATTGATGGATATCATTGCCTTGACGAATTCCGCAATCAATTTCATCTTGTACTGTTCGATGTCGCAACAGTTCCGCTCTACATTTCGTGAAGTCGTCGTGTCGATCTTCCTGCAGAAGAAGAACCGACCGCCGCGGCTGAAGGGCAAATGCGCCAATACCGAAATCACACAAGTTTAAATTTAAAGAGAGTGCAGGATTTGTGGATGACTGTTCGATGTGAATTTTGTGTTTCATTTTCTTTGCAGAGTTTTAATTTTAATTACTTAAGCTCGCGTTTTCTGAATCGAAATTTAACATATTTAAGTTAGAAGAAGAATAAAGGATTTCGAATTGTATTTAGCATGTAATATGAAACGTAACCATCATTATATATTTCTGAGCAACGAGAACAAGTTTTTTTTCCAACGAGTTTTTTTTCCTTTATTAAAATAATTATATTTTTTTGAACAAAATTATGTAAATTAAATTAATTTCTGTTGCAGAAAAATCTATATATAAACTAGCTAATTTATTGAACTATTGTTACGGGTTTCCACGGCAAATTTTACGAATTTATTCTGTACAAAACTTGTCATATATAAAGCATGTGATTAATAAATAGTGAGAGAGACGACGGTTCAATTAAAAATCTTGACTTAGTTTTTTTTTCTTGTGTTAATTAGACGCGATGCTTGACAACAAAATATATTAAATAAATGAACAAAAAATATACAAAATATTCGAAAAAACACGTTTTATTCCTGCATATTTTAGTATAATTATGATAAACGACCACTCAAAATCCTTCCTCACTTCATTTTCCTTTGTAATTATCATTTCATTTATAAAAAAATACATATTCAAATATTTTTTTTAGCAGAAAATTAGGTTTTGACCTTGTATTATCTGAAGTTTAAACGGAATAAACAGTCTACAAGTAAGATTATACAGATAATCTAACCTCTAGCCCTTCGTGCTATCTTCTTAAGTTTTCAAGATCCTTATGGCATCTCCACTTCCGATGTGGAAGCTGACCTGTCCGCCTATAGATGTTAAGTCTCTTCTGACAGGATCATATATCTCCAAAAAGTCAGGCAAAAGTCAAAAGAGTTATTTTTCCTGTAACTCGCCGAATCGAAATTTTTAATTAATAATTTTACGTGTTCGGAAGACCAAACTTCTTTCAAATCTATCAACAGAAAGCTCATCATGGTTCTTATAAGAGCCGTTTATTTTGAAAGTGGCCTAAGCCCATTTATACTTAAATTGAGATATTTAATGGTTTGCGTTTCAATGCAATTAAAAATATACGTACAGGATACTAATGCCTCATACTGCTTAAATGTATCTAAGGGTATAATATACGTAATAATATGCGTTTTCTTACCAAGAATGGATTTAGGCCACTTTCAAAATTAGCAACCAGATTCATTATAAAATCTGAAGGAGCCCAAGTACATTCAACATAATTTAAGATGTTTCAAATTGAAAAAAACCATACTCAATTTATTTTACGTATTTTTACAACACTTCAGAAACATAATTTATGCGATTCAAAACATTTTTTAACTAGATTAGATTAGATTCCTTTTATTGGCATAAACAACTACAGTTTTACATATAACAGTGCTACCATCTATGTTAACCAAATAATTACACACACGCTCCAACCTAAGACAGAACAAAAAATAATAAATAACCAGAAGAAAACAAACAAAAAGAAAAAGAAAAAAAAATAATCCTCTTAAAAACAACATTTCCTCTCAAATAATAATAATAATAAAATCACGCGTCACCAGATGGTAAAAGAACTAAAGTTTTATTCTTTTTTAACTCCACCACTCTTTTCATCAAGGGCCATCCCTCCGTCCTCCCTCATACACGAGCCCCAGCCTTCTACTACCACACTCTCCTCTCTGCTCCACTGACATCCTGCACAGCTTTGAGCCCAATGCGCCCATACGTCACTAGCTTTCCCACATATCTCACATCGTTTAAAACGGGAGCCCATCCAGTATCTCCTGCCCTTTTCCTATGACCCGCATCTGTGCCGTGCTATCAATGCTTGAGGAAGTCTGTCTCTTGCAAGGTACAACGGGAGCCTTTGGAACACTTGCACGCTCCCATATTCAGGTAGAAAATTACTCCCCTCGATCATCCTCTGACGACTCTGCAGCTCCACCTCGGTTAACCTTTCATATACCAGTTCTTCCACCTTCCTTCCACTCACAAACATTCTCGCAATTTCCCCGTATGCCCACCCGCAGCTTCCATACAACTTCTTCCTTTCACTCCCCCATTTAGTCACCTTATGAATACCCAAACCTTCCATTCTTACAACTCTCAGTACTTCTTTTGCAATTCGTTCAGTGCCCATTCAATACACTTTCCTTTCAAACTTGGCGACCCTCCTAGCTGCTTGCGAAAACACTTTCACCATATTTGTTTCTTGCAGCACAATGTATGTCGGCGTGGACCTGTCTAGTTTGAGGGCCATTTTTAGAAACTGCAGCTGCACTCTCTCAATTCTCTCCTCCTCTCTCACTCCCCACACTTCCGCTCCATACAAAAGAATACTTCTCACACATGCCTTCCACACTACCATTTTCGCTGCAAAGTTATTGTTCAAGCACTCCTTCCATACATTCCATAGCCCGTTTGCAGCCACCCACGCCTTTTTACAAATATATTTTACATGGTCTTTAGCGGACCCATCCTGCCCAAACATAAACCCAAGGTATTTGAAGCTGCTAACTTGCTCAATTATGTTGCTTCCCCACTTAAACGATTCACTCCTATTACCCGCTCTCTTTCGAAACACCATCCATTTAGTCTTTTTAACATTTACTACCAGTCTCCTCTTTTCAAAAAATCTTTTCACACGATCGATCATCTCTGAAATTTCACATTTCGTACTAGTTAAGATCACTACGTCGTCCGCGTAAGCCAAACTCTAAACTTTCCTATTACCAATTACTACCCCTCCAGCTTGACCTTTGCTCAGTACACTCTCTAAATCAGCCGTGTACAGGTTAAATAATATTGGACTCAACGGACAACCCTGCCTTAGCCCAATTCTAACCTCAAAACTTTCTGAAACTTCCGCTCCTACTTTCACTCTGCAACAGGTATGTTGATATAAATTCCTGATTCTCTCGATTAACTGCCGCGCTACACCTTTTATTCTCAGACATTCCCACATTCTCTCCCTCCTCATAGTGTCGTAAGCTGCCTTCAAATCTATAAACAGAGCGTAAAGCTTCCCTTGTTTCTTAACCAATTCCTTCTCCACAATATATTTCAACGTCACCAAGTGCTCCACCGTACTATAATGTTTTCTAAATCCAGCTTGCACATCTGGGATTAGGCCTTTATCTTCCTCCTCACATAAAAGCTTTTGCTCCAACAGCTTTGCATAGATTTTATAAGACGAGTCCATAACCGTTATTCCTCGGTAGTTAGCTAAGTCTTCACTATCTCCACTTTTATATATTGGTACAATTGAGCCTTCCTTCCAGCTCTCCGGCACCCTTTTACAACCTCTGTACATCTTGTTTAGCTCTTTGAAAAGCTCTTGCTGGATGAGTATCGGCGCATGCTTCCACGCTTCATTCGGGATACTGTCCAAGCCCACTGCTTTTTTTTCGGAAGCCTATCCACAACACTTGTAAATTTTTCCCACGTAAATTCATCACTGCCAATTACTGCCCCATTAACCCCTCCTGTATCGTCGCCGAACTGTTCGGGCACACCACTGGTTAGCAGCTCTTTAAAGTAGGTTCTCCACTGGTCCAGCGGCTTGTCACAACACCCTTGTTTTCGTCTATAAGCTGACACCATTTTCCAAATATCCGCTTCATTGTGGATCTCTTTTAACTTCTCGAACTGCGCGGCTTCCCTCTCCTTCTTCTTTTGGACTTCCAGCTCCTCCAGCTGCTTACGGCACCTATTGTATTCCTCCATCGAGTCCTGGCCCTCCTTCCACCTTCTGAACTTCTTCCTCACAGACCTCTTAAGTTCCTTTACTTCATCGTCAACCATATATGTTTCTTTAGCCCCTCCACATTTGATCTTGACCCGAACCATGGCTTCTCGAACCACTTCCATTAAATGCTGCAAACTACCGACTCCCGGGGTTATTCTTTCCAGATTGCTTTGGAACTTAACAATGGCTTTATCGTTCCAAACCGAGACTACTTTAGCATAACTATTCTCTCTTGGCACTGTCCTGATTTTACCTTCCCACGTTATTTCCAATGGAAAATGACTCATCTCTCTCGCCTATTTGCATGTTCATTATGCGCATTCTTGCTACCTCATTGACTACTACATAATCAATTACCGATGCCCCTCTCCCACCAGCATAAGTGAATTCCCCGCTCCAGTCTCCTTCAACACACCCGTTAATTACATTCCATTCCTTATCTTCCACCCATTCCAACCATTTTCTGCCTTCTTTGGTAACTAACTTATCCCTCGATCTTCTCGTTATCTTCGAACCCTCCGCACTTATATTTCCTGTTTGGAGATCACCTATCCTTACGTTCCAATCTCCTGCCAAGACAATTCTTGCTCCTGACACGTCGCTAGTTCTTCTGTTAATTTCTTTCATAATCAGCTCCAAATTTTGGTTGTTATAGATTATGAACAATCTTAACACCTCCCCATTGATTTCCACGGCCCTTTCTTGAATACCTTCAAATTCCTCCTGATAGTTCTGTCTTGACTCGACAATATTTACTTGCACCCCTGTTATTATTCCTCCCCTGGCTCTACCTTTGACCTGTTTCTTCAGGGCACCTTGACACTCCCATCTAAATCCCCTAGGTAACTTAGATTTAACATCCGGCCAGTCTTTCTCTTCCACCCACGTTTCCACCAAACCTATTATGTGAAAACTTTTCAAATAGTCACATAAGTCCGACTTCCTCGCCCCTCCGACTTTTTTTTAAAGACCAGCTATATTCCATACCAATATTTTAATTTGTTCTAGACCCTCCCCCAAACCCCCACTCCGCCCCCAACCGCCACCACCCCCACTCACTGAAAAACCTTTTTCTCCAAAGATAATGTCACTTCAATTAAAATGAACCATTCATTATCTATCTTCAACTTCTGATGCGCTAGTTTCACTTCTTTCCCTTCCAACTTTGCCACTGTTGCCCTCTTTCTAAGTTCCTGTTGAATTTTCCTCTGCCTCACGGTTAAGTCGTCATCTATATAAATATTACTGCCGGCTAATTTATTTTTATTTCTCATCACATCCATTTTCTCTTCCCATTTACTTAGTTTAACTACTATGGGTGAAACGCCATTTCCGCTTGCTTTTCCCACTTTATACATCTCCAGGATTGCGGGCTCCAACATGAGTGTATTCGAAAATACCTTCTTCACTTCCACTTTCCAATTCTCCGCCTCTTTAATACCATTTATAACTATGTTACATTTCCTATTCTGCTTGTGCTTTTCTTCTTCTAACTTGAAAAGTTCATCCAATCTTCTTCCTACCAGTTCGTTTTTTTCCTAGTTCTATTTCTAACACCTCATTTTTAACCTTAACTGCTTTAAGCTCCTTTTCCAGGTTGGCCACTCTTTCCCTGGGCTCATTGTTGTCCGCACTAATAGATTTCAGCTGCTCCATCAGCCCAGCTTTCCACACTTTGTCCTCCTCCTTCTCCATAGTCATTTTTCGTATTAGACTCACTATCTGATCTTTCACCTCAACCATCTCCTTTAACAATATTTCCATCGATATAGGGTCTACCTTTCCGGCTGGACTTTCCTTCTCCTTCCTCTTCTTTTTATGAGAAGCTTCTGGAGTTCGATCCAACCGCCTACTTCTTCTAAACGGCACGAATTCCTCTCTCTCGCTCTCCGTGATGCTGCCTCTTTCCCCGCTGCCGGCCATCGCGCGCTTCGCAGAATCCTCCGCGCGCACTAACGCTCACTCTTCACTGTTCTGCACTCCTAATACCCGCGCTGGCTTAATAATTTGATACACAGGCCCCCCTTATTTGTTTACTCAATCGCTTGCAATGATAATGACTTTATAGGCTCTAGGCCTCCGCTAGAAATTCGACGCTAGCGACCAAACACCGGGAAACACTCTAACTAACTTGGTATAACACGACTGTCGCACTTCACTTCAACGCTTCAACTCCTATTTTTTAACTACATAACGTACAAAATTACAAACATAAATTACGAAACAATTTACTACTCATCTACATTTTGTGTGTGTGAAACGGATTTGAAGAAATCATGATGTTCCGGTGGTATATATCGTAATAGGTCAATTATGTCCTTGCATTTTGCTGTTGTAATTTGTCTGATATTTTTATACAGTGGTGTCAATACAATATTCTCGAACTTTCTTGGTCTATCCCGACGTAGTAATAAATTCAGGACTAAAATTTTCATTCTCATTCATTGACGTCTTATAGAAAATTTTATACGGTTCATTTCTGAAAAAACGCATCCAACATATTTTTAACCAGTTTATTGATTCTCCATCAGAATTCTTTACCCTTTTAAAAATTGGGTCTTCTAAGACAGAAGGAGAAGGAAAGTCCAGCCGGAGAAGTAGACCCTATATCGATGGAAATATTGTTAAAGGAGATGGTTGAGGTGAAAGATCAGATAGTGAGTCTAATAAGAAAAATGACTATGGAGAAGGAGGAGGACAAAGTGTGGAAAGCTGGGCTGATGGAGCAGCTGAAATCTATTAGTGCGGACAAAAATGAGACCAGGGAAAGAGTGGCCAACCTGGAAAAGGAACTTAAAGCAGTTAAGGTTAAAAATGAGGTGCTAGAAATAGAACTAGGGGAAAAAAACGAACAGGTAGGAAGAAGACTGGATGAACTTTTCAAATTAGAAGAAGAAAAGGACAAACAGAATAGGAAATGTAACATAGTTATAAATGGTATTAATGAGGCGGAGAATTGGAAAGTGGAAGTGAAGAAGGTATTTTCGAATACACTCATGTTGGAGCCCGCAATCCTGGAGATGTATAAAGTGGGAAAAGCAAGCGGAAATGGCGTTTCACCCATAGTAGTTAAACTAAGTAAATGGGAAGAGAAAATGGATGTGATGAGAAATAAAAATAAATTAGCCGGCAGTAATATTTATATAGATGACGACTTAACCGTGAGGCAGAGAAAAATTCAACAGGAACTTAGAAAGAGGGCAAGAGTGGCAAAGTTGGAAGGGAAAGAAGTGAAACTAGCGCATCAGAAGTTGAAGATAGATAATGAATCGTTCATTTTAAATGAAGCGACATTATCTTTGGAGAAAAAGGTTTCTCAGTGAGTGGGGGCGGTGGCGGTAGGGGCCGGAGTGGAGGTTTGGGGCAGGGTCTAGAACAAATTAAAACATTGGTATGGAATATAGCTGGTCCTAAAAAAAAAGTCGGAGGGGCGAGGAAGTCGGACTTATGTGACTATTTGAAAAGTTTTCACATAATAGGTTTGCTGGAAACGTGGGTCGAAGAGAAAGACTGGCCGGATGTTAAATCTAAGTTACCTAAGGGATTTAGGTGGGAGTGTCAAGGTGCCCCGAAGGAACAGGTCAAAGATAGAGCGAGGGGAGGAATAATAACAGGGGTGCAAGTAAATGTTGTCGAGTCAAGAGAGAACTTTCAGGAGGAATTTGAAGGTATTCAAGAGAGGGCCGTGGAAATCAATGGGCAGGTGTTAAGATGGTTCATAATCTATAACAACCAAAATTTGGAGCTGTTTATGAAAGAAATTAACAGAAGAGCTAGCGACGTGTCAGGAGAAAGAATTGTCTTGGCAGGAGATTGGAATGTAAGAATAGGTGAACTCCAAACAGGAAATATAAGTGCGGAGGGTTCGAAGATAACGAGAAGATCGAGGGATAAGTTAGTTACCAAAGAAGGCAGAAAATGGTTGGAACGGGTAGAAGATAAGGAATGGAATGTAATTAACGGGTGTGTTGAAGGAGACTGGAGCGGGCAATTCACTTATGCTGATGGGAGAGGGGCATTGGTAATTGATTATGTAGTAGTCAATGAGGTAGCAAGAATGCGCATAATGAACATGCAAATTGGCGAGAGAGATGAGTCTGATCATTTTCCATTGGAAATAACGTGGGAAGGTAAAATCAGGACAGTGCCAAGAGAGAATAGTTATGCTAAAGTAGTCTCGGTTTGGAACGATAAAGCCATTGTTAAGCTCCAAAACAATTTGGAAAGAATAACTCCGGGAGTCGGTAGTTTGCAGCATTTAATGGAAGTGGTTCGAGAGGCCATGGTTCGGGTCAAGATAAAATGTGGAGGAGCTAAAGAAACATATATGGTTGACGATGAAGTCAAGGAACTTAAGAGGTCTGTGAGGAAGAAGTTCAAAAGGTAGAAGGCGGGCCAGGACTCGATGGAGGAATGCAATAGGTGCCGTAAGCAGCTGAAGGAGCTGGAACTCCAAAAGAAGAAGGAGAGGGAAGCCGCGTAGTTCGAGAAGTTAAAGGAGATCCACAGTGGAGCGGATATTTGGAAAATGGTGTCAGCTTATAGACGAAAACAAGGGTGTTGTGACAAGCCGCTGGACCTGTGGAGAACCTACTTTAAAGAGCTGCTAACCAGTGGTGTGCCCGAGCAGTTCGGCGACGATACAGGAGGGGTTAATGGGGCAGTAATTGGCAGTGATGAATTTACGTGGGAAGAATTTACAAGTGTTGTGGATAGGCTTCCGATAATAAAAAGCAGTGGGCTTGGACAGTATCCCGAATGAAGCGTGGAAGCATGCACCGATACTCATCCAGCAAGAGCTTTTCAAAGAGCTAAACAAGATGTACAGAGGTTGTAAAAGGGTGCCGGAGAGCTGGAAGGAAGGCTTAATTGTACCAATATATAAAAGTGGAGATAGGGAAGACTTAGCTAATTACCGAGGAATAACGGTTATGGTCTCGTCTTATAAAATCTATGCAAAGCTGTTGGAGCAAAAGATTTTATGTGAGGAGGAAGATAAAGGCCTAATCCCAGATGTGCAAGCTGGATTTAGAAAACATTATAGTACGGTGGAGCACTTGGTGACGTTGAAATATATTGTGGAGAAGGAATTGGTTAAGAAAAAAGGGAAGCTTTACGCTCTGTTTATAGATTTGAAGGCAGCTTACGATACCGTGGGGAGGGCGAGAATGTGGGAATGTCTGAGAATTAAAGGTATAGCGCGGCAGTTAATCGAGAGAATCAGGGATTTATATCAGCATACCTGTTGCAGAGTGAAAGTAGGAGCGGAAGTTTCAGAAAGTTTTGAGGTTAGAATGGGGCTAAGGCAGGGTTGTCCGTTGAGTCCAATATTATTTAACCTGTACACGGCTGATTTAGAGAGTGTACTGAGCAAAGGTCAAGCTGGAGGGGTAGTAATTGGTAATAGGAAAGTTTGGAGTTTGGCTTACGCGGACGACGTTGTGATCTTAGCTAGTACGAAAGGAGAACTGTCAGAGATGATCGATCGGGTGAAAAGATTTTTGGAAAAGAGGAAACTGGTAGTGAATGTGAAAAAGACTAAATGGATGGTGTTTCGAAAGAGAGCGGGTAATAGGAGTGAATCGTTTAAGTGGGGAAGCAGCATAATTGAGCAAGTTAGCAGCTTCAAATACCTTGGGTTTATGTTTGGGCAGGATGGGTCTGCTAAAGACCATGTGAAATATATTTGTAAAAAGGCGTGGGTGGCTGCAAACGGGCTATGGAATGTATGGAAGGAGTGCTTGAACAATAACTTTGCAGCGAAAATGGTAGTGTGGAAGGCATGTGTGAGAAGTATTCTTTTGTATGGAGCGGAAGTGTGGGGAGTGAGAGAGGAGGAGAGAATTGAGAGAGTGCAGCTGCAGTTTCTAAAAATGGCCCTCAAACTAGACAGGTCCACGCCGATACATTGTGCTGCAAGAAACAAATATGGTGAAAGTGTTTGCGCAAGCAGCTAGGAGGGTCGTCAAGTTTGAATTGAAAGTGTATAGAATGGGCAATGAACGAATTGTAAAAGAAGTATTGAGAGTTGTAAGAATGGAAGGTTTGGGTATTCATAAGGTGACTAAATGGGGGAGTGAAAGGAAGAAGTTGTATGAAAGCTGCGGGTGGGCATACGGGGAAATTGCGAGAATGTTTGTGAGTGGAAGGAAGGTGGAAGAACTGGTATATGAAAGGTTAACCGAGGTGGAGCTGCAGAGTCGTCAGATGATGATCGAGGGGAGTTATTTTCTACCTGAATATGGGAGCGTGCAAGTGTTCCAAAGGCTCCCGTTGTACCTTACAAGAGATAGACTTCCTCAAGCATTGATAGCACGGCACAGATGCGGGTCAGAGGAAAAGGGCAGGAGATACTGGATGGGCTCCCGTTTTAAACGATGTGAGATATGCTAGTGACGTGTGGGCGCATTGGGCTCAAAGCTGTGCAGGATGTCAGTGGAGCAGAGAGGAGAGTGTCGTAGTAGAAGACTGGGGCTCGTGTATGAGGGAGGACGGAGCGGGATGGCCCTTGATGAAAAGAGTGGTGGAGTTAAAAAAGAATAAAACTTTAGTTCTTTTACCATCTGGTGACGTTTGATTTTATTATTATTATTATTTGAGAGGAAATGTTGTTTTTGAGAGAATTTTTTTTTACTTTTTGTTTGTTTTCTTCTAGTTATTTATTATTTTTTTGTTCTGTCTTAGGTTGGAGCGTGTATGTAATTATTTGGTTAACATAGCTGGTAGCACTGTTATATGTAAAACTGTAGTTGTTTATGCCAATAAAAGGAATCTATATATAATTGCGTCTTCTAATTATTTTGTTGATACAAAATCTTTTTGTCTCATTTCTTTTAGAATAAAGTTATTACCTTTCCGACAATTTTTGATAATGTTGTAATAATCTTGGGGAACGAACAGTAAATTATTATTTTTAAAATTACATTTCTACCACGCCTAAATCTCTATCATTCAAATCTCTTTTCATCTCCAAAATTTGTGATCTATGATTTCCACATTATTTTCCAAAGTTTGGACAATTTTTAAGCACATTAAAGCTACTTTAATGTTTCTATTTTGCCCTGCACACATGTCACTGTAAGCTATAATGTGTCTTCACTTCTTACATTTTTAATATGTTTTAGGATGCATGAAGCAATTTCTTGAGCACCTCTGGATGCAATAGTTTCATCCCAAACGTACATGTGAACATTATCGTAATGAAAATAATTGTGAATACCCAAATTTAGAACATACATATTGCTTTTGTAATATGCTACTGAGGTAGTCAACTTTGGATACCGTTATGCTTTTTGCAAGTCGAACGAAAAAGCGAAATAATAATCTGAATTACGTGATACTTGTTCCTGATCTTTTTTAAGTGACTTCCTAGCTGATTCTGCTAGTCTTAAATGGACACCGTGTTCTTCTGTAAGTTTATTCTTTTCTCCATCATCATTCGATGCTTTCATTTTGATGTTTAATAAGTCGCATTTTTGACATGTATCTTTGCGCGGTTGGTGGAAATCTTTGTTAAATATTTTTCCGTAAGTCCACTCATTAACGGCTTTTATTTTATTTTCCTCGCAATGAAGCTCGTATAAATTAAACATTTTTCTAAGAGTTTGATCAGGATGTAGATATCTTCTATTAGGATTATGAGATCTGGTATAATGGGATACAAATTTAGGAAAACTTTTAATATGGTTTTGAACGTGCGTTTTCTCTTCCTCAGATAATTTTCTTGATGATCCAACCATCCTCCCACGTAAATCATTTCCTGCATTTGCAGAGTTTAATACACGTTTTAAGCGTCCTTCACTTACTTTAAAGGTATCCAGAAAGATTTTTTTACAGACGGGAACTTTTCCGTTTTTAGAATTTAACAAATACCTAAAACTCCAATTTCATGGCGAACCATTTCCGTTTTTTTGACGTCTTCGTATCACAGTTTTGCGCTCGACAGCTTCGTAAAGCAATACAATTTGTTTATTAAAGTCACCCAAATACCAAAACTTCTAAAAACTATTCTTTGGTTCTTCGTAATTTTTTAAGCAAGCTTTTCGACAACGGCAATCTTTGTTTTCGAAAACTTTGGATGGTACAATATTTCCGGTTTGTGTACAATATATTTTTCCAGAATTCCGTTTACTCTTACGCACTTTTTGAATGTATGTTTCGTCAATCTTTTCTCCATTGGTATCTGCATCTTCATCCCCTGAAGACGAATATTGTTCTATAATTCTGTTTCTTTTTAGATTTTCTTTGAAATCATTAGTTAATAATTCTTCTTCACTATCTGAACAAAATGGTCGAGTCGTTTTGTTCTTCCTCATGTGTGAAAAAATAATTTCTAAAATTTAATATTAAATTTTAAAGTTTTATATTAATTAAGCGTACTGATTATTCAATTAATGTAATTGTCCTAAAACTGAGGTTAACTTGTTAAATACTAATTAAATAAAATTACCTTCATCACTGCCTTCGGACATTATCAACAATAAATATCTTAATTTAAGTAGAAATGGACTTAGGCCACTTTCAAAATAAACGGCTCAATTATTGAACTAATTAGTCCAGAATTATCGTATTTACTCGGAATATAAGCAACCTCCAATGCTTTATTGATAAATAACATGAAGTTGTACATGTAACCACGGCAACTGGAAATATTTGACAAATGGCCTTAGGGGACTTCAATGGACTTAGGCCACTTTCAAAATAAACAGCTCAATTATTATTTGGTCTTCTCCAATTTGTGTATGCGCGAAGAATTTAAAATAAGTGTTCAAGTGGTATATAATGTAATAAAAAAGTCCTCGCATTTGAGATTTGCGAGTGGTCCCGTTTTTTTTATTTTTTTTAATTTTGAAATTGAAATTCATATTCGAAGATTAATAAGTTTTCTCTTGGGACATTTTAATATATTCACATTCTCACACAGTTTTTTTGCAATTTAATTTGTTATAAACAAGTTATTAACGAATTGTTGAAAATTCCATATTATCCAAATATTATTATATGGTAACATATATCCGGAGATACGTATGAATCCGTTAGCGGAACGAAACAGAAATTTTAAATTAAATTGTTTATAATAAATTCATTGCATATTGATAATTCAACTGCTGCTTTGTTAATTATACATAGAGCTTTAGAGATCACATAAAATTTTATTGAATAATATTTTGCATATCGATTTTATAAACTCTCACAATAGGACTTACGCCATATTCAAAATAAACTTTTTCATCTCTTCATTAATTAATCAAATTTTCGTGTTACAAAATCTTAATGATTTTAAATATATCAGTAACAAGATACTTCAGAATAAAAATATCAAAACTCGATATTTTTGAAAAATGGAGTTAGGCCACTTTCAAAATAAACGGCTCATTAATATACAATCTGTAAACCTTTCATGCATCAATTTTTGAAATGGCGAATTAAAAAATATTTTAAGTATTTTTAGGATATTTAGGATATAATGAATTTTTTTAAATTTTAATCAGATTTTCGATTAAGTCCACCATAGTGGACTATAAGCATTTATGGCTACAACTTATGTTTCTGAAGGGAAGTTGTCAAAGCAGATTTTCGATTATGTCCACTGTAGTGGACTACATGCATTTATGGCTACAACTTATTTTTCTGAACGGAAGCTGTCAAAGCAATTCAGGCACAATGGTTCATTGTACTTAGTTTTTTTTTAGGCTAAAGCAAGTTAAAGTTTAGTATTATTACAAATGTATTTCGTCTTTCTCGAACAGTTCTTGTCATGGCATCTATTAGCATTCATTACATTTGTTAACTTCGGCCAGTAATTACCTTCGTGGTATCGCACCTCAGGTAGAGCCTTTGCGACTGGACGTTTCTTCAAAGAATGAGTTGAGCACGGTCGCCCTTTTCTTATTCTGCTCTGGTCATGGGTGCCGACATTAATCAAAACCCTGGCAACTGACGCTTTAAAATCTAGAAGGGGTACAACCTTTCCCGCTTCCCGGTATAAAAACCACGAGTTCACAACGGCCAGATCAATTAAATGACAGAACCGCTTATTGCGGCCTCGGCGAGGATAGAGTGCTATGCACTGATCCATCAGGTCTACGCCTCCCATATGAGTGTTTTAATATGTTATGGAAAACCTGAGGGTGATATTTACTGTCTTTTTGTCCTTAATGCTCCACCGTTTAGCCATGTCTTAGGGATGACGTCCGGAATTATCCACCCACCGCGTAGCTGTGATATTGTTCTCGTTCGTGACCGATCTGAACAAATTCCGGCCTTCCTTTTTCAACTCCTTCTCTGTTGGTAGTTGTAATTGTGCCCCTTCTAATCTATTGGCTCGACAAGTTCCAGTGCCATAAATCCCACGTTTTTGTAGTTCTTCGAGCATGGGAATACTGTTGAAAAGATTGTCGAAACACACTTTATGGCTTTTGTGTATGTATATATTCACAGAGACGAAGAACAACGTCGCCTCGCATACCAAATTTACTGATGTTATCTCCACCGCCACTCGCTCCTTGGTACACATCAAATCGATAGACATAACCAGAGCTAACAACACGAACCCACACCTTGTGTCCGCACGATTTAACTTTCTTTGGTACATATTATTTTTTTGCACTACGCCCCTTGAACGGAATTATTTGTTCGTCAATTGACATATGTTCTTCTGGTTACAACTGCACTCAGAAATGAAGTCTGCAAATGCTGAAGAACGGGTCTGATTTTGAAAAGTTTGTCACTGTTGTTGGGATCTACAGCTGTGCTGTCAGTGAAATGCATATCTCATAATCGATTCAAAACGATTAACTGGCGTCGCATTTGCAATTTAGTTCATCCTCAGCCCTTCATCTAACGACCAACACAACCTAATTCTGGGGTATTTTATGTATCCCATTACTATATTCGTACCCAGAAATTTCTAAATTCAGTCACAGTAACGCACAAATTTTCTTTCCCATTCTGCAATGCATACACATTTGTTTCATATACAATCAGTTCCAAGAGTTCTTTGGACACCAATGAAAGAAAATAGTCTATGGGAGTTTCGCCTTAAACATTCAGTGTATGCTTACCACTGAAAGGTGGAATACATCCCAAAAAAGTGATGTCTGTATTGGTCCATGTATGATTTACCTTCTTTGGTTAATTCCGAGCACTCGGATTTAGCACACGCGAAAATTTAGGAGGATTATCCACCAGTTCATTATCACTCTCATCAACTTCCTCTTCCGAGCTGGAGCTCTTTTCGGGAATGATAATATTCCACATTAATTTGATCATCATTGGAATGATAATCATTCCACATCGCTGTCGTCTGCAATAGAGCAGAGTAGGGAAAGATAGTTCCTTCTAAACCCACCTCCACCTCTGACATGCGCATACGCGATGACCTTTAACCCCTAACCTAACCTTGACCCCTAACCTTGACCTTGGAACTTCCGGTTTCGACTTCCGGTTTCGACTTACGGTTTCCGGTTTTGACTTCCGGTTTCGACTTCCGGTTTCCGGTTTTGACTTCCGGCAGCCATTTTCGGAACTTCTAGATGCGCGCGAAAATTCAAAATATAGACGCGTGGCGGGGAAATTCAAAATTAGATCCTGTTGACACAAATGAGGTGTGAAGTTGGTTGCATACAGTTGGTGAAGTTGGTTGGGCTAAATACATGAGATTAGACAGACCAAGCTAAATACATGAAACTAGATTAGACTGAACTAAAATATATAAGGGATTGTTTAATGTAAATAAAATATATTTTCGATTGTTTTTTTATAATTGTTAATAATGTTTATATTATTACTTTCATTATGTTATCTACGTTTTATTTTGATTTACGGCTTGTTGATTAGACGCAACCGGATGTTTGTCAGTCATAACACCAGGCAAGAATAGAGGAGAGAGGACTAGACTAGACAGACTAGATTAGACAGACAGACAAGCGGAGAAAATTCAAAATGAGTTGCGGGTGGGTAACGGACAATCCTGTATGCATACATAATTGATTGCAAACATATTACGGATTGATTCAAATGAGATTATTGGTTTTAGGCCGGACAAGATCGGACAATACCGAACAAGGTCGAACAAGAACGGACAAGACTATACAGACCACATATTTATCCGAATAATTTCCTATGAGTAAGCGAAATTTCTTAAACTTGTCTGTGAACCAGATCGTATTAATGTTTTTCATTTATAGAAATACCAAAGAGTTCAATTTTCTGGCATCAACTTTTCATCTACTTGCATCCACTTTTCATTTACTTGCATCCACTTTTCATCTACTTGCATCCACTTTTCATCACGCTAAACAGGGTGTGAGGTCTATGTGACCCCACGCTAAACAGGGTGTGAGGTCTATCTGATCCCACGCTAAACAGGGTGTGAGGTCTATGTGACCCCACGCTAAAAAGTGGACGGAGTGGACGGAAAGTGTTAAGACTGAAGCGCGCTTCATTCCTAACACCTGTAACCTAACCCAACTAATCTAATGCTAACCTACCCTAATGTTAACCCAACTAACCTACCCCAATGAGTAAAAGATTTTATTAGCAAACACTTTCCGTCCACTTTCCGTTCACTTTCCGTCCACTATCCGTCCACTCCGTCCACTTTTTAGCGTGGGGTCACATATACCTCACACCCTGTGTAGCGTGGGGTCACATAGACCTCACACCCTGTTTAGCGTGGGGTCACGTAGACCTCACACCCTGTTTAGCCTGGGGTCACATAGACCTCACACCCTGTTTAGCGTGATGAAAAGTGGATGCAAGTAGATGAAAAGTGGATGCAAGTAAATGAAAAGTGGATGCAAGTAGATAAAAAGTGGATGCCAGAAAATTGAACTCTTTGGTATTTATATAAATGAAAAACATTAATACGATCTGGTTCACAGACAAGTTTAAGAAATTTCGCTTACTCATAGGAAATTATTCGGATAAATATAAGGTCTGTATAGTCTTGTCCGTTCTTGTTCGACCTTGTTCGGTATTGTCCGATCTTGTCCGGCCTAAAACCAATAATCTCATTTGAATCAATCCGTAATATGTTTGCAATCAATTATGTATGCATACAGGATTGTCCGTTACCCACCCGCAACTCATTTTGAATTTTCTCCGCTTGTCTGTCTGTCTAATCTAGTCTGTCTAGTCTAGTCCTCTCTCCTCTCTTCTTGCCTGGTGTTATGACTGACAAACATCCGGTTGCGTCTAATCAACAAGCCGTAAATCAAAATAAAACGTAGATAACATAATGAAAGTAATAATATAAACATTATTAACAATTATAAAAAAACAATCGAAAATATTTTTTATTTACATTAAACAATCCATTATATATTTTAGTTCAGTCTAATCTAGTTTCATGTATTTAGCTTGGTCTGTCTAATCTCATGTATTTAGCCCCCCCCCCCCCCCCCATCTGTCTAGCTTCATCTAACAAGTCTCGTCTGTCTAGTCTTGTCTGTCCAGTCTTGTCCATTACATATAAATTGAGGGAAAAGGTCAACTGTAATTATTTATTCGTTAATCAGCCAATAAGCATCGAGATAATTAGTTTAGCAATATCTGCCGCGGCGGTTGACGTCATCTACTGCGGGGTAGGCGGTCGGGCGGTAACTCCCTTAGGGCGCATGCTAGAGCCGTTCTGACACCAGATTTGATTTTTCTCATCAAATGGTTTAAAATGGTTTAGTTTAGTCCGTCTAGTCTAGCCTCATGTATCTAGCCCCGTCTATCTAGTCTCATGTATCTAGCCCCGTCTGTCTAGTCTCATGTATCTAGTTTCATGTATCTAGTCTCATGTGTCTAGCCTCGTCTATCTAGCCTCATGCATCTAGCCCCCCGTGTATCTAATCCCGTCTATCTAGTCTCATGTATCTAGCCCCGTTGATGTATGCAACCAACTTCACACCTCATTTGTCTGAACAGGATCTAATTTTGAATTTCCTAGCCTCGCGTCTTTATTTTGAATTTTCCCGCGCTTCTAGAAGTTCCGAAAATGGCTGCCGGAAGTCAAAACCGGAAACCGGAAGTCGAAACCGGAAACCGGAAGTCAAAACCGGAAGTCAAAACCGGAAACCGGAAGTCAAAACCGGAAACCGGAAGTCAAAACCGGAAACCGGAAGTCAAAACCGGAAGTCGAAACCGGAAGTTCCAAGGTCAAGGTTAGGGGTCAAGGTCAAGGTTAGGTTAGGGGTTAAAGGTCATCGCGCATGCGCATGTCAGAGGTGGAGGTGGGTTTAGAAGGAACTATCTTTCCCTACTGAGCAGTCCGAATATTCAGGTATATCTTCGATAATATTCTGAAATTGAAATATTAACAATTAATTACACCATCCTCATTTATAAATCAGCGCAATAGCTAATGAAAAATTATGTAGAAGTGAGTAATGATAACGATAAGTAATGTCGAATACATTAACATAATCATTTCTATAAAAGTAAACCGCATTTGGTTGCCAGCATGTTGGGTAATAAAGGACAACGCCAAGTGTTTACCAGTGTAGCCAAATGTTTAGTACTGCTCAGTGTACTACGGTGTAAACACTTGGCGTTGTCCTTTATTACCCAACATGCTTGCTGTCTACTACAGCTGACAGCTATATATTGTATGATATCAACGCAGTTATAAAGGCTGAATGATAAAATTACATTTCAGGTAACGCAGCATACTATAATAAATTGAAACATATTTACTTGCCACTCTTGAGGATTTTCTATAAAATAATCTTGTGGAAATTGTACGGCCATGTGCACTAGGTATTTTCGAGTCCGTCATCTTAGCTACACTGTACAAGTTATAAGCTCTTTACAGCTATAGTAAGCCTCTTCTTGGTTATTAGGTAGCACCACTATGCAGAAGAAATCCACTGGAGAGAACTCCATCCATCAGAGGTTACGAAATATGTTTCATTGAACTCTGAAACTAACCAATAGTAGCTGTCCATTACAGTGGACATGATGCATAGGAGGATTAAGGTACAAAACTGATGAAATGTTTATGTTTTTAGAAGAATTGAGTTTTCCTCAATTAGTAAGTATAACTGAGCATTGGCTTAAAGTCGGCGAACCGGTATTTATTGAAAATTATACCACTGTTCGATTTGATAGAAGAAGCTCAGTTCATGGAGGAACGGTAGTGCTTTCTGCTAGGGGTGATTTTTCTCCGATTTCGAAATTTGATTTCCCATTACTTGAGAATATTTTTTAATTTCCGCTACCGCTTCGATCGTTGACCATGCTGTTGGCTAATAAGTTCATGATTTTAACTCTGTCGACTGTTGCACGAAACAGTTGGGCTGTTGTTTTGCCATACCATGTCCTTAGATGTTTTAACCATGATCTCGTCCTTCGTCCTACACTCCTTTTTCCTATTATCTTTCCCTGAATGATAAGATGCACTAGACCATATTTTTCCGGATGCCGCATAACGGGTCCAAAATATTCGAGTTTCCGACTTTTGATGATGTTCCCTAGTTCCTTAGTTTTATTTGGTCTTTGTAGAATTTCTAGGTTCGTAACTCTGTCTACGCAACAGACTTTTAATTTCTTCCGATAGGCCCACATTTCAAATGCTTCGACTTTTATCATTACTGTGTCTGTTATCGTCCAGGATTCAACCCTGTACAGTAACACCGGGAATGTTAACACTTGAGCATTTTAGTTCTTAGCTCTACTGATAAATAGTGGGTACATAGTGCTCGTTTCATTTTGATAAGAGTTGTTCGCGCCATTGCTATTCTACGCTTTATTTCTTCGCTGGGAACCCATTTTTGTTAATTAGGCTTCCTAGATATATCAATTTATTTACTCTTTCAAGATGATTACCGTTTACGAGTATGCGTGCGTCTTGCCTCCTGCTCTTAATCACTATCATATATTTCGTCTTGTTGCTGTTCAGTTTCAATCCATTGCTCTCAGTACTTTGAGAGATTCTGTTCATTACATTCTGCAGTTGAATTTCTAAGCTTGTTTTTTGACTAGAAATATATAAGATAAAGAAATAATTTCTGAGGATAATAGTGTCATCGGCTTATCTGATGTTGTTTATAATTCTTCCGTTGATTAACACGCCATCACTAGAGTTTTCTAAAGTCTCATAGCGTATGTGTTCTGCATACAGGTTAAAAATCAACGCCGAGAGTATGCAGCCTTGACGTATCCCACGTTTTATTTCTATATCGTTTGTCGTTTTTTCTCCTATACGTACATTTGCTCGTTGTTCCCAGTATAGTGTCGTTATTATCATCAGGTCTTTCTCTTCTATTTCGGTGTCCTTAAGCATCTGTATCATCTTGTTGTGATGGATCTTTTCAAATGCCTTTTCGAAATCTATTGCGCAGATGTATGATTTACGTCCGGGCATTCTTGCAGCAGTACTTGGGTACTAAAAAGGGCTACGCGCGTGCCCATTCCTTTTCGAAATCCGAATTGGGTTTCGTCTATTCTGCTGTCTAGTTTTTTATTCAACCTACCATGGATTATACGCAGAAACACTTTGAGGGCGTGGCTTATCAAGCGTATAGTGCGATGATCCCCGCATGTGTTTGCATATGCCTCTTTCGGAATGGTAACAAAGGTTGAGTGCAGCCAATCCTTTGGTATTACACCAGTATCATAGATTGTATTGAATAGTTTGGTCAAAGTTTTGATGATAGACTCTCCCATTATTTTCAGCGTCTCTGCGCATATTTCATCTGACTCCGCTTTCCTTCTTTTTGTTAGAGCGATCGCCGTTTCACCTTTTTGGCTTGTAATTAGTGGTCCAGTTTTTGCTTCTATTTCTATTAAGTTTCCTCTGTCGTCACCAAACAATTCAGCTATATATTCCTGCCACCACTCAAGTTGTTTTCAATGTCAAAGAAGCGCGTTTCCTTGTTTGTCATTTATGACATTAGGATTGTGGGTTTTGGTTATCTCTGCCACTTCTTTAATTGGCTTGTGTACATTTCATATTTTCGTTGGAACCCCTCTATTTCTTCGCATTCTTTTCCATTCCATTCAGCTTTCGCTTCCCTGATTTTTGTCTTATTTTTGTAAGGGCGTTTTTGTGTCTGGTCGAGTTTACGCCTTTGTATTTTCTTCTTTCGTGCATCATCTGTAGGATTTCGGCTGTCATCCATGTTTGTCTAGCCGTTTTTTTCATCTTCGTATGTCATTAGCTTTTCTTCTTATGCTTTTAATATTATGCCTTTGCAGTCCTGCTACATGTTTGCGGGCTCTTCGCCTAGCACCATGTTCATTTCTTCTTCATTTATTCTTTCAGGCTGAAGTGTCTTAACAATATACAATAACAGAATAGTTTTGAGGAGAGTCGCCTCTCCTCGTCTCTCCTCATTTAAATATGACTTTGATGTTATATTTTGCAAATTTCGGGGAGGGGGTTTGAACTCGCAAAACCCTCCCTGGCCCATGCGGTCAACCCTAGGGTCCTTAAGAACATCTCCCGATACCGTAAGTTGGCTAAAAAAGTTTACTTTCAAAATCGCCTCTTAACTGCTCATAATGTCGCTAAAGAATCCTGGTCAATAGTTAATGATTTGAGAAATAAATCTCGTTCACCTGACCAAATTTGTCCAGATCCAAATGATTTGAGCAACTATTTCGTAAATGTTTCCTTCCTTCCTTAGTGCTCAAATTGCAATTTCAACAGCTTCTTTTTAAGACTCGTCGATAACCTGGAACTGTTATAAGCCATTACACCTATAAAAATCAATTTGTCCTGCAGCACTGACGGTTTACTGATTAAAGTATTTCCAAACCTTCCTCTTGAAGCAAAGCACGCTCTGTCCTCTCTAATCAATCAATCTTTTGAGAAGGGTATTTTTACCCAGCGCCTCAAGACAGCAATCGTTATCCCTCTACACAAAGGCGGTGAAAAGGACAGCTGCTGCAACTACAGACCAATCGCCTTACTACCTGCTCTATCCAAGATCATAGAGCGGCTGGTCAAGGTACGCGTAATAGCTTTCCTACCCATACATAGCATATTAACATCGAATCAGTTATATGCTCAGTGGCATATTCTCTGTTCTTAGTGATGTCTACCACAATCTTAACAACAGGGTTTTCACAACAATAGTTTTTTTTTGACATTGCCAAAACCTTCGATTGTGTAAACCATGAGATTTTACTTAAAAATTGCTTTTATGGAAATCGGTGTGTTCCTCAGGAATACAGGAATGTATAATAATGTAATTTAAATCCTATCTTGGTAATAGAAGGCAGGCGTCGGGGTAAATGACTACTCATCCTCTTGCAGAGCAGTGGATACATGGTTACTTTCTAGGTCCAATAGACTTCCTCTCCATCAGCCTTTTTCGTCCCACTGCTGGGCACCGACTCTCTTCTCTGCCACATATCCAACCTCAGCACTAAGATTTGAATATGGGGGACCTAGCTGTTTAACGTCCAATCCGAACGACAAATTTCCAGAGAAGGTTAAAGGCAGTTGAGACCCCACGGTTGCCTAAGCCGGATTGGGGAATTGAATGTGATGTATTGCAGCCATTAGTTTTTAATTGCTGCTTTTAGTTCTGTGTGGGATTCGAACCCACGCTGTCTGACTCAAGTGCCAAGTGCTTAGCTATCTGAGCCACCACCACACCATAATACTCTTCCTTGTTTTCATCAACAATATGACTAAATAATCAATATGACCAAATAAAACTAAATATCAGCGGTAAAATTTGTCTCTCCGCCGATGATACTAGTATCACATGGTCCAAACCTAACCAGCCGCTTCTCCACTCTCCTATATCAAATGACCTTGCGGGTATTAAGTTATGGTACGATTCTAACTGTTTATAATTAAATAGAAAGAAAACTGTAGTTCTGTCATATAAAGATACTACCGCCTCTTACACTCAACGCCATTTTTTCTATTGACTCTGTTAGATTTCTGGGCCTCATCATCGACAAATCATTCAAATAGTTCTCGCATGTGAAACTCTTCGTAAGTCTTCGTAAATCTCGTTCACCTGACCAAATTTGTCCTGATCCAAATGATTTGAACAACTATTTCGTAAATGTTTCCTTCCTTCCTTAGTGCTCAAATTGGAATTTCAACAGCTTCTTTTTAAGACTCGTCGATAACCTGGAACTGTTATAAGCCATGACACCTATAAAAATCAATTTGTCCTGCAGCACTGACGGTTTACTGATTAAAGTATTTCCAAACCTTCCTCTTGAAGCAAAGTACGCTCTGTCCTCTCTAATCAATCAGTCTTTTGAGAAGGGTATTTTTCCCCAGTGCCTCAAGACAGCAATCGTTATCCCTCTACATAAAGGCGGTGATTAGGACAGCTGCTGCAACTACAGACCAATCGCCTTACTACCTGCTCTATCCAAGATCACAGAGCGGCTGGTCAAGGTACGCATAATAGCTTTCCTAACCATACATAGCACCTTAACATCGAATCAGTTATATGCTCAGTGGCATATTCTCTGTTCTTAGTGATGTCTACCACAATCTTAACAACAGGGTTTTCACAACAATAGTTTTTTTTTGACATTGCCAAAACCTTCGATTGTGTAAACCATTGGGTTTGTACAAAAAAATTGCTTTTATGGAAATCGGTAAGTTCCTCAGGAATACAGGAATGGTTTAAATCCTATCTTGGTAATAGAAGGCAGGCGTCGGGGTAAATGACTACTCATCCTCTTGCAGTGGATACATAGTTAGTTTCTAGGTCCAATAGACTTCCTCTCCATCAGCCTTTTTCGTCCAACTGCTGGGCACCGACTCTCTTCTCTGTCACATATCCAACCTCAGCACTAAGATTTGAATATGGGGGACCTAGCGGTTTAACGTCCAATCCGAACGACAAATTTCCAGAGAAGGTTAAAGGCAGTTGAGACCCCACGGTTGCCTAAGCCGGATTGGGGATTTGAATGTGATGTGTTGCAGCCATTAGTTTTTAATTGCTGCTTTTAATTCTGTGTGGGATTCGAACCCACGCTGTCTGACTCAAGTGCCAAGTGCTTAGCTATCTGAGCCACCACCACACCATAATACTCTTCCTAGTTTTCATCAACAATATGACTAAACTAAATATCAGCGGTAAAATTTGTCTCTCCGCCGATGATACTAGTATCACATGGTCCAAACCTAACTAGCCGCTTCTCCACTCTCCTATATCAAATGACCTTGCGGGTATTAAGTTATGGTACGATTCTAACTGTTTAGAATTAAGTAGAAAGAAAACTGTAGTTCTGTCTAAAGATACTACCGCGTTTTACACTCAACGCCATTATTTCTATTGACTCTGTTAGATTTCTGGGCCTCATCATCGACAAATCATTCAAATAGTTCTCGCATGTGAAACTCTTAACAAAGAAGCTGTCTTCTGTTTGCTATGCAGTGAGGTCTATTTCCAGGGAGCTAAATCTCCAAACATCCAGAACTTCTTATTGCGCTCTATATGAATCTCATCTTCGATATGGCTTCTCGTTCTTGGAACATTACAACATTCTCCAATTTCAATCTATCTTCAAGTTACAAATAAGAGTTATTCGCTATATATTTTCCAACATCACAGATGGTTTACGGATTAAAGTATTTTTAAACCTTCCTCTTGAAGCAATGAACTGTCCTCTCTAATCAACCAATCTTTCGAGGAGGGTATTTTTCCCCAGTGCCTCAATACAGCAATCATTATCCCTATACATAAAGGCGGTGATAAGGACAGCTGCTGCAACTACAGACCAATCACCTTACTACCTGCTCTATCCAAGATCATAGAGAGGCATCTTAACATCGAATCAGTTCGGGTTCTTATCCAGTAAAAGTTAGAGTGATGCCATATTCTCTGTTCTTAGTAATATCTACCACAATCTTAACAACAAGGTTTTCACCGCAACAGTTTTTTGTGACATTGCCAAAGCCATCGATTGTGTGAACCATGAGATTTTACTAAAAAAAAAATATGGAAATCGGGATATTCCTCAGGAATGGTTCAAATCCTATCTTGGCAATAAAAGGCAGGCGTCGGGGTAAATGAATACTCATCCTCTTGCAGAGCAGTGGATCTTGGTGTCCCACAAGGTTCTTTTCTTGGTCCAAGACTCTTCCTAGTATTCATCAACAATATCACTAATCTAAATATCTGCAGTAAAATTAGTCTCTTCGCCGATGATACAACTATCACATGGTACAAACCTAACCTGCCGCTTCTCCACTCTACAATATTTAATGATCTTGCGGATATTAATTCTTTTGCGGGTCAGGAATTAACTAGCAAGAAAACTGTAGTTCTTGTTCTGTTTTAAAATTTAGAGTATGTAGAATAATTTAACAAAAACTTTATTGAAACTAAAACTTAACCTTAAAAAGTTAACTTCTATAAAAAAGAAAAACCGTTACTCAACTGGCGGCTACACTTAAGCCAGCTCACTGTTGTAAACCATCAAAAACAAAAAAACTACACAGGACACAAAATACAACACTTTCTCTTGTTCAAGTAGGTGTTTAAAGTATATTTACACCCACATCATTAAATGGTCTTTTCAATCTGGGTCCTTGTAGAGCCTTCGTGAGTCCATCAGCTAGCTCATCCTCACTGTCTACCTTAGCCACAGTTATTTCACCACGACCTTTTTTCTTACAAAGTGTGCCTAATGTGGATATACTTGGTCCTCTTGTGTAGCTCTGGATTTTGAGCTAACCTGATTGCTGCTTCATTGTCAACTCGCAACTCAGTACTTTTGTTGTTATTTGCAATACTTCGTACTAGACACTGCAACCAGACAACTTCTCTTGTTGCCTTGCTTACTGCAACTACCTCAGCGTCTGTTGCGGATATGGCTACTGAAGTTTGTGTCTGACTGAACCAACTTACTGCTCCCCTTGCAAAAATGCTGATAACTCCTCTTGTGGATCGTCCGGTTGCCTCATCTCCCCCATGGTATGCAATCAGCAGATCTGAATTGCCTGTTGCCTTATACACTGTGCCTTTAAGATATCTCAATATTCTCTTTACTGCAACAATGTCCACCTCACTAGGGTTCTTCCAGGCTTCTTGATGCAATCACAACTGCGTATGTTAAGTCTGGCCGTTTTCCAGTCATCAGATACATCAAATCACCAACTACAGATCTGTATGGATAGTTTTAAATAGATCATCTACCTTATCTGCTTTACTATTGGAGTTTTCCTTGCTCTGCATTGGGCAATTCCAAATCGTTCCAACACCCTTGCTGAGTAACTACCTTGTGTCACTGTTATGCTTTCATTTACTCGTTGATTGATTTCAATCCCTAGGAAATAGTCTGCTGGCTTTGAGGTAATCTTGAACTCTGACCTGAGTTCTTCTTCAAAAGTTTGTAAGTCTGTCTCACTACTGGCTGTTACCAGTCCATCATTTACATATAGAGCTACTATTAATTTTCCACTTGTACTGTTTTTGACATACAGACAGGGATCGGCTTCAGTCTGGATACATTTTATGTCTCTCCCAAAACTCCCAAAACGTTTATTCCAACATCTTGGAGCCTGTTTTAGACCATACAAACTTTTTGTTAGCCTGCACTCTCTCGCTGTCCCATCATTGAATCCTTCTGGTTGCTCCATGTAGAGTTTCTCCTCTAATTGGCCATATATAAATGCTGTTGAAACATCAAATTGCATTAGTTTCTTTCTTTCCCTTGCTGCTGTGCTCAGTAGAGCACTTATTGTAGCACTTCTATCAACTGGACTGAATGTCTGCTCGTAATATGTGCCTTTCCTTTGTGCACATCGCTTGGTGACCTATATTGGTGAATCTATAGAACCATCTGCATGCGTCTTTATCTTGTAGACCCACATGGACTTCAGTAATTTCTTTCCTTGTGGCAGTAGTTGAAGCTTTCACGTGTCGTTTTCTTCAAGGGCCTTCATTTCCGTTTTCATTGCCTCTTGCCAGTTATTCTTTTCAGTGCTGCTGATGGCTTGTCATTGGCTCATCTCCATTGTGTTCTACAAACATGACATTGTCTTTAAACCTGTCTGGGTTCTTCAGCTTTAACCCGTCTCGAAGTCCCATTACATCTTCTGTATCCTGCTCCGCTTCATTAGACTTTCTGCCAGTTTCTTCATCTAAAATATCATGGTCTTCGACGCAATCGAGCTGGTTATTTTCATCTTCACTTGATTCTGGACACTGAAAGTTCATTATATTCCTCACTACCTTTTCATTGAATATCAGATCCTGAGAACGGAAGATTTGATTTTGACTTCTTATCCAAATCCTGTATCCCTCATCTTAATCATATCCAACTAGCGTTCCTTTGACTGATTTGGTGTCCATCCTTTTCCTTCTCTGTTTTGGAACATGGACATATGTTGAACAAGCTATTACTCTCAGATGAGTTAATCTTGGTTTCTTATCAAACCAAAGTTCATATGGCGTTTTCCCTATATCATTGTCGGCCCAGTTCGGTTTAGGATGTAAGCTGCTTATTAATTCTGCCCATAACACTTCTGACAGTTCTTCATGTGCCAGTCTCAGGGTCCTAGAAACTTTCACTAAAGTTTTATTTTCCGTCTCACTGCACCCATTTTGTTGTGGTGTGTGTATGTTGGGGCATGGTCAACCGTTGTCGAATACCATTTTCATCTAAATACTCTTTGATTACATTTTTATCAAACTCACCACCATTGTCACTAAGAACCTCAATTATCGAATGTCCCATTGTTTTTGAAGCACTTAGCATTAATTTAAATTTATCTACTACTTCCGACTTGTAGTACACCATCCTAAACTTACTAAAGTCATCTTTGAATACTACATAATATTTAAATTTAGACATTGAAAAGCAGAATGGACCACAAACATCTGCATCAATAAGTTTTCCTGGTTTAGTTGCCTTTTTCCGGGTACCAAACTTGAATCTATGTCGTTTACCATAGATTCAACCTTCACACAGTTGAATATCTAAATCAGTATTTATGTTTAATTCACTTTCCATTAATTTCCATTCATGTTTCTTGTTTTGGTGTCCAAATCTTTCATGGTAAACTTGAAGGATGTTGTCACTCTCGACAACATTTCCTTCAGCCACTTTTGTCACATTCATTCGTGCTTTACCGGAGAGACCACAACACAGTACCAGTACGGAGAGAACACAGTATCGGGAACTTGGATAAGGATATTTATCTACCCTTACCTAGATCAGAACTGATTAAAAACTCCATCTTCTACAAAGCAAAAAAAGTTGAATCATTCAATATCCGATATTTACTATGCGATTGATATCAGGTGGATAGGTATCTGATATCTATAACTCGACTCCAATAACTCTAAATTTCGTTCCACCGTCAAGTCGTATTTCCTAGAACGACCCTACTGCACTACTGCGGAATTCTTCGGTGATCGCTAGTTTTCGTATCTGTCCATTTTGTTTCTGTATGTTTTGAACCAGACACAAGCATATTAGTCTCAGCTAGCCTCACTCAACGAGTAAAAAATTATTAAAAAGTATTTCTTTAAAAATATTTGTGTTATGTTTTTGTTTTGTTTCGATTTATTTTGCCTACGCGTTGCCCACAGAAATTATGTAGTTTTGACAATAAAGCATTATTATTCTAGAAATAAGAAATTTTTAAAAGTTTTTTTGCAAATTTTGTGCAAAAGTTTGAATGTGCAAAACTCGAATATATGGAAAAGACTAAATTACAACGATAAAATTAACTAGACAGACAACAGAAACATGAGTAACAAACCATATTTAGTCTAAGTGCCACGACTAAATAAATTTGATTAATCTATCAACCGTACGTGAAACTATTCAACAGTCATCTCTAGTTAGGCTAATATTACAAACTAGATTAGTTGGACAAGAATATAATCTATATAAAAGAAAGTAATATTTTAACGAATCGGTTGTAAGAACCTAATAAGGCGAAATAGACGATTTACTTAATAGCTTTATATCCCATATGTTCTTGTTAAATATATTATATAAAATTAGCATGCTTATAATGAGGTATGTAAGGAAAGCCTAATAGTAAAATAAGCGATAAAAATGGAGCTGCTTTATATTTGTCTCGCGTTTGGTATGGAATGTACATACGTTTCCGGACGTGTATTACTACTGCTATAAACATAATTTTTAATGAGCATATAAATGCGGTTAAATCAACTTTCGAAAAGATTAAAGTTGGCAAAAAATGTAGTTTTAATATGTCCCAAAGAAGAAATAATCTATAGATTACAAGGATCTAACAGTAATTACGACGTGAGAGAAGTTCGGGATTTGTTTTCTTTGTATAACTGACCCAACAAATCTGTACCTTCCGGTATCCGGACATTTGTTCCCTGGTCATTTGTTTCCCAACAATTTGTTTCCCGGTACATTTGTTCCCGAGTAATTTGTTTACCGATACATTTGTTCCCCAGTCATTTGTTCTCCAACAAAATATCTGTTGTAATTAGATTTCTTCCATCAGCTAAGCATTGCCATGTGAGAGAAAATAAAATGTTTCAAAAGTCACTGTTTTCATTTTATTCACTTAATGGATTCAAGACATTCAATACGTCTTTCTGCTAGAGATGATATTCAGCTCGCTTAGACATTGTTCCTTGCTCATACATTTTATAAATCATCAGATAGATGCATGTTGGGCGTCGATCCTTTGAAGAAAACCCCTATGCCACCCGCCTATGGCGTTATTAGTTTTGGGTAACCCGTTCTAGAAAAAAATAGAAATCCCACACGAGACAGAAATTTTAGATTCTATTATTATAATATACATCCAATTTAAAAGTAAGCATAAGAAGGTTTAAGACCCAAACTACAAACTGACATGTTCGAGTGTAAACAATGAGTGTATTTGCCCTTCTTCTTTCTCCTTCAGTCCACCTTCGTGGCGTTCAACGTAAACCAGAAGAAATAAAATTGTTTTTTTTCTATTAACATAAGTGAATAGCCATCTGCAGACGGGTTTGTAGAGCTCCGGAAATGTTGAATATATTTATATATTCAGGTTGTGTTCACATTTTATTCAGTATAATTTGCAGTTAGATTGTCAGTACCGTTTTAAATTTCCATTAGACATATTCAAATTTCAAACAAATCGATGAATAGTTGTTATAATTTAGTTTTAAATTTTATTCACTTCAATTTAACTCAAAGTAACAACAAATAAAGCTAATTAACTTAGCAAAACAAACGATCGCAACATACTAAACAAGATGGCGTTGGCGACCGCATGCAACGCACCCGATCCGACAATTTTGCCGAACCGCAAATTCCCGTCGTGATCCCGTAGTGTCTAATCCCGAAGTGAGCGGGACTGATAAAATCATGCGGGATCTCTGTATTTCGGGATGTCGGTATACCGAGATTGGAAAACCTAATATACACTATCGCGTGCATGTTTACCAATCACGTCAAAGCTAAGACCGGTGCTCTCTAATAAACCGACGGAACATTTTTCAATCCAAACGGCATGGATAAATAATTCATATTGACCTTCTGATCTAATAAAAGCAGTTTGCTTAATAAAATTTTCATCGATGGGAATTTCATGGAAACCACTTGCCATGTCTAGATTACATTGCCATGCCAAGATTTACACTCTATGTTCTAAGACGAAAACACCCTGTATATACCTATTTAAATACAGAAATCTTGTTTCGCTGCATTTCTATTCATAATTAAAGCGGAGAAAACGGCGAGATATTCGCACGTTGGATGAACTTTCACTTGCCGAATTTGGTAAAAAATCGTCTGGCGTTGGACAACCGACTCGTAATTTATTACACCCGATTATGTTAATTATTCAAGGTTTCTTGTTGCTTCTTCCATCCATGAGGAAATAGGAATTTATTCAGAGTACCACTTTACCTTAAACTAGTCAAATATTGTTTATCAACTCTTAGGTGTATAGTCTTGTATAACGAGTTTTATCTGTCTTTACTGCTTCACTTTACTACTTTGTACCGAACATAAATGATGAGATAAAAATTCCATAAGTAAATATATTTATATATCAATATTTTGCTTGTAGTTTCCTTTGGAATAAAGATGAAACGCACCAAACAGGAAATTGATTAAAGTCATAACATGAAGACAAGATTTTTCCGCCGATATCAACTTGCCTTCTGTCGCAGAAGGGAAACTTAGATCGGTTGGAATATTCGATTCTCTTTTCGAGCGAGGAAAATTTCTTATTAAAATATTATCATTATTATCGCCGATTCAGGGAGGCGATAAGCTCACAGGAAAAATGCGTTGGCAAATTCGACGAGCAAAATATTTAATTAGAGAAAAATTGAATATTTTTAATTGTCTTAAAATATTTCTGATATTGAGCAGACTAGAAAGACAAAACTAAACGGGCACGTCCGTTTAGTTTTGTGATAAAATACCACGATTTATCGATTATCACCTTTGACGATGAAGCTGCTGCATTAAAATGAGTGCTATGTTTATCACTCTTGCAATGTTTTGTTTTTGGCGCTTTGCCACTATTAGCAATACTAAATTCTTAGCAACAAATAGTGCATTTTAGAACATTGTCATCATTTTTGCTATCATCATTCTCTATCATTAAAGCCATCAACATTAGAAAAATCAACTGATCGCTGATAAAGGAAATATTCTAATTAACAGCGTACTGTCTGTCCGACTTATTGTTTTCACTATTAATTTTTTCGGCTCGAACGTCGATGGGAGCAGTCGTGCGAGAATTAACTCTGAATTGAAATAGTGAAAATTATAGTTAAAATTTGTTTAAAAGTGTTAATTATATATTTATATAAGTATTTTACTTATTTAAATATACATGTCGGGGGAACTTCGTTCCAAAACTACGGAAGGGCTTAGCGAAAAAGTAATTTAATACCTGGCAAGTCCGGCATTTAAGGAGTTGATATCCGGTATAGTAAAGACAGAAGTACTATACATGGTACTATACGTAATGTCAAAGTGACATAAACGTATTTTTTGCTCTCCCTCCTTTTTCGACCTAATACACCGTCGTCTCCGCCGTCGTCTGGTCCCAAGCCCAGGGTGTGAAAGGAGGAGGGTGGTCGGCCTGCCGCGCCGAACAGAATCGGGAAACCGAAGAAACTAGGCAAGAAACCGCATGGATACACGACTTAACCACTTACGAATTAATGCTACCGCATCCGGGGCAGCCGATGCGCCAGCTTTGGGAACCAGGGATGCTGGTGAGAAGTGGACTACTGGCCAAAGATTCAGGTTAATCACACCGAAATCAGAAATACGAATCGCCGCATGGAATGTGCGAACGGGACATCACGTTGGTCAAAAGGAAATTATCGCCAAGGAATTATTGAAATGCAAAATATCGATCTGTGCATTATCAGAACTGCGGCTCACAGGATCTGGGACAATGAAGGTTGACCCACCATCAATCGACGAGACGATGACGCTATTCTATTCTGGTGGCGACAAACGAGAAGCGGGCGTTGGCTTTATGGTTGATTGACGGGCCTCTGCCAGTGTTATCGCATTCTAACCGATATCCGAGCGTCTGGCGGTTATCACTATTGATGGAACGATTAAGACCCATATCGTATCCGTCTACGCCCCAACTGAGACCAGCCCGGACACAAACAAGGATGAATTTTATGCCCAGTTTCAACACACACTGGATACAATACCCCAAACCGAATTAATCGTACTTATGGGCGACTTTAATGCACATACGGGTGCAGACCGAACCGGTTGGAAGAAACGATGGGAAAATTCGGATACGGGGAAATAAATGACAACGGATTACGCCTCTTATCATTTGCAGCGTCAAACAACTTGATCATTCGCAACAGCATCTTTCGTCACCCCCTCAAACATCAACTCACGTGGCGAAATCCATCCGGCAACGATTCGGCGATGTTGGACTACATTTTGGTCAACACCAGATTCCGATCGACGCTCAAAGATGTACGTGCGATGCGTGGACCCGACTGTGGAACAGACCATTATCTTGTACGAGTGAAACTACAATTGAAATTACAAAGAGCAAAGAAAAAGGCACCACCATCAGCCAAGAGGAACTGGGCCTGTCTGCGAGACCCTGAAACCAGCCGTAAATTTCAAATCGCATTATCCAACAAATTTGCAGCACTCACGATACCAGTCGATATCAACATAGAAGAAAAACAACTTTCTGAGTCTATTGTGGGGTGTGCAACGGAGCTGTGTCCGCCCATCCGTCGACGGACGCAGCAATGGATATCGGACGACTGTCTCAATCTAGTCGACCAGCGGAAGCAAATGAAACACGTCGATTTTAAACAATACCGACGATTGAACAAAGAAGTTCGACAGAAAATGAAATTGGAACGGGAAGCTTACTGGAATAACATCGCGACTGACATGGAAGAAGCAGCGTCAAGGCATGAGTACCGGACGCTGTACCAGACAATCCGACGGTTAAGTGGCAAAACAACATCAACAAATGACAATATCAAAAAATTGGATGGAACTTTCGTGACCTCTCCTCAGGAACGTCTACAGCGATGGAGAGAATTCTTTCATCAGCTGTACAACCACAATCCGCCAGTAGGTCCAGCACCCGAACTGCCGATTATTGAGCAGCCGATAAATCAGTTTCCAGATACTGAACCAACAATCAATGAGGTGAAGACGGCAATAAAATCCCTGAAAAATGGTAAAGCGCCGGGAGGAGATCAAGTAACTGCCGAAATGATCAAAGCCGGGGGAGACGTCTTATTACATAAACTTCACGTTCTCACAGTGCATATATGGCATTCAGATTGTGTTCCATCCGTGTGGAAGAAAGCGATTGTTGTGCCTATTTTGAAGAAAGGCGACAGTCGGGAATGCAAGAATTACCGTGGTATTAGCCTCCTCTCGATCGTCGGCAAAGTATTTATGAAAATCATACAATCAAGACTACAGAAACATCGAGAGCAAACAAGCCGGGAAGAACAAGCTGGATTTCGACCACATCGAGTATGCATCGATCAGATATTTGCTCTCCGTCAGCTAATGGAAGAAAGAATTCGATGTGGCAAACGAACTGTCATCGTCTTCATCGATTTCAAATCTGCTTTTGATTGCATCGATTGGACAAGCTTGTGGGAAGCCCTGAAGATCGAACACGTGCCACTGAAAATCATTCAACTTCTTCAAGCATCGTACGACGGCTCAACCAGCAATGTTCGTATCCGAAACGACATGTCTAAGGAATTCCCGATTCGAACCGGAGTCCGGCAAGAAGACGTGGCCTCGCCGCTCCTTTTTAACATTGTGATCGACACGATTATGCGAAAAGCGTTTGATGGGCGACGCGGAGTTCGATATGATGACAGAAACTTCCTAACCGATCTGATGTTCGCCGATGACAGTGCGGTTTTCGCCAACACAGATGCCGAAGCAACAGACACCTTGTATGACATTTCCCGCATTGCCCAGTCATACGGACTGAGAATCAATGCGGATAAGACCAAAGTGCTTACAACGGATGGATCTGAAGCCAGAATTTACCTCGATGGAACCACAATCGAGCAGGTACCACAGTTCAAATATTTGGGATCACTGGTTGTGGAGAAGAAAGTAGCTTCGACAGCCGAAGTTCACAGCCGGATAGGCCAGGCAACAGCAACGTTTGCTTCACTCAAGTGGTGCATATGGAAGCGGATGAATATTACCATCAAAACCAAAATACGCCTATACCGGACGCTGATCCTCCCAATTCTTCTTTATGGATCGGAAACATGGACATTACTCAAACCAGACCTTAACAAGCTCGAGGCCTTCCAAATGCGATGCCTGAGACAGATTCTCTGCGTCTCACTCCTCAACCACCTCCGAAATGAGACAATCAGAGAAAGGTGCGACCAACAGACACCGATTGTTGAGGAAATTCAAAAACGCCGATTACGATGGTTCGGCCACATCTGTAGGATGGGCGACAATCGAGTACCGCACAAACTCCTATGGAAAAAACGACCTCTTGATTGGAGAACACAAAAACAAGCACCGAAGACCACATGGTTGAAACACGTAGAGAACGATTTAAAAAACCAGCGAATAACAACAGCTGAGGCAAGAACCGTTGCAACTGATCGATTAGCATGGAAGCGTATAGTGAATGGAGCACGGAATCTAGCGGCACCAACAGCAGCGTACTGGCTACGAGGTCGACCACCTCTCCATGCGCCGGCTATGGATTAAAGAAGAAGAAGAAAGACAGAAGTGGAGGTAATTGTAAATAATTTAAATACTACGATTATTGAACTGAATTTAAAAATCGAAAAATTAATGAAAATAAATGAAGTGTGTCTTAAACAAGTTTCAAGTGCTTCGGAACTACCTAAAGATTCAAATATGTCTCGAAAACTTGTAGGAGTAAATAAGACAAAAGATAACGTTCACCAGCAACTAAAAACAGATAAAGTCCGAACAAAAGATCAAAGTGATAAAAATTCGGGAATCGTATCAAAGAGCCAAGAAACTAGATTAATCGAGAACACAGTAAAAAGTGACGACAACGTTAACGATAAAGAATAAATTTGGGAGATCCAAAAAAAGAAACAGAAGCGGAACAGACAATCAAGAATAATTTACGGAAACTCGTACACAACAATGATTAATGCAGCAAAAAAAATTATCTTCTACGCTTACAGAATTGGAAATTACCGATTACTTGACAAGTAAGAATATTTTATCAGTAAAATGTAAACAACTAGACTCTAAATACCCTGAATAGTACGCTTCATTTAAAGTTACAGCTCCGTTTGAGTATTTAAAAGAGCTGAATAACCCGGATACGTGGCCGAAATAAATACGCATAAATTGTTTTTTCCGAAATCTCATAAAAGACAAAGGGAAACATTAAACAAATATCCTAAAGAATCAGTGATAGACAGATTAATTAATCAGAACCAAAACGCTCAATCTACTGGTCAATCTCATCCTGAAGATGAAATTCATATCCAACATCAAAATAAAAACCACAAATTATTAAATCTAGCTTCAACCCCATTACAATTGTACTGCCAGAATACTGGAGGTCTCAGAACAAAAAATATTGAGCTCTCCTTGACTATAGCATGTAGCTGTTATGACATCATAATCTTGGTGGAAACATGGCTGAATTGAACTCAATGAACTCAATTTAGGCGGCTACAACATCTTTCGATGTGATCGCAATGGGTTGACTAGCTCAAAACTCATAGGTGGAGGAGTGCTGATTGCCATACGAGAATACATCGCCGCCGAGCAAATACATCACCGAAATGAGAACGTTGAACAATTACTTGTCCGATGTGCCCACAACAATAGGAAGTTTTTCATAGGTGTGGTTTATATTCGACAATTATCCACTGATTGTGTCTATGCATCCCATATACACTCTACTGACCTTTACGTGTTTGGTGACTTCAATTTACCAAATGTTACGTGGTCTAATGACAATTTAGGCATAGTTATGAATGGTCACAGTAATCTTAACAGTGGAACTCTAGCACACGGTTAGGGTTTTCTAAATTTTTATCAACATATTGACATTCCCAATTCTAGAGGTGTAGGCCGAATATCTCTGTTAATATAGCTACAGATCCACTACTTCCCTCCTCTTTTCATCATGAAAGCTTCTACTTTGAAATATATTTCTTCTTCTTGCAGTCCTTCTCCTACCGGAGGTTGGACACCATCATGACTATTCTTATCCTGTTCACCGCTGCTCTGAACAGTTCCGTGCTGCTACAGCTGAACCACTCGCGCAGGTTCTTCAGCCAGGATACTCTACGCCTACCAATACTCCTGGTTCCTTTAATTTTTCCCTGCATAATAAGTCTTAGAAGACTATATTTGGGGCCTCTCATGACATGGCCTAGAAACTCCAGTTTCCTTTTCTTAATGGTCAGCACGACTTCGCATTCCTTTTTTACCTTTTCAAGTACCTGTTTGTTGGTGACTTTATCTTGCCAGGATATTCTAAACATTCTGCGATAACACCACATCTCGAACGCTTCTAACCGTTTTAGTTTAGGTTTCTTTAGGGTCCATGCTTCAACTCCGTATAGCAGGGTAGAGAACACATAACAGCGTAGTACTCTAATTCGTAATTCTATATAAGTGTCTCTGTTACAAATAAACGTTTTCATTTTCATAAACGCTGATCTTGCTATCTCCACCCTTCTTCGTATCTCACCTGCCTGGTCGCTTGTTTTGTCTAGCACGGTTCCAAGATATTTGTAGGAATCTACTCTTTCAATTATGGTATTGTTGATATTTAGTTGCACTTGTTGGTTATGAGCCTTAGAAACTACCATACACTTAGTTTTTGAAATATTCATTTGAAGTCCATAAGCTTCACATTGGTGGTTTACTCTTTCGAGTATGTGTTGTAGTTCTGCTTCGCTACCTGCCAATAATACCGTATCGTCGGCATATCTGTTGTTATTTATTACCTCTCCGTTTATGTTTATACCTATTGGTTCTCCTAACAAAGCTTCTTCAAATATAGCTTCACTGTATATGTTGAATAATAGCGGGGATAGGATGCAGCCTTGTCTAACTCCGCGGCGTATTTCTATTTCGTCTGTCAGTTCATTTTCGATTTTTACAACTGCACTTTGTCCCCAATATAGGTTGGTAATTATCCTGACGTCTTTCCGGTCTAAATTCTTTCTAAGTATTAGTTGTTGTAATTTGTCATGCTGAACTTTATCGAAAGCCTTTTGGAAATCGATGAAGCACACAAACAGGTCTTGACTTATGTCTAGGCATCTTTGAAAAAGAATATTTATTCCGAAGAGTGCTTCTCTTGTTCCAAGCCCTTCTCTAAATCCAAATTGGCTATCACTTATGGCCTCTTCTAGTTTTCGATAAATTCTTTTATGGATGATTTTTAGAAAGATTTTTAGTGCATGGCTCATAAGTGCAATAGTCCTATAATCTGTGCACTCTCTAGCATTAGATTTTTTAGGGATCAATACAAATGTCGATAAAAGCCATTGTTTCGGTATGATGCCTGTGTCATATATTGTGTTAAACAGGTCTAGGAGACTATCTATTAGGTGTTCATCGAAAAATTTTAATATCTCAGCTGGTATTTGATCCGGCCCCGTAGCCTTTCTTGGCTTCATACTGTTGAGGGCATATTCGAGTTCATGTTTCATTATTTTAGGTTCTTCGTCTTCTACTCTTATTGGTGCTTGTGTTAGTCTTTCATCATTAAAGAGTTCCCGCACGTAGGTTTCCCATCTCGTTATTTTTTCTTTCACATCTGTTATTATACGGCCATCTGCGCTCTTGATCACATGGTTAGCTTGGAAGGTTTTTCTAGCTCCTGTCATATCTTTGATTTTTTTGTGCATATGAAAGCTGTCATAGTTTCTTTCGTGCATTTCTATTTCTTCACATTGTTTAGAGATCCACTCTGATTTTGCCTTTTTTATTTCTGTTTGAATCGTTTTATGTAAGATTTTATACTGTTTTTCATTTTGGTTCTTATGGGTCCGGCGTTCATCCATGAGCTCTATGATTTTCTCAGTCATCCAATATTTCCTTTTTGTTGCTTTCCTGGTTAGGTTTTCTTTCACTACTGCTGTCAGAACTGTTTTAGCTCGATTTCATCTTATGTCGACATCTTGATGTAGTTCATTTTCTTTCATTGCTGTTGTTACATTTTGCTTTATCTGGTCAACTACAACTTCGTGTATCTTTTTATCCTTAAGAAGTTGAATATCTATGTTGTTGTTCTGTTTCTTTATGATCTTCTTTAGTTTAACTTGTACCTTGGCTATTACAGGATTGTGATCTGAGTGGATGTCAGCTCCAGGGTAAGTTCTCACTGCTTTTACGGCATTTTTATATCTATTTCTGATGAGCACATAATCTATTTGATTTCGTATGATTTTCTCCTTTGTATGGGCTGGAGATGTCCAGGTATACAGCCTTCTTTTAGGGAGCTGAAAGAGTGTGTTGGTGATTATAAAATTCTCATCTTGACAGAACTGAGTCAGACGGTCACCGCGCTCGTTCCGATCCCCGAGGCCAATATCCTTAAATGATTCCAATTACCCTAGTCTGAATCTTCGCGAAGTTTATTATGATTTCTTGAAAGCAGACTATAACGCAATAAATAATTACTTATCGCCAATAAACTGGGAATCTCTTTTAAACACAGCTAACGTGAATGAGGTTGTCGGTACTTTTTATCAAGTGTTGAATATGGCAGTGGCCTTATTCGTGCCGTTAAGGCAGCACCGAAGCTCAACCTTCCCAAAGTGGCATAGCACAGTGTTAAAGCATACAATAAAACGTAAAAAATGGGACATAAATCTTACAAAGTATCAAATAATTCTCTGCGCTACAATGAATTTGTAGCTTTACGTACGCAATAATGCAAACCATAATAATGCAAACTATCGAAAACTTGTTATGAACGTTACTTGAAACAAATACATGACAATTTGCAGACAGGTCCAACATCAGTCTGGAAATTTGTAAATAACAAACACTCATCTTACAGCATTCCAGATCAAGTGTACTACGGAGATCAAACAGCTAATGGTAGTCTACAAATATCCCAACTTTTTGCAGACTATTTTTCCACAATTTACAGCAATCACAAAGACTCTAGTTTTGAATATAAAAGTAATACCAACCTCGACATCCCATGTCCCAAAATAACATTAGATCAACTTTTTAAAAAAATCAGCAAACTGCCATAATAACTGCAATAAATAACTTAGCTCAGTCCCTGATGGAATCGCCAATTTATTCTTGAAAAGCTGCTCGCTTACTATTTCCAATCCTCTCAAGATCATATTTAACATCCCTGTCCACCGGAGTATTTCCAAACTATTGGAAAAATAGCTTTATTTTACCTACATTCAAATCTGGCGAGAAAAATAATGAAAAGAACTACAGAGGTATAACAACACAATCTGCCAAAGCTGTTGGATAGTCTTGTTTATGACCAACTAGCATTTTCTTCCAAAGAAATTATCCATGATCAGCAACATGGCTTCTCACAAAAAAAATCTACGGTTACAAACCTATTAATTTATGAGCCTGAAATCATGAAGGCTTTGGAGAATAAAATCCAACTTTTTCCATATATACTGATTTCTCTAAAGCCTTCGATACTGTTGATCACAACATCTCTACTTAGAAAACTGCACTGCCTTGGCTTTAGTGTGTACTACAGAAATAGTTTCGTAGGTTTTTGACTGGACGCATTCAGAGGGTCAAAATAAGCTCTTCTATATCTTATGAAATTGCAGTGACATCTGAGGTTTCACAGGGTTCGCACCACTCCTCTTCAACTTGTTTATGAATTATATAGGGAGTTGCTTCAGTCATAGTAAATATTTACTGTTCGCTAACGATCTAAAAAATTTTAGGCCTATAAACTCTCACTCTGACCAATTGTTACTACAAAATGATTTAAATCGCTTTGTCAAATGGTGTAATCTGAACAATCTACAACTAAACGTTCAGAAATGCTGTTTCATAAGCTTTTCAAAACCTATTACAAACCATAATTCAGAGTACACCCTAAACAATAACTTATTGAAATCTATAGCAAGTGTAAAATATCTTGGCATTTATTTTGATGAACGTCTAACCTTTCTTGAGTACATAAATAGTGCATCTTTGAAGGCCTCGAAGATATTAGGCTATATTTTAAGGAATTGCGATAATTTATCCATTTGAGCTGTAAAGATGGTTTACATGTCATTCGTTGTCTCCCACCTGAATTATGCCTCTGTTGTGTGGTCTCTCCACTATCAATCTCACATATACACAATCGAGAGGATTCAAAGCAAGTTCCTGAGGTTCTGTGCATACAAACTGCATGCAAACATTGAAAATCATGATTACTCTGCTATTTCTAGAATGCTCAACATGCATTCCTTAGCTAACCGTAGCACGGTTAATGATAAGCTTCATTTATAAGTTACTGAATGGATTGATAAGTAGTCCTAAATTGCTCCAACTGATAAACTTTAATATGCCTAATAGAATTCTACGTTTTAAAAATACTTTCCATATTAAGTTCCACGCCAGCAATTATGGTAAATATTCACCTATAGAAAGATCCTTGAAATTTATTAATGATCATAATATAGATATGTTCAATGGTTCATTGCCAACTCTCAAAAAACTCATATACTTCGACTATCTTCGACTATGATTTTCGCACATTATTTTAAAATTAGTCGCTGTATAGTTAGTTATATCTTTCTGTGCTCTATAGATTTAAGATTTTACCTAGCCGATTACTGTTTATATGTGTTCATGTTTGAGTGTGTATGTATGTGTGTATGTATTTATAGGTGTTCTTCTTCTTCTTCTTAATGGCACTACAACCGATTGCCGGTCTGGGCCTCCTTCAGCATGTTTCTCCTAGCGGACCTATCACTCGCCAACGTTCTCCAGTCCCGTACTTGAAGTTTTTGTTGGTCAGTTGTTACCGCATCCTTCCATCTCCCTCTTGGCCTTCCGGCCCTTCTCCTTCCCTCTGGTTGGCCATTGAACAACTTTTTCGGAACCCTATGATCAACCATTCTCTGCATGTGTCCGAGCCATCTCAATCTTGCCACCTTGATGAAACTCACAATATCTGGTTGATTGTAGAGCTGATATAGTTCGTGATTATACCTTCGGCGCCAGATTCCTCGTTCTTGGGTCGCTCCAAATATTGCACGTAGCATTCTTCTCTCAAATACACTTAAAGCCTGTTCTTCGCTCTGTGTTAAGCTCCATGCTTCTACACCATAGGTTACCACCGGTCTTATCAGTGACCTGTACAGTGTGACTTTCCGAGAGCACCAAGAGTTATCCGCCTTCTAATCTCCTCGCCCATCCGGTTTACGCTGTTCAGTTGCGAGCCCATGTACACAAATGTATCTACTGTGTCAAAGTGCTTTCCGTCTAGTTCTAGCGTTGGTCCTACCTTCCGATGAGTTTCATTAGCCACCATGTATTTCGTTTTGTTTACGTTGACAGTGAGTCCTAGGTTATTTGCTTCCTTCTCCAGCAGCGAGTAAGTAGTTTTGGTCGCCTGTTCGCTTCTGCAAATTATATCAATGTCGTCTGCGTAAGCCAATAGTAGTGTTGACTTTAAGTACACAGTGCCGTTAGTATCCACTCCACTACTCCTAACGGCCTTTTCTAGTACGATGTTAAACAGTAAAGTTGCCAGTGGGTCTCCCTGTCGTAGTCCTTCCTCTGTTATTAAAGTCTCAGACAACTTGTTTCGTATTCTTACTACAGACGATACTTCAGACAGTGTTACTCTGGTTAGGGCTGTCAGTTCTTCAGGGAATCCAAAACTTGTAATTATCCCCCACAGTTTGTGTCTTATAACGCTGTCGTATGCTGCTCTGAAGTCCACGAATAGATGGTGTGTCGTGATATTGAACTCATTACATTTCTCCAGGATCTGCCTAATGCCAAACAGTTGGTCTGTGGTTGACCTGTTTGTGCGGAAACCGCACTGGTATTCCCCGATATTCTCTTCTGCAACACATTAGCGAAGACCTTGTATGCAATGTTTAGCAGCGTTATTCCCCTGTAGTTAGAACAATCTAACTTATCACCTTTCTTGTACAATGGGCATATTATCCCTAGCTTCCATTCATCCGGTAGCTTTTCCGTTCTCCATATGTTTAATATGAGATCATGCATGCACGATATTAAGGATCTACCTCCATACTTCAACAATTCTCCTGGAATGCCATCTGCACCTGGCGCCTTATTGTTCTTGATCCTGCGCACTGCAGTCTCTACTTCTTCTAAGGTGGGTTCCTCCACTTGCTCAGTCCCTAATATTGATGTTGATGTTGGCGTTATACTTTCTTCTTGGACTACGTGAGTGTTCTGGTTGAGCAGGTCCCTGAAGTACTGACCCCACCTCTTGCTACACTTTTCTGTGTGTCCGATTACTCTGCCGTCCTTATCCTTACACAGAAGTGGCTGCTGTTTGTAGCCAAGTCTCGCATTTCTGACCTTTTGATAGAGTTCCCGAGTTTCGTTGGCATTACTCATTCTTTCTATTTCCGCGAAATCTTCTACATCTTTTTCAGATTTCTTTCTTCGGAGGAGTTTTTTCTGAACTTTCCGTTTGTTTCGGTAATCCTCTACATTCGCTCTAGTATTTAGTTGTAGTACTTTTTCTCTGGCTTTGTTCTTCTCTGTCAGAGCTTCCTTGCATTTTTCATCGAACCAGTTATTACGCCTTTGTCCCTTCTTCCACCCCACAACCTCTGCTGCTGTATCTTCGATGTCCTGCTTGATCTTTTGCCACGCTTCATTGACCTCTACTAGAGCGTTTTCTGGCCGTTTGGATATTCGTTCCTGCATTTGGTACTGAAATCTCTCTTTCATCTCATCGGTTTTGAATTTTTCAAGATCGTATCTCTTAACTGCCGGCTGTTGTGTGCGTTGACAATCAATTCTAGCCCTAAGCACCGCCCTTACCAAATAATGATCCGAATCTACATATAGGCCTCGACAGGCTATTACATCCAGGATATTTGAACAGTGTCTCCCATCTATCATCACATGGTCTATCTGGTTCAATACTCTCCCACCTGGTGATTTCCATGTGGCTTTGTGAATATTTTTGTGTGGGAAATATGTGCTACTGACTACCATGTTGTTGGTCGTCGCAAAGTCTATCATCCTACTTCCGTTTTCATTAGTCTCAGCATGAAGACTGTGCAGTCCGATTGTCGGTCGGTATATCTCCTCGCGTCCCACTTCAGCATTAAAATCACCAATGATGATTTTGATATCTCCTTCTGGGGCATCACGATATGCTTTCTACAGTTCCTCGTAAAATTAGTCCTTCACGTTTTCTTCCTTGTCCTCAGTTGGTGCGTGGACATTAATCAGGGTAACGTTTCTAAATCTCCCTCTTAGCCTTATGGAGCATAATCGTTCACTTATTGGGTTAAAACCAATTACTGCCTCTCTGGCCTTTCCTGTGACAATAAAACCCACTCCCAATTCCTTTTTGCCGCCCGTTTTACCACTGTAGTAAACTGAGTACTCCTTACTGGTTAGTAAGTTCTTTCAAGGCCACCTTGTTTCTTGAACAGCAGTTATGTCAATTCCGCCGATTTTTAGGGCATCCGTTAAAGTGCTCAACCCACCAAGCCTCGATAAAGTTACAACATTCCACGATGCAATTTTCCAATCGTTCTCCCTTTTCCGTTGCTTGTGTCGTTGCCGTATTTCCAGTCCATTCCGAGGCATTATTGAAGGTTTCATAACAGGTTTTGTTTTATGGTGCTGGTTGTTAACCACACGCCCAACCCCATGATGATCGGAGGACCATTTCTCCCGCTCTCGCTAGCCCTGACCACCCTTACCATCCATACGGGTTGGTTACAGCATCTCAGGCTAGAGTGGTCAGGTTACCAGGGTTCACCAGACGTGGAGGTGAGAGTCGGAATTGGGTAGGAGAGGCTATGCGACAATCTCTTTCAGTGCGAATGTCGTGTGGTACGCATGAACTACCCCCTTTGAACCCCTATTTATAGGTGTACCTGTGTATATATATATATATATATATATATATGTATATATATATTTATATAATATATATATATATATATATACATATATATATATATATATATATATATATATATATATATATATATATATATATATATATATATGGGTGTGTATATATATGGGTGTGTATGTGTTTATGTATGTATATATGTTTTATACTTATTCTGTATTGGGGCAACCCGTATATTTCTTAAAATTCATAAAAAAAGAATAATAAGAGATTACTTGAGAACGGAATCTGTTGGGATTCCCCGTGGTCTGCTTGTCCTGCTCTTACGACACCGCATCTATTTCGCTCCAACACATTAATTCCACTATTTGTCCGACTTTCTCATAATAACTAACGAATTGCTTGGCGTAAGTGATAACAGTGATTCGGCATTCGCTTTGAAAATGCATAAAATGACAGTTACAATTATTTAGTTTTAGTACACGCAGTACATCTTATAAGAAAGTCAGTACAAATGCAATGCATAAAAATTGGACAGTACAGACTAACTCAAGGAAGTACTGTCCTGCCGAAAGCAGTACGTCTGGTCACCTTAACTTAGCAAATCGAGAATCGGGTAAATTACAGTTTGAAATTTATCGACGAATTGTTAAATCTTTCCGGACAAATTACACATCGACTTGTTCTTCTTGTCGTGTAGTTTCTGTGTGCCGAAAACGATTTCGCAGCTATTCGCCGTTCTCGAAAAAATCGAAAAGAACCTAAAAAGCATATTTTTCAAACGAAATTATTTTTGTTGAAATTTTTTTTGAAATTTTTTTTCGTGATTTTTTTTTGGTTACCCGAAGGAAATCGAAGCGCCGAAAACGGTTTTCCTGTTTATTTCGCTCTAAAGTTTCAAATAGACAAGTTTTATATATCTGTTCGCTCTATACCATCTCGCATTTCCGACTGATTAGACGCTGTCCTAATTTTTGAACGGCTTACCACAGAGACTTCTAGTCTTCACCAATGGATTCAGCGTCCTAAAATTAGTCGGAGAAAGTAAGAATATATAATATTCCCTAGGAAGCTTTCAGTTAAAAAACATTATGAGCGAACCGGGTATTAGTATCCGTTTCGCGGACTGCCGTCTATCAGCGGGCCGGGTATTAGTACTCGTTTAAAAGTACCTACGTTAAAAGCGGGGCAAAGTTCAATTTCAATAAACACTGGTTACAATATTTATTATTATAACTCCATTTGTTCGATTTATGAATGAATTCTTCTGTAAATCGCAAAAACTAAAAACTGAAAGAAACTGTACTGAAAATTTTATTTACAATGGTGCAACCAAGCGCCGGTGATAGTAAGTCTTTCCAGGTATGGATTATAAAGGAACAAGCGATGGGTTTTGTTTCATAATCATAATTCCAAAATATAATCCCATGTACGATTTGTAAATTTCGTAATGAATATTTTACGATCTAATTAGAGAAATAATACCCCACAAAGGATTCCCCGTACCTGAAAGGGGTTATATAAACGATCACCAGTCAGTCGTAAGATGATAACACCACATAGTTATCAGGGTAAGTTGCAGCGGTAGCAATTTGTTTTAGTGGTAGCGGGTAGGTACTACCTGCGGTCCCTGCAGGGATAGACCTACTTCAGGAATGCGACCCTGCCCACGCGAGCCTTGGTTTCTCTCCCACTCACAAATTCCCGGAGGAAACCATGTCCTAACCTAATTCTACCATAAACTGAAATTTATTCCTCCTATATCCCACCAGGGTCTGTCCCAGATTGAGCAGATTGCACAGAGGGGAAAATCCTCTTTACCAAAAAAAGTTCCCTAGGCCCAGTGGCGCGGGCCTAGGTCGGACAGCCTTTAAAATTATGACTATGCATACAAATAAGGAAAATTCGTTTACGGTGCAGAGGCGGGATGCCTCAGTGCCGGTCGGTGCAGGGAGTGTGCGAGCGGGCTCCCCTCGACCGTCATCCATCGACCGCCCAGCACTCCTGGTAGGTGACCAGGCCGGAGCAAGAAACTGCTACTGGAAGAACAGGGAGAAATATAAGTTCTTAGATAATTGTTTTCGAGGGACACGACACCAAAGCGCCTGCACACAGTAGGCTTAACATGAACGGTGGGCACCAAAGGTGTAACTCGCTAGGTATGGACTTTGCACAGTCCAGAAAAGTAGAGAGCCCAATAGCCTTCACCCTAATTGAGGCAATAGAAACAATTTCGAAGCAAATTAAAACCTTCGAAAAGATTGTCTCTCAAAATCAAAATACCAAAAAGGAAATAAAGGAACTTGCTATAAGAATGAAAAAAAACATAGACACCCTGAACAGAAGTTCCGTACAGAATTGGCTGGAAAATCACAAATGGGAAAAGGCCGAGACCCCGACCTACGACCAGGACGTGCAAACAGACGAAAATATTCGTGAAGAAAGCAGCCCAAGAGCCATAATGCGCAGCACAAGCACGCAATCACTTCCACCAAAGCAGGAAGAACAACTGACAAAATTGTTCCAACAAATTGATCAAGGAACGACATACAAGGACTTCCAAGTGGTGTCCAGTATAGATTGGCCTCTGCTAGCATACCGAAAGATCAAGGAAGGGCACGGAAACGCCCTTAAAACCTCCACGGAGTGGGATATTGCCTGGTTTCGTTTCGACACGAACCTAAACCCGGACCAGGGGGTGCCAAAAACTCTGACAACAATATACGCGGGGCCAGAAGAAACAGCCAAGCAGAAGCCAGAACCAGGTACAGTCGTTTACTTGAGACACTCCATCGGAATTCCCGACGATAAGGGAGACATGACCACCAAAGCCAGGTTTGTCTACCAGATTGTCACAAAAAATCCAGACGCCGGCACCGATCCAAAGGACCTCTTTGACTGTACTACCGCGCTAAGGACCACCATGGAGAAAAATGGATCAAAAAATCTTGCGATCCATAAGACGAGACCCGAGGACTGGCCCATGGCAAAAAAAATTCTGGAATATATATTCGCTCGCTCGAATATAACTATTAGAGTCTACTGCCCCCAAAAACCGCAGCCTGCTATGGGAACGACCCATGCACAGCAGTCCACTTGGTCCGAGATTCTAAAAAGAGCTCCGCAACCCTCAACCACGGGTCCTCCTCCAAGGACAAACGACAGAAGAAGTACCACAGAGGCCGTTATCATACAGGCCGATGGAAGTGCCGACACAGACCTACTAAAAATGGTGAGGGCAGAGGTCGACCCTAACCTTCCAGGAGTATCAATAACTAAAGTCAAGAAGTTGACATAAAATAGGGGACCTCCTCCTGGCAGTAAGAGGTAAAAATGGTCGGACCGTTAGAGACCACATCAAAGGAAAGCGCCCGGATCTCGACATATGTGTCATTTATGACGACACCGTTCTCCACATAAAGGAAATGGACGCTGTCACGACCAAGGCCGAGATCACAAGCGCAATAAAAAGCGCGCTAGGCGACTCTAACCTGGAAATAACGATCCGTAGCCTGAGACCGGCTTAAAAAGCCCTAGCGGAAGCAAGACGCGCCCCACCGACAAACAGAAATGATCAAGTTCCTGCAACTTAACTTAAATAGATGCCGCAAAGCCCAGGACCTACTTTATCGAAATAGGTCCAAATACAAAGCTGACGTGCTACTAGTAACGCAGCCAAATAAACATCACGTGAGGAACAACGCCTGGGCAGTAGATGCCCGGGCCGATACCGCGGTCAGAGTATAGAACAGCATACCAACAACTCCTGGTACGAGGTAGCGGGTGTCACAATCTATTCGTGCTACGTATGACCAAACATCACCAAGAGCGAATTTGAGGACTACCTAAACGAATTATCTGAGACTATCCGAAACCAAAATAGCCCAAAGATCATCTCTGGAGACTTCAACTCGAAAAGCCCACTATGGGGGTCCAAGTACAAAGATGCAAGAGGATCCATCCTCAAGGACTGGCTGGCATAACTCGACCTTGTTACTGCCAACGCGGGGAACGCAGCCACATTCATTCGCGGCAACAGCCAAAGCACAATAGATGTGACTTTCTCCACAGAGGACTTGACCGATAGTGTGAAAAACTGGCAGGTATTTCAGGAGGAAACATTGAGCGACCACCAGCTTATCACATTTGATCTCGTCATAAACCCCGGGCAACAACGACTACTGATGGCAAACTTGAGCGCAGCAAACACGTGGAGGTACAAACCCCATAAAGAGGACGCAGTCAAGGAAAGTCTCCAGTTGGAGCTCAACAAGATAGAGCTACCCGATGTGCTTACAATCACTGCGGCTTTATCCAAAACATGTGCCGCCGTCCTATCGAGACCTAGAACCAGAACCGAAGAAAAGCCGTCTACTGGTGGAACCAGAAAATCGCGACTTTTCGGAAAGCCTGCGTCGGAAAAAAAACATCGTGGACAAGACTTAAAACAACTCATAATGTAGATCCGTTAAATTAGAAAACAGCCATGCAGTGTACGCCAAGGCAAGGAAAGAGCTGAGGACCAGCATTAAAAAAGCAAAGTTAGCTTGTTGGGAAAATGTCATACAGGCTGTAAATGGCGATGTTTGGGGAAACAGTTATAAGATAGTGTGTAAAAGAATGGGCATACACACCAAACCGAATCTTAACACGGAGAGCAAACTTAAAGCCGCTGAAGAACTGTTCGCGCAAAGGCAACTGATTTCCTGGGAGATGGAATCTGGGGACACTGTACCACCAGAAATTACAAGCAAAGAAATCGCGGAGGCAGCCCAGAGGATAAAATCCAACGAAGCTGCAGGCCCAGATGGCATTCCACCGGAGGAAACACGGCTGGCTGCCCTCCTGCAAAAGGAGCTGTTTGCAGATATGTTTAACGCCGTCATCCGCACAAGAAAATCCCCCAAAACTGGAAAGAGGCCAGACTGGTCCTGGTACCTAAACCTGGTAAGCCCCCCGCTACATCATTTCGCCCAATCTGCCTACAAGACACCATCGGCAAGCTCTTCGAACGAATAATAGCCACGAGGATAAGCCAGGAACTCAATCTGCATGGGGGACTATCAACATTCCAGTATAGTTTCCGAAAGGGGAGGTCGACAACTCACGCCATCCAGGAGATGATGAAGATTGCCCGTTGTGCTAACCTGGGAAAAAGAAGACACAGAAAGATATGCTTAGCAGTCGCGCTAGATGTAAAAAATGCATTATATATTGTGCCTTGGCGGAAAATCGTGGATGCACTTAGACGGAGAAGGGTCTCTGCCTATCTTATTGATTTAATCAAAAGCTATTTTACGGACAGGACCCTAAAAATAAATGATAAAATAAGACCGGTATCTTGCGGTGTTCCCCAGGTGTCGGTTCTCGGGCCGCTGTTGTGGAACATCCTATACGATGGCGACTTGGACCTGGTAAAAACGAACAACCTGAGAGGCTGTAGACTGATCGCATTTGCCGACGTCCTAATTGTGGTGTCAGTTGACACAAACGAGAAGGCTGTAGTAGCGAGGGCCGAATCTGCAATAAAAGCGATACATACATGGATGGAGATAAACGAACTAAAAATAGCTCCAGAAAAGTCTGAGGTCATTGCGCTAACTGGCCGCAAGAGGATTGAACCCATGTCTGTCAACATAATAGGCGGGTTCCCGCGACACCGACAATGAAATACCTCGGCGTCCATATCGACCAGCGGCTTTCCTGGAGCAGGCACGTCCAAAATGTAGCAGTGAAAGCCGAACGTCCAGGTACAGTACTTCGTAAGTTGATGCCCAGAATAAATGGACCAAATATGCACGCAAAAAGACTACTAAATGAGGTCGTTAATTCCATCCTCCTTTACGCTGTACCGGCCTGGGTGGAGTCGCTGCATGCAGCCACAAACAA